>CM060608.1:9732967-10125467 GCA_030578255.1 Tiaroga cobitis
CGCTACGAAAATGAGGTTTCTTAGGTTTTCACTTTCACTTTGTGTCTGATCTTGCTGTTGGATTTAGGGAATTTAAAATATTTAGTGGGTTATTATATTTTATTTAGATAGATATATTTTATTTAGATAGAAGCTCATGCTTGATTGGCATTGGTAAGTTTTTGTGCTCACCAAGGCTGTATTTATTTGATCAGAAAAAACAGTAATATTGTGAAATATTATTACAATTTAATTTTCTATTGTGATTTTTTTAAATGTAATTTATTCCTGTGACGCAAAGCTGAATTTTCAGTACCATTACTCCAGTCTTCAGTGTCACATTATCCTCCAGAAATCATTCTAATATGATAATTTCAGGATTCTTTGATGAATCGAAAATAAAAAAGAACAGCATTTATTTGAAATGTAAATTTTGAACGGGGGGGGGGGGGGGAGGAGACCCCGGGGAAGACCTAGGACACACTGGAGGGATTATGTCTCCCGGGTGGCCTGGGAACGCCTCTGTGTCCCCCCGGAAGAGCTGGAGGAAGTTTTCTCTCTCTGTCTCTCTCTCTCTCTCTCTCTCTCTCTCTCTCTCTCTCTCTCTCTCTCTCTGTCTCTCTCTCTTCTCTCTCTCTCTCTCTCTCTCTCTCTCTCTCTCTGTCTCTCTCTCTCTCTCTCTCGTCAGTAATATGTGCGGTATATGCTACTGACATATCCGACCGGACTACAGACCTTCCAGCAATGTCTGTGAAAAGGGGATTCGCCTCGACAAGCTCGCGTGTCTGCCGCTGCACGGTTAATCCAAGTGTTTCGCTTATCGTGCACACCAGCTGTATAGGCTTTAATATTTAATTTGTTAAACATTCTATTAATTTGATACATTTACTTCATATCTTTCCCTGATATATCCATTCTGCTCTCTGTTTGCTCTGTTGTCGGTGTTTCTTTGTCATATTAAGCACTGTACTGTACATGTTGAGTGGTTTCTGTTGTTGGTATTGGAGCAATATAATGAGAACGAGTTTGAGTACACGAGCACAGTTTTGGGCCCGATACTGGTATCGGTGCATCCCTAGTATTATATCAGGTCATGTATTCCCTGGGAATCAAACCCATTACCTTGGTGTTGCTTGTGCAATGCACATGTTGTGTAATATGCTTCTCTTTTATCTCTACAGTACCACTATAGATAAGCGTGTGAATCAGTGTTATGTCTGGCTCTCTCTCTCTCTCTCTCTCTCTCTCTCTCTCTCTCTCTCTCTTTGCAGGAGAGAATGCAGTCCTTCAGGACACCGGTTGAGGGATGTGGAGCAGCACCAGCCCCTGCTCAGCGGAGGGGAGGAGGAAGTGGTGGCGGCCGGCCCGCGTCTGGTTCATTCAGGACAGCTGCGGGATGGTGTGCGCCTTCATGACCTGGTTTCTGTTATGTATGCCCAATTTGTGGTGAACTTTGTCATGTTGCTCCCCTCCAAAAGCTTCTGGTACTCTCTCATCAACGGCGTGGCATTTAACTTCCTGGCTGTGTTAGCGCTGACATCGCATCTGCGAACCATGCTGTCAGATCCAGTAAGAAAGGACCATCATTTTAATTAAATGTGGTAATGAACTTTTTGTGATGGATGTTATTGATGGGAAGTGTATTGTGTTTATCAGGGAGCTGTTCCCAAAGGTAACGCCACTAAAGAATACATGGAGAGTCTGCAGCTGAAGCCAGGAGAGGTCATCTACAAGTGTCCAAAATGCTGCAGCATTAAACCAGAGAGAGCACACCACTGCAGGTAAGACCAACATCAGATAAATGAGACTCTTTTTTTTCTTTTGCTATCTGTATGTGGTATACACATCCCCCCCCCCCCCCCCCCCCCCCCCCCCGTGAAAGTCCTCTTAAAACGTCTGACCAGGTTTCTTGCACTAAAAACAGATAATTTGTGTCCATTTTACACCCTGCTATTGTACCTTTTTGTAGTTGCATGTAAATTACTTCCATTTTGATGTTGCTAAATACAGCATAGGCCCTGGGATGTAAACGTGGGTTGTCATTTCTTTACATGTTCCCAGTTTTGATGTCATAACTTATGCTAGGGCTGGTCATTGACACAGATTCTCAATTCGATTAAATTTCGATTCAGTATCGATTAGTTGGGGCCTATCTGGTACAGTACAGGGGAAAAAAATATCTCAACTAAAGCTGCAAACTATTCAGGGAACCCCTGTTGGCACATCACTATAATATTATAGGTTAAAATTTATATTATAAAACAGATTTATATGCTACTTACGTTTTAAATTACATTTAAGGACGTAATTATAATAATAATACATTTTTTACATTTTAAATGTAAATCATACAAAACGTGACTGATTTATTCAAAAATACATTACATATTGAAGAACATGTGAAGTAAAAATACAATGAAATATGAAATATAGTGCAAATATTTAGCAAAATGCTCCTCTCTAGAGGTCAGTTTTCTAGCTGGATATTGAATGGCTTTTCTGAGCTAAATGTAACATATTACATGACATTGTCTACAAGCTGTTTGATTGACGTCTTTCGGAGGTGGAAACACTGTTATAATTACATGAGACATGATGCGGATTTTGCGAAGTTGTACTGCCTCTTTCAACATACCTAATGACATTATTTTGTGCTGTGACTAGTAGTTAAGTGGAAGAGATGATCCTTTCTATGCTACAAGTTTTTGTGCATTCATCAGCTAAAAAAACATCTGAAAGATCGATTCTTGTGATTTAAGAATCGATATCAGTTCTTTAAAATAAGAAACGATTAAAACAGGAAAAACAATATTTTTAACCCAGCCCTAACTTATACTGCACAAGCAATTTTCTTTGATGTATAGAAAAGAACAGCATTTATTTGAAACCGAAATCATTTGTAACATTATAAATGTCTAATGTCATTTTTGATCCATTTAATGTGTCCTTGACGAATAAAAGCTAATTTTTTTTTCTTTCTTTTTTTCTAATATTCGCCATTTGTCAGAATTCGCCATCGCTGCCCCCACCCTTTGGAACTCACTCCCCATCCACATCAGAAACTCGGACTCACTGACCACCTACAAAAAAACTGCTCAAAACCCACCTGTTTCAGCTCGCCTACAATCTATAATTAGCACTCTCATCATTGTTTGTTTCATTTGTAAAGCGTCTTTGAGTTCCTTGGAAAGCGCTATATAAGACTTATGTATTATTATTATTATTATTATTATTATTATGTGAACTGGGAAGGATCTGTCATCAAATGTTTTGCCAAGTATCAGTGACTGCTGAATGTTTAGCATCTTCTTTTAAAACTTGTCTGTGCTCTTCTCCTTGTTCTGTTTGTTAGTATCTGTAAGAGATGCATCAGGAAGATGGATCACCACTGTCCTTGGGTCAACAACTGTGTGGGCGAGAACAATCAGCGATTCTTTGTCCTCTTCACTGTAAGTGTGTCTAAGACTGCTGTGGTTTCTTTTACAGTTTTTTTTTATGGTAGAATTGCTGACAAAATCATCCAATTGAAAACATCTGATTGCGTGAGCTGTGACCACAAAATTGTCTGAGTTCTGTATCAATGCTACAATTATTTGTTTATCAGTTGATCTTTAACTGTAACTTTGCTTGACAACTGAAAAAAAAATCCAATGGGGATAGGCTAATTAACTGTATTGGTGGAGAGAAATGTGATCATTACTACTAATAAATTATTTAATTACTTTTTTATTATTATTGTAAGGTACTTTTACACAGTATATTGCTTTATTGCCCTTAACCAATTATCTTTTTTCTGGTAAATGTTACAGGCATTAGTGTACATCAATATTGTGAGGTTTTCATCTTAAGAAACCAGCATTTTAAAGCATGGCAACGTTTAAATGATCATGAAACCTGCTGCATGTAAATGAAAACAACAATAGCACTCGTAATGATTATTATTAAAGACGCATGCGCGAGAATTGCGATCTCCTTCAACTACTTCAGTTAAATTCTCGCGCATGCGTCGTGGAAATCTCTTGAAGTCTCGTTTCAGGCCTACAAGGAAGAAAAGGAATAGTCGAATAAAGTCGTTATTTTTGTTTGTTTTTTCGCACAAAAAGTATTCTCGTCGCTTGATAAACTTATAGTTGAGCCACTGTTGTGACATGGAATATTTAAACATTTTCTTTAATGACTTTCTGGGCCGTCAGGTTTCAATCCCTTAGGGAGCCTATGTAGCAGTCATAAACCTCTCAGATTTAATCATAAATATCTTCATTTGTGTTCCGAAGACGAACGAAGGTCTTACGGGGTTGGTACAGCATGGGGGTGAGTAATTAATGACTAAATTTTCATTTTTGGGGTGAACTAACCCTTTAAGGGAAAAGTGTTTGTTTTTTTTCTGAGCTATTTCATTCTTCCAGTTTAAAAAGCAAAATTTTAAAAAGTTAAACCAACGTAACGAAAAGTGATCAAAAAAAAAAAAAAAAAAAAAATATATATATATATATATATATATATATATATATATATATATATATATACCCGTAATTCCTCAAATAAAGACCGGGGCCTTTATTTACCTGAACTGCAGATGGTAGCCGGCTTTTATTTGAAGCAGGCTTTTATTAAAGGCAGGCCTTTATTTCTAATTCGCGATCCCCGCCCGCCCGCCAGCCAAGTTTCCATGGTGACGCGTCATGCTTGGCACGTGCTCACCACAGCCAAAATAGCGCTGTATGACAGATGTAGCGCTTTTATTTCTAAATATTTACAAACTTGCTTACCATGTCATCAACTATCTTCTATTCTGATTCTCAAATCCGTGTAAGTGAGTTTGTTCTGTCGTTTAAAACCCTTTATAAATGATCTTGATCTGTAATGTGAGATGGGCACCGCAGTTCAGAGATTGCTGTCTGTTGGATTTATTACGTTACACAGCGCGTGAATTCTTCAGTTTCTCCCGAAATACATGAAAGTAAGTGGCCGGTGAACTGGGAGAAGAATAGAGTAAACTTTATAGTTACTTACACTGTGTATCTGATATGAATAAAACACGTCGCCAAATATATGTGAATGGATTGTTATTACTGCTTCCATAGACACCATTGTGTATTTTACAAACTATTAATGTATTGTTTTGCTATAAATCTTATCTATTTAAATGTCTGAAACCTAAAATAAACATGTGGTTAAAAACACTGAATAGTTGTGATATATGACAAGCGCTGAGCGCGTTCGTCTTTGAGTGTACACTAATTTTTCCCCGGCCTTAATTTGAGACCGGCCTTTATTTGTCCGCGTTGACCACGCCCCCGGCCACTATCAGAGGCCCGGCGTTTATTTGAATACCGGTTTTTATTTGAGGAATTACGGTATACATCAGTGAGGAAAATAAGTATTTGAACACCCTGCTATTTTGCAAGTTCTCCCACTTAGAAATCATGGAGGGGTCTGAAATTGTCACCGTAGGTGCATGTCCACTGTGAGAGACATAATCTTTAAAAAAAAATCCAGAAATCACAATGTATGATTTTTTTAACTATTTATTTGTATGATACAGCTGCAAATAAGTATTTGAACACCTGACAAAATCAATGTTAATATTTGCTACAGTAGCCTTTGTTTGCAATTACAGAGGTCAAACGTTTCCTGTAGTTTTTCACCAGGTTGGCACACACTGCAGCAGGGATTTTGGCCCACTCCTCCACACAGATCTTCTCTAGATCAGTCAGGTTTCTGGGCTGTCGCTGAGAAACACGGAGTTTGAGCTCCCTCCAAAGATTCTCTATTGGGTTTAGGTCTGGAGACTAGCTAGGCCACGCCAGAACCTTGAGATGCTTCTTACAGATCCACTCCTTGGTTATCCTGGCTGTGTGCTTCGGGTCATTGTCATGTTGGAAGACCCAGCCTCGACCCATCTTCAATGCTCTTACTGAGGGAAGGAGGTTGTTCCCCAAAATCTCGCAATACATGGCCCCGGTCATCCTCTCCTTAATACAGTGCAGTCGCCCTGTCCCATGTGCAGAAAAACACCTCCAAAGCATGATGCTACCACCCCCATGCTTCACAGTAGGGATGGTGTTCTTGGGATGGTACTCATCATTCTTCTTCCTCCAAACACGGCGAGTGGAATTATGACCAAAAAGTTCTATTTTGGTCTCATCTGACCACATGACTTTCTACCATGACTCCTCTGGATCATCCAAATGGTCATTGGCAAACTTAAGACGGGACTTGACATGTGCTGGTTTAAGCAGGGGAACCTTCCGTGCCATGCATGATTTCAAACCATGACGTCTTAGTGTATTACCAACAGTAACCTTGGAAACGGTGGTCCCAGCTCTTTTCAGGTCATTGACCAGCTCCTCCATTGTAGTTCTGGGCTGATTTCTCACCTTTCTTAGGATCATTGAGACCCCACGAGATGAGATCTTGCATGGAGCCCCAGTCCGAGGGAGATTGACAGTCATGTTTAGCTTCTTTCATTTTCTAATGATTGCTCCAACAGTGGACCTTTTTTCACCAAGCTGCTTGGCAATTTCCCTGTAGCCCTTTCCAGCCTTGTGGTGGTGTACAATTTTGTCTCTAGTGTCTTTGGACAGCTCTTTGACTTTGGTCTTGGCCATGTTAGTAGTTGGATTCTTACTGATTGTATGGGGTGGACAGGTGTCTTTATGCAGCTAACAACCTCAAACAGGTGCATCTAATTTAGGATAATAAATGGAGTGGAGGTGGACATTTTAAAGGCAGACTAACAGGTCTTTGAGGGTCAGAATTGTAGCTGATAGACAGGTATTCAAATACTTATTTGCAGCTGTATCATACAAATAAATAGTTAAAAAATCATATATTGTGATTTCTGGATATTTTTTTTAGATTATGTCTCTCACAGTGGACATGCACCTACGATGACAATTTCAGACCCCTCCATGATTTCTAAGTGGGAGAACTTGCAAAATAGCAGGGTGTTCAAATACTTATTTTCCTCACTGTATATATATATATACACGTGTTCATTCAGAGTGGTGATTGGCTGCTGTGGCTGGAGAGTACACGTCTATATCATCAGTTTCTCCATATTCATGAGAATAGACTCATTTAATCCAGTCACTGCGGTGTATTACGCATGAGATATCATTACAGCAGAGAATCCAAATGTGACAATACCGGTTCGTCACTGTTCGTTCACCTCTGCCTGTTCAGCTTTGCTTTCGTATCTTTCCTCAGTACAGTTACTACAGTACCACAAAAGTGTTGTTTGCATTTTCCCTGCGATGAGGTCAGAACTAGAGTTTGACTACCAACACACGGGAAATATGTCATTTTATTTAAATTAAAAATATTTCATTTTTTACAACATGTGGAGCGGAACGCTGCTATGAGTTTAACTCTGGCAACGCGGATCACAATTCATATCCGGACCGGAATATTTCAATATTCAATATAGTTTTTATAGACCTATTTCGCATACTCTCCTGCTCCAAACATGAACCAGCACCACTTTTCCACAGCTGCACACACACCCATTTTTTTTGCCTTTTTCAAAGCTGAGGTGTGAACATCCAGGCTAAAACAGGGGGGTTTCATGACACTTTAATGTGTTGAATTTTAAATAATATTTGACTTTAATGTGTTTTTCTTTCTCCTCAGATGTACATAGCCTCCATTTCATTGCATGCACTGTGTCTCAGCGGTTTCCATTTCTTCACCTGTGTCAGAGTCCAGTGGAATGGTGGGTAATACATTTTAGATTTGCACTCCATTACTAGAGGACAGATGATATTATGTTATATATATATATAAAATCAAGTTTTTTGCAATCTGTCCTACTGTTCTTTTATTTCTCATACAAAGCATTTGACAGCATTAGTTTTGACAGCATCATCTCATCTGTGTTTTTCTTCTCTGTTCTGTAGAGTGTAGTGATTTCTCCCCACCTGTGGCAGTCTTGCTGCTGATTTTCCTGTGTCTGGAAGCGCTGCTGTTTCTCACCTTCACTGCTGTCATGTTCGGCACTCAGATTCACTCCATCTGTAATGATGAGACGGTAAGTTGACAAACCTCCTGAGGTCCTCTCATTACTTCTGATTACTTTTACAGCCAAATTTTATCTATTATTTATTGCAATTTATTGGAATTATTATAAAAAAAAATAAACCTGCTTATTACACTTATTTACCTGCTTATTTCACTGCTATTGTATTTATTTAAATACTAAATTATATATATATATATATATATATACACTCACCTAAAGGATTATTAGGAACACCTCTTCAGTTTCTCATTAATGCAATTATCTAATCAACCAATCACATGGCAGTTGCTTCAATGCATTTAGGGGTGTGGTCCTGGTCAAGACAATCTCCTGAACTCCAAACTGAATGTCAGAATGGGAAAGAAAGGTGATTTAAGCAATTTTGAGCGAGGCATGGTTGTTGGTGCCAGACGGGTCGGTCTGAGTATTTCACAATCTGCTCAGTTACTGGGATTTTCACGCACAACCATTTCTAGGGTTTACAAAGAATGGTGTGAAAAGGGAAAAACATCCAGTATGTGGCAGTCCTGAGGGCGAAAATGCCTTGTTGATGCTAGAGGTCAGAGGAGAATGGGCCGACTGATTCAAGCTGATAGAAGAGCAACTTTGACTGAAATAACCACTCGTTACAACCGAGGTATGCAGCAAAGCATTTGTGAAGCCACAACACGCACAACCTTGAGGCGGATGGGCTACAACAGCAGAAGACCCCACCGGGTACCACTCATCTCCACTACAAATAGGAAAAAGAGGCTACAATTTGCAAGAGCTCACCAAAATTGGACAGTTGAAGACTAAAAAATGTTGCCTGGTCTGATGAGTCTCGATTTCTGTTGAGACATTCAGATGGTAGAGTCAGAATTTGGCGTAAACAGATTGAGAACATGGATCCATCATGCCTTGTTAACACTGTGCAGGCTGGTGGTGGTGGTGTAATGGTGTGGGGGATGTTTTCTTGGCACACTTTAGGCCCCTTAGTGCCAATTGGGCATCGTTTAAATGCCACGGCCTACCTGAGCATTGTTTCTGACCATGTCCATCCCTTTATGGCCACCATGTACCCATCCTCTGATGGCTACTTCCAGCAGGATAATGCACCATGTCACAAAGCTCGAATCATTTCAAATTGGTTTCTTGAACATGACAATGAGTTCACTGTACTAAAATGGCCCCCACAGTCACCAGATCTCAACCCAATAGAGCATCTTTGGGATGTGCTGGAACGGGAGCTTCGTGCCCTGGTTGTGGATCCCACAAATCTCCATCAACTGCAAGATGCTATCCTATCAATATGGGCCAACATTTCTAAAGAATGCTAAAAGAACATTTCAGTACCTTGTTGAATCAATGCCACGTAGAATTGAGGCAGTTCTGAAGGCGAAAGGGGGTCAAACACAGTATTAGTATGGTGTTCCTAATAATCCTTTAGGTGAGTGTATATATATAAGTATAAATACACTGAACAAAATTATAAACACAACACTTTTGTTTTTCACCTCTCACAGGTGTGGCATATCTAGATGCTGATTAGACAGCATGATTATTGCACAGGCACACCTAAAAAGGCCACAATAAAAGGCCACTCTAAAATGTGCAGTTTTACTGTATTGGGGGGGTCCGAAAACCAGTCTTTATCTGGTGAAAAGGATTTGCCTCACGCACTGCAACACATCTCCTTCGCATAGAGTTGATCAGGTTGTTGATTGTGGCCTGTGGAATGTTGGTCCACTCCTCTTCAATGGCTGTGCGAAGTTGTTGGATATTGGCAGCAACTGGAACGCGCTTTCGTATACACCGATCCAGAGCATCCCAAACATGCTCAATGGGTGACATGTCCGATTAGTATGCTGGTCATGCAAGAACTGGGATGTTTTCAGCTTCCAGGAATTGTGTACAGATCCTTGCAACATGGGGCCGTGCATCATGAGGTGATGGTCGTGGATGAATGGCACAACAATGGGCCTCAGAATCTCGTCATGGTATCTCTGTGCATTCAAAATGCCATCAATAAAATGCACCTGTGTACATAACATACTCCTGCCCATACCATAACCCCACCGCCACCATGGGCCACTCGATCCACAACGTTGACATCAGCAAACCGCTCACCCACATGACGCCATACACGATGTCTACCATCTGCCCTCTACAGTGAAAACCGGGATTCATCCGTGAAGAGAACACCTCTCCAATTTGCCAGACACCATCGAATGTGAGCATTTGCCAACTCAAGTTGGCTACGACGATGATCAGGTCGAGACCCCGATGAGGACGACGAGCATGCAGATGAGCTTCCCTGAGACGGTTTTTGACAGTTTGTGCAGAAATTCTTTGGTTATGGAAACCGATTGTTGCAGCAGCTGTCCGGGTGGCTGGTCTCAGACGATCTTGGAGGTGAAGATGCTGGATGTGGAGGTCCTGGGCTGGTGTGGTTACACGTGTGTCTGCGGTTGTGAGGCCGGTTGGATGTACTGCTAAATTCTCTGAAACGCCTTTGGAGACTGCTTATGGTAGAGAAATTAACATTCAATTCACGGGCAACAGCTCTGGTGGACATTCCTGCAGTCAGCATACCAATTGCACGCTCCCTCAAAACTTGCGACATCTGTGGCATTGTGATGTGTGATAAAACTGCACATTTTAGAGTGGCCTTTTATTGTGGCCAGCCTAAGGCACACCTGTGCAATAATCATGTTGTCTAATCAGCATCTTGATATGCCACACCTGTGAGGTGGATGGATTATCTCGGCAAAGGAGAAGTGCTCACTAACACAGATTTGTGAACAATATTTGAGAGAAAAAGACCTTTTGTGTACATAGAAAAAGTCTTAGATCTTTGAGTTCAGCTTATGAAAAATGGGGGCAAAAACAAAAGTGTTGCGTTTATAATTTTGTTAGGTGTACATACAGTAGTCAACATTTAAAGTGGATCAAAAAAGTTAATCAAAGTTGTCCAAAGACAAGAACGGGTTTTGCTCAAAATTCATGTATAACTTTGATGAAAGGTTTTGATCCACTTCAAATGTTGACTACTGTATATATTTTGTCTTTATACATATATACACACACACACACACGCGCATACATAGATAGATAGATAGATAGATAGATAGATAGATAGATAGATAGATAGATAGATAGATAGATAGATAGATAGATAGATAGATAGATATGTACACGCACTACCGGTCAAAAGTAACATTAAGAAACAGTAAGTTTTTTTTTATGTTTTTGAAAGTAGTGTCTTAATCTCACCAAGGCTGCATTTATTTTATCAAAAATACAGTAAAAACAGGAATACTGTTTAGATGCTTACATTTTTTTTGGGAAATCATGATACACTGCCATTCAAAAGTTTGGGGTAAGTAACATATATATATATATATATATATATATATATATATATATATATATATATATATATATATATATATATATATATATATATATATATATACAGTGGTGGAAAGAGTACTGAAAAAGCATACTCAAGTAAAAGTACTGTTACTTGTCAAAAAATGTAGTGAGAGTAGAGTAAAAGTACTGGTCCTAAAAACTACTCAAAGTAGGAGTAAAAAGTAGCCCTTTTAAAAGTACTCAAGAGTAGTGAGTAGTGAGTATTATGCTATGAATGTTAGTCCACCTTATACCCTGCAAATTGAAAATGTAGCTTACTCTTTTATCACAGATTCATAGAAAAAAAGAAACAGTATTTCAATATTTCTCCAACAGTTTTATTGTTGACTGCTAGCACTAAAAATACAGCGTTTCCCCTTCCATTGTTTTGGACGACCCCCGCCCCCCCTAAAATGCTGACAAAATCAGTCATAAAAAAGGAATTTATAACTCGGAATTTCACGGAATTTGTAAATTTTTTGAGGAAAAATAGAAAGCAGTTCAGTACACTTGAAATCAAATCGCGATATAGTGTGAATATTAAACCACAAAGACAATTTAAATACGAATCCTGCATGTTCTGTGTGAATGAATGGTGCAGCCGACGCGCAGTTTCATTTACCACGCACACGCACACACACACACACACACACACACACACACACTGAAGCACGTGTGAGGTGTGACGCTTGCGCTGTTTTTTTGCCTATATGAAGACACAAATGCATGAACTTCCTCCAGGCTCAAGATCCACTCCGAAAGTCACTTCGTGAACAAAATAAATTGGCGCCAGGTGCCTCGAAGTCTGTTGATGCTGGTTTGATGCAAAGTTTTCCGCGCGCGATTTGATTTGACGGGACGGGAATCACGCATGGAGTCACATGATGACTTATTATAAAAATAAATATTAATATAAATGTAGCGACGGCAGGTTCAGGGAAAATAGCGCAGTAAAAGTACCGATACAGCACTTAAAATGTACTCAAGTAAAAGTAAAAGTACACTGTTTTTAAACTACTTGAAAAAGTACAATTCCTAAAAAAAACTACTCAATTACAGTAACGAGAGTATTTGTAATTCGTTACTTTACACCACTGTATATATATATATATATATAATTTTTTTTTTTAAGAAGGGAAAAAAAAGAAATCAAACTTTTTAATTAGCGAAGGCACATTAAATTGATAAAAAAAGACAGTAAAGACATTTATGAAATTAATAAATATGACAAAAAGTTCTATTTATAATAAACGCTGTTATTTTGAACTTTCTATTCATCAAAGAATGTAAAAAAAAAATCACAGTTTCCACACATATGTTAGGCAACACAACTGTTTAACATTAATAATAATAAGAAATGTTTCTTTAGCACCCAATTAACATAGAATGATTTTTGAAGGATAATGTGACACTGAAGACTGGAGTAATGATGCTGAAAATTCAGCTTTGCATCTCAGGAATAAATTACATTTTTTAATATATATTACAACAGAAATCAGTTCATTTAAATTGTAATAATATTTCCACAGCATTAATGTTTTTACTGTATTTTTGATCAAATAAATGCAGCCTTGGTGAGATTAAATGACTACTTTCAAAAACATTAAAAAAAAACTAAACCTAACGGCACTGTATGAATAGTGTATAACAGTAAAAATAAGATTATTTTTCATGTAATGGAACATTATTTCTCAGAACAACAATTCAAATTAACTGTATTTGTGTTTTGGAATAATGTGCTGACAGTATTAACCTTAATACGGTTTAACTGTGCGTTCACACCGCCGCCAGCGAGAGCGTCAAAGTGGCCGGAAGTCATTCATTTTCAATGAGAGCCGGCGGCGAGCTCCGGCGAGGGCAGCGCGGCGCATCTTGGACGGTGAGAGCGGCGAGGAGAGTTAAAGTCAGGTCAACTTTATGGTAATAAGCAATGCCGCCGGCGGCAACCAATCGGAATGTAGAAGTGCTCCGTTTGAGAGAATTCCAGAGAACGCAGTCCTGTAAACTTTGGTTCCGACCACATTAGTTCCCAAGCAAAATTGAGGAGGTCGATCATTTGAATTTGATAATATGCGCACTATTTATAGGCAAGATTTTCCGGCTAGAACACTTTTTTCAGCGGGAATGCAAATTATAATAGCACTTAACCATGAACACAAAAGCCACACCACACAAATGGCTTTTAATTTGTTTATTTCATTAGCAAACATGTCACTATAATTGTTCTTTCCATCGATCAATTTTCTGCAAAAATAACGATCGAGATGCTTGTTTGCTTTGCGGCTCTTTTAAATACAGTTTAAAAAAGACCAAGCATTCGATCTACGTCAGAGCATCAGACCGTCCACAAATCTTTCCACGGCGTCGCTGGCAGGGCGGCGAGAGCGAATTTTGCCGCTCTAGTCGGCGGCGGTGTGAACGTACGGTAATGTAATTAATTTATTATAATAATGACAATGAGATTTCTTTTCATACAACATTAATAAGAATTGCTCGATTATAAATAAAATGTCAAAATGCAAAAAATGGCTTTATTTTCTTTAAATAAAGTATCATTTATAGATTATTTTTTTCTTCTTGATGTTAGTGATGAATATGAGCAGGACATTTCCATAGTTTACATTTCTCGTTTGACGCTCACAGGAAATCGAGCGGTTGAAGAACGAAAAGCCCACGTGGGAGCGGCGGGTGCGATGGGAGGGGATGAAAGCTGTTTTCGGTGGCCCGCCCTCTCTGCTCTGGTTCAACCCTTTCGCTGGACTCCGCCTCCAGCGCCTGCTGATGGTTCGTGCCCGGAAGGGCGGGGCCGAGTTCTCAGTTTGAGTGAAGAATGCTGTCTATGAAGGCATGTCCATCTGCCTTCATGCCTATTATCCCGCCCCCTCACATAGGACATAGGAGTCCTTCTTTAATGCTGATGCAGGTTTGGAGGTACTACAGTGAAAACCTGTCAAATAACTGATGTCGCCCCTGGAACAATGAGGCTACGTCTCGATACAGCCTGTCTGTGTCCACACATTATTACCTCGTTAGGCGGATCTTACTTGTTATGCTCATATTTTCTTCATGAACATTCACACTCATGGGTTTTTGATTTGCTTTTTACGTGGACTATTTTTGTTGTTTGCAAATTTACGGAACAGTCGGAGGTTGTCAGTATCCGTAATCCAGCCTGAAGAAACTACATCTTGTGATTTTAAGTAGAGCTACCGCGTGACAAAAATAATGGCTAACATGCAATGGTTAGATCATAAACCAAACAAATTTCACAAAAACTGTCAAGAAATGTCTGTGTTCATATCACCACAAAATCGAAAGGAAAAAAGAAGAAATTCTAAAGGTAAATAAGGCCGTTACAGTTTTTTACATCGAAAGAAAATGAATCTCATTTGCATTATTGTAATATGAAAAATAGATGATCTATTATTTAAAATGTAAAGTATTTATATATATATATAATAATATAATTTGTTGTACTGAATTTAATTTATGCTGATTTTAATGTAATTGATTCATTATAATAATGACAATGCGATTCTTTTTCATACTACATTAATAAGAATGTCTCAATTATAAAGAAAATGTCAAAATGCACAAATAAATGGCAGATAAAATAGGCTTTAATTTCTTTATGTAAAGTATCATTTATAGTTGTTTTTTTTTTTCCTTTTGATATAAGTGTGGAATATGAGCAGGACATTTCCGTTTCCTGAGATTTACTGTCTTCGGTGTTAAGTGCTTGCGGCTGGTTTAGTCACCTTAAACACAATAACCTAAATGATGAAGTAATTTTAAAATCGTCTCGTCTCCATGTATTGTAGAGATAATAATAGCCTCTTTCCGTAGTCTTGAAATAAATGCCAATCCCACAAAGAACTTGAATGGTCGATGTGACAATATATAATTCTTACATTGACCTTAGGCTGCTCTGTGAGATCAATAAAGACAAATCACATCATGGCACACATAATTAAGTGATGGCCTATGTTGCGTATGAGCCAGGAACTCTAATTAACGTGTAGATTACAAATTTCACACGCGGCAGTAAAATGAGGTGAGGTGACATTGTAGTGAGACTTTGCGATCTCAAACAAATATGCTGCACAATTCACAGAGGCTGACTATCACTTTGTGTTTTATACTTGTTGCTTCGTGGTTTCATTGTCTTCTTCACTTTTATGCTTTTACCTTTAGCTTAGAGAATCGTTTCATGGTGACCACTAAGTTTTCCTTTTGGAAAATATTTTTATCATACAAAGCTGGAACTCGTCTGGCACGGTCGGCACAAGGCTTTGATTTTCAAGGGAATCTCGCAAAATCTGTCAAGATCATCTTTGTGTCATATTTGAGCCTCAAATGAAAAGATAAAAACAAGAAATTATATTTTGCATAAAGACAGTGAAATCTACTTTAGGCCCTTCCCCATAAATTCTTAATGTTTTTTTTCCTTTCATTAATCTCTAACGATATAATTAATTATATTATTTACACTTTTAAATGTTTACATCATACTAGTTTTTATTGTACTCCTGTTCAAGATAATTTTAGTTTTATTGCTTTACTCTATAATGAGAATGTCACAATGCCATAAATCCTTATGATCCTAAACATAGACTTCATTTTCTTCATGTAATATGATTTCCTATTTTTTCTTTGGATTTTGAATGGAAATATGTCTTGGATGTGTTCTTGACTGCCTTTGTGAGATCCCCTGCCTTTCAGTCAATCCCCTTCTGTATTATTAGAAAATGTATTGGTTTTTATTTTAAAAAGTATATTCAAAATATATATAAAATAACGGCAGTACATGAGAATTATATCACAGCACTAAAAGGCCAGTTTAGATGGGTCTAGATAGATTTTTAAGAGACTTTGAAAACCACTCCATATTTACCAAGCAGAAGAGATGCATATATGTGTTAACAGTCTTGGGTATTATGTTTACAATACTGGCTGTTCTCAAGCATTGATTTGAATATGTGATGATGCTTTGGTTCTGGTTCGCAGCCATTCAACAAGTCCAGTGTAGAATATGAGGCCAACTGGATTTTATCACAAATGACTAGAGAAGAAAAGGATATGGAAAATTGAGCCAGTCTGACAATTGATTCTTTCATATCCATGATTTCTAGATCAAATAATACAACAAAACTAATAGGACTTGCTCTAAATTTTAGCTTTTGCCATTACAGTGTAATTCCAGCGTTTCATTTGTTACAAAAAGTAATGAGTTTTGTGTGCCAATTTGATGCAACATTTATGGAATGAATTTCATATGAGAATGAAACCTTCTTTTACACATTCCCAGATAACTGAGCCATCAGACGGTTAATGCAGTGGAACTCAGATTGGACTGAATGGCTTGGTGTCATTAATTTTAAAGAAACAAAGTCTAATAGTTATTCATTTTCTGTAAAGGGAATATTTACTATATGCAAGCCCTGAAGATCATGTTTTGAAATTGATATAAGAAGACTTGCCTTTTATCAGCACATCACTAAGAATGTATCACATGCTTTTTATACCTTGTTTAAATTTGGTAGAAAAGGGACAGTTCTTTTCTTTGCATTAGAATCATTAGTTTTACATTCTGTACTATAATTATTACTGCAACAGTATTTGCCTGACCTCAACTCTATTTTTGAAACATGCTTTAGACTTGTAATTCTAGATATTACTTGACTGTAAAAGCTGAGGGATGTTTGCTCTTAAATGACCTTCATTAACCTCAGATAGCGTTAGGGATTAAACTATTGCATATGTTGTCAGACCTTTGGAAATGTATTGGTCATTAAACTAAATTACCATCAACAAAGTCTAGAAATGTTGTCTCCAACCCTCACCTTTTCCCCACGAGATCTTTATAGTGCTCCGGATTTCACTGAAACGGGTCATTATAGCCCAAAATGTCTCAAATCTTCAAGCTCATTTTAACTGTCTGAACTTTGAACGTTGGGAACCGGGTTTACGGCCACAAAGCAAAGATTATGAAATTATGTCTGTAATAAATGGTGTAAACAAATATTGTTCTGATACTTTCAAGTGTCATAAAGTTATGTTCTTTCTTATGTAAAGTTATTTTGCATAAAGTCATTAGATTTAAAAGCTATTAAAGTCTAAAGTGTGAATCTCAGTGATTTTTTTCAATGTTTTTGCTCACCAGGGCTGCATTTACTTGATCAAAAATACAGTAAAATATTTTCTATGTGAATTTAAGCAAAATTTTCAGCATCATTCCTCCAGTCTTCAGTCACATGATCCTTCAGAAAGCATTCTAATATGTTTATTTGCTGAAACGTTTCTTATTATTATCAATGTTGACAACAGTTATGCCGATTAATATTTTTGATGAAACCATGATATATTCTTTTCATGACTCTGATGAATAGAAAGTTCATAAGTACAGCATTTGTTTGATTTTTTTTTTTTTGTAACAATGTTAGTCTTTAATGCCAAAAGTTAAAATATTTTAAAGAAATCTCTCTTTAAAAATCTTTTTGCAGTAATAAAAACGTCTGAATTTGTATTGGTCAAAAGAGTAGCAAGTCTAATTTCACTGTCAGTGTTGCTTTTAACTAAATTATTCTTGAAAATGTTTGTTGTAACTTGGTGTGGTTTTGTATCCCGTTTTATTAAATCAGAAGAAAATAATTCGTAAATGCACAAACTTACAGTAACTAGGTAAAAACTTTTTTTTTTTGATACAGAAATGGTCAATGAAAATCACGTACAATTTGTTTACACATTGAAAGCTGTACAAAAGACTGTCCAACATTGTTGATTTGATTGAAGTTGTGAAAGTTTGCCAAACTTGTGACATCCAACAGCCAGAATGTAATGAACTGTCCATGAGTACTGCTGTTATTATATGCTCTTATGTCAGCGTGTCTTCACTTCTGATGTACTCTCCAATATCAGCCTGATGGAAAACCACAATGGACATGGGGTCGACCTTCCGACACTCCTGTGTGGTCTTCGCTGCGACCCCAAAGCCCTGAAATGAGATCAAGACAGTGAGTGCATTCAAAGGTCACTGAATACTTTTCTTAACATGACAACAGTTGTTTTCATCTTGAGGATTTTCAAACAAAAATGTCTCACCAGCGGTACATCAGACATTGAATACACCACCACTCCTTGGTACTGCGATGTGTTTTCTGTGATTCTCCCCAGACCGGATTTCATGATGTGATTTCCATACAGGAATGACTGCTCTGATCCAGGCTTCACCCACACCTTAAACTACAGATGCATACATGAAGCAGATTACATTATGAACTGAGACATACTATGTACCTGTATATGAAACAGGATTATTATCGTTAACTAAAACTATTAAACATTACTGTTAATTTAAATAAAGCTGAAATAAAATCTAATTTATAAATATCCGTTGAAAAACTTGGTAACACTTTACAATAAAGTTATTCCAAACCTGAAAGAGTTTCTTTCTTGTTGAACACAAATTAAGATATTTTAAAGAATGTTAGTAACTAACCAGACAGTTGACGGCACCCATTTACTTCCATAGTATTTTTTCCTACTATAGACGTCGATGGGTGCCGTCAACTGTCTTGTTACCAGCATTCTTTAAAATATCTTCATTTGTGTTCAACAGAAGAGACAAACTCATACACCCTCGACAACTTAAGTGTGAGTAAATGATGACAGAATTTTCATTTTGGGTGAACTATCCCTTTAATAAATGCTGTAGATTGTGGAAGTATTGTCCATTGTTAGTACATGTTAACTAATGCTAACAAATTGAAACTTATTGTAAAGAGATACCAAAAACTTAAACGAAAATTAAATGTTGCCATGGTAATAAACTTAAAAAGGTTAGAGTTGAAGCACTAAAATTATTACCTGGAAATGAATAAAACTTAAAACGAAGGAGCTGTTTACACCACACCAATTTCAACTAAAAATGTAAAACTTTTTATGCGTTTTGGCTGTTCATTTACTCGACGACAACGTTTTGGGGGCCTGAAAACACAAACTTTTAAAAATGGGTTTCAAAGTGCAAGTTTTTGAAAACAATACGGTTATCATCTCTGCGCAAACTACAAAAACGTCATGTGCATGTTTATTATGGCTGTGCCCGAAATCTCCACTCCAACCACTACTCCCTAACCCCTATGTAGGGGGTAGGGAGTAGAGCACTATATAGTGAGCTCACCAGCATAATAGAAACACCACCAGGGTTTCTGCAGGGTTTAGTCAGACAAATTTAAGACTTTTTAAGACCTTTTTATGACCATTATGATTTAAATGTATGACCTACACGAATTACGAAAAATAACTTCCTTTCAAAAGTCTTTTTTTATTGACTTTCATTAAAAGTAATCAGTTTCATTATTTAAAGGTTCCATTTTCTCAGTAGGAGTTCAATCTTCAGCTGGCTGGCAGGAGCCGCCACTGGCAGGTCATGTGACCTGTCAGTGGCTGGCCAGTTGTCTGGCAGTCTGCCTTTGGCAAGTTTCAGAAACCATTGATTTTTGTGTTTTGTGTTCCTCTCTTTCTAGCTCATTTATTAGGAATCTGTTGATATGATTATGTTCTTCAGTATGATTGATGTTTTGGGGACTGTTATCCCAATATAACCAGTCAAATGGCCGTGATCCGACTGGCAGCTTACAGACGCTTGCTCGACGCTCATCCAGTCAGCCGCGGCTCATAGTGCGAGTATAACGTGTTGCCTGACTCTCTCGCTGCATGGAAATAAATTGTTTTCTTATTATGAATATAATGTTACGCATATATTCTTCTTTGCAACTGCACACTGTGTGTGTTTTGAATAATAGCCTAGTTTAAGTGCAACAAGCAATGGCCTATATCCTGGTGTCAGAAAATGGTCAAGCCAATGACAAAGATTCATGTTATTGGGATTAATTCACTTTTTTTTTTTACGGTACTAGACCGGGACAATTTTAATCCTTGTGAAAAAGTAGCCTATAAAAACGTGAATTAATCCCAATAACATGAATCTTTGTCATTGCCTTGACCATTTCTGACACCAGGACAAAACAGATATGCTTTTAAATAATTTGATAAAAGAAAGCTTTTTAATAATTCAATAAAAGAATGCCAACTTTAACGGTAAAATCACTTAGCACAGACTGTATCACTATTTTCAAATTTACAAAGACTATTTACAAATAAAACCCAAGAAAAAAACTAGTTACAAATAAAAACAAAGAAAAAAAATATATTTACAAATAAAAAAACAAGAATCTATATAGGCCATTGCTTGTCGCACTTAAACTATTATTCAAAACACGTGCAAAGAAGAATAGATGCGTGACATTATATTCATAATAAGAAAACAATTTATTTCCATGCAGCGAGAGTGTCAGGCAACGCGTTAAACTCGCACTATGAGCCGCGGCTGACTGGATGAGCGTCGAGCAAGCGTCTGTAAGCTGCCAGTCGGATCACGGCCATTTGACTGGTTATATTGGGATAACAGTCCCCAAAACATCAATCATACACAAGAATAAAGGCATGACATTATATTCATAATAAGAAAACAATTTATTTCCTTGCAGCGAGAGAGTCAGGCAACACGTTATACTCGCACTATGAGCCGCGGCTGACTGGATGAGCGTCGAGCAAGCGTCTGTAAGCTGCCAGTCGGATCACGGCCATTTGACTGGTTATATTGGGATAACAGTCCTCAAAACAGCAATCATACTAAAGAACATAATCATATCAACAGATGCATAATAAATGAGCTGGAAAGGGAGGAACACAAAACACAAAAACTATCAAAAATCAATGGTTTCTGAAACTTGCCAAAGGCAGACTGCCAGACAACTGGCCAGCCACTGACAGGTCACGTGACATGCCAGTGGCGGCTCCTGCCAGCCAGCTGAAGATTGAACCCCCTCTCCATTTTCTTAAGAGTAACAAACTGAAGGCTCCCTTTTCCTAAGTATCAATAACACAGGAACAACACTTAACAATTATCACGATAATATATCAGTCAATATCGATAATTATCACGATGAATGTAAAATGTTCTTCTCCTAACTGAAAGTTGTAGAAACCAGAGCGTTAATTGTGGTTTTAAACTACTCTTTATTGTCAGAACATATCATTATAGTACCGTTATAGTAAATCCTTGGTAATTATGGGAATTTGTAGACGGAAAAGGTTTCTGACCGTATCGTTGCGCACTGTTTCTCCTGTTCGTCAGCGCTGTTTCATCTGCCTTTAAACTGGTTTAAATCACTGAGACATTTGTGTTCTAAGCTGAATTCAAGCGCTTCTCACTGGATCTCGTGAGCGAGACCGATTAGAGTAAACGCGTCTGCTCTAGTGAGCTCGCGCTGCCGTTTGGACTTTGAGCCGAGCGGATAAACAGTCCGGGAGGCGCGCGCGGTTCAAATGAGTTTCGTTCCGCTTTTGGCGCATACACATTATCGAACTCTTGATATCGTTTTATAGAGAAAAAATTATATCGCGATAATGAATGAATGAGCATATCAATTTAAGACGTGGCTAAATGTAATTTATGACCTTGTATGGAAAATCCGGACGTTTTTATTGCCTAAAATTCTTATTATTAAATTTAAGACGTTTTATGACTTTTTATGACTCCGCGGAAACCCTGACCACTTTCGGACACTACTCGATCGTCTCTCGGCGCCGTTGATTACATCATTACTGCACTATTAAAACGCGCCATCATCCGTCAGCTGGTGCCGAGCCAGCTCTGGGCTAAATAGATTTTTTTTTTTTAAATACATTACATTTATATTGAGCTTATTTCTCCAAAATTGTCAAATTAAAAGTAATTTCTGGCCGTTTTTGTTATAATGCGTTACTCCACACATGATTATAACTTATAAACATAAATAAAAGAACATAACTTACATTTGTATGACAAATTCGTATTGTCGCGCTGCTCTCCTTGACGTCCATCCGCCATTTTTACGATCAGCGCAATGCATGATGGTATGTAGGGATTGGGTTAGTGACCATCGGTTGTACACTACTTTTGAAAATGCATTCTGGTATACATTGAGTGGACTATATAGGGTATAATAATCATCACTATACATTCGGACAGCCCTACAAAATGGCGAGCTCACTATATAGTCCACTATATAGTGAGTAGTGGGAGATTTCGGACACAGCCTATGTGTTCAGTCTTATAGACGCGTAGTGTGTCTTTACAAAGTGACATTGCCAACTACTGGCCTGACATGCATAATACAGCGTTTTAAGTTGTTCTCATGAATCAGTATAAACGGATCATCTTGACAACGTTGACGTCTGTTTGCGGAAATTGCGAAGGAACATTTTTTATGTTTTTTTGTACATAGTTGTTGTGTAAACGTACCCTAAAACTAAAATAAACCTAAATAGCAGGTTAAAAAAAAACTGATAAAATGACAAAAGCACATAATGAAATTAATAAAAATTAAACAAAAAATACCATGACAACTAATCATATAAAAATAATAGCTAATTCAAAATATTAATAAAACTAAAATAACATTAGTGCTTATATGAAGCTTCAACACAACGTCATAGTAATAACGAGGATAATAACAGTGTTATTAATAATGTAATGTTGTATTAAGTAATAATGTAATGTTACAAAATACATAATCAGAATGAATATTTACCTTAGCATATGGTGCGAGGAAATCGAGAGCTGTGATGTGCAAACGGAACTTCTGCGTCTTCGTGAACTTTCCAAAACATGTGCCAACTGATACCAGTTTATCTCGGGAGATATTTGTTGCCAACTTCAGGATTTTTTCACTAGAATGCAGAAGATGTCAATAAAGATTACTACTCAATCACATTCATATTTACATTATTGCTACAATAAAGCCCCTATGAAAGTAAAACTGGACTTGGACAGTCAAGTCACCATTACTTATTGCGCTTCATACAATACAGATTTTTTTCAAGGCAGCTTCACAGTAATAAACGGGACAATAGACAACTTCATAAAATATGAGAAATTCAAATTCTGCTATAAAGCAGCTCTACAAAGACAAAGTGACACTATTCAGCTCAAGTCAGTACTGTACACTTGAAGGTTGATGACAAAATTATTGCAGCCACATTAAAAACACTTATTTTGGCACCAAAATAATGATTACTAGTCTTACCCAAAGCAAACTATCTTTTTAAAAAGGAATAAGAAATTTCACAAGGACATTTTATGGCGATCACATTTAACAGATAGTAGACACTGACAACCTTACCTCATATAATAAACTCGATCATTGTGGAGTCTGAAACAATAAGTCCCGTCAGGGCGATCAATAAGAAGTTTGATGTTCTCCCCAATGCTAGAAACACAAAAAAATAGGAATGCTTAAAAAATAAAATAAAAACTTCTAATTTAAAATAGTTTTGGGCGCTGTGGTGCAGCATAGACAACATTTTAAAAAGAATGATATAAGCAGTAAAAATATTAAAATGTGTAAATCATATCAACGTAAAACACTGCAAAACATAATACAAATAACAGTAAAAGAACAACAACAACACATCACATAAACAATAGACCCAACGATATTTCCTAATATATATAACGTTAACATTATATGATTAAGTAAATTGTACCATGTGTGTTTTTATTTTACACATGACATGAGCTACACTTTTGTTAATCTCGTAATGAATCTTAACGAAACATGTCACTTACTATTTAGAGAGTTTCTCAAACATTGTTTTTGTCTCTTCGTCTGTTAAAGGACGCATGGTGAAGAGAATAATTCGTTTTTCTTAAAGAAGCTAAAAAACGGCAGGTCCTACGGGCACTATGCAAAAGCCACGTGGGTTCGGTCCGTCGCACACTTGTGACGTCATGCCTTTTAAATAAAGTTTTTTGTTGAGTTTGAATCAACACTTCCAATCATGGCTACCGTAGACGTGGAGGATGAGAGTATCCTGGTCTCGGTCTTTAAAGACAGCTTTTCTGAGAACTGGAGAGAGAATCCGGACTTCGCGGCGTATCTGTCGCAGTTGTGCTCGTGCGGTGTGGATGAGTTAACCCGGGAGCCGGAGCGTCTGTCTGAAGAGCGGGCTCAGATCCTGCAGCAGACCCGTGAGCTGGCCTTCACCAACTACAAGACGTTCATCAGGACCGCGGACTGCACACAGCACATCTACACTGACTTCAGCACTGTGGAGAACTGTCTCTCGAAACTCTTGCACAAACTGCCCAGCTTTACTGAGAGATGCAGGTTTGTAACGTTACTTTACTCTCACTGTCAGGAAGGATGATTGACAGACAGACATATTTGTTAGACTATCTATCTATCTATCTATCTATCTATCTATCTATCTATCTATCTATCTATCTATCTATCTATCTATCTATCTATCTATATGTTCCATTGAAATTCCATTGAATAGAAAGATCTGGTAACTGTGATCATTTGTATTTATTATTTAACAAACATACATTTAAACCTACCGGTAATATTTTAAATATAACAATGTACTACTACTTTCAAATAGCGATAGGCCTAAACCATGTCCATATTTGATCTATTTTCATATTAATGTACACTACTACCATTCAAAAGTTTGGGGTCAGTAAAATTTCAATATTTTTTAAAGAAGTCTCTCATGCTCACCCAGACACAATTTGATCAAAAATAAAGTAAAAACAGTAGTATTGTGAAACACTATTTTAAAAAACTGTTTGCTATTTAATATATTTTAAAATGTAATTTATTACTGTAATGGTAAAGCTGAATTTTCAGCATCTTTACTCCAGTCTTCAGTGTCACATGATCCTTCAGAAATCATTCTAATGCTGATTTGCTGCTCAAGAAACATTCTTATTATTATCATCAATGTTGAAATCAGTTGTTCTGCTTTATATTTTTGTTGAAACGATAATTATTTCCCCAGGATTCTTTGATGAATAGAAAGTTCAAAAGAAGAGTGCACTTTTTGATCAAATTAATGCATCCTTGCTGTATAATTTATTTTGAACATGCACATTAAAGGATTAGTTCACCTCAAAATGAAAATTTCCTGATACTTTAATCACCCCAATGCCATCCAAGATGGTCATGTCTTTCTTTCTTCGGTGGAAAAGAAATTATTTTTTTGGGGGAAAACATTTCAGGATTTTTCTCCACACAATGGACTTCAATCGCAACAACATGTTGAAGTCCAAATCAATGCAGTTTCAAAGGGCTATGAAGTGCTTCAAACGGCTCTGCACGTTCCCAGCTGAGAATGACGTAATCCCTGGCGCGTCGCCGACCAGCACAAGACGAACAATTGTGGTTAAAAAGTTTATAAATGTTTTGTTTTTTTTTAGAAAATGACCGATCGTTTCGCTAGGTAAGACCCTATTCCTCAGCTGGGATCGAGCCGTTTGAAGCACTTCATAGCCCTTTGAAACTGCATTGATTTGGACTTCAAAATGTTGGTTGCAATTGAAGTCCATTGTGTGGAGAAAAATCCTGAAACGTTTTCCTCAAAAAAATTCATTTCTTTTCTACTGAAGAAAGAAAGACATGAACATCTTGGAGTAAATTATCAGGAAATTTTCATTTTGAGGTGAACTAATCCTTTAAGCATTAATTAATATACATCAACAACTTAACCAAAGTTATCATTTGATAATTATATTATTTTTATATGAGTCCCATGATAAAAAAATGCAATACAACAGCAGAGAGGCAAACGCATTAGAGTGCAATATAAAATAGAAATGCTTGCTGTAACTGGTTTCTGTTTGTTTTCTCTTATTTATTTGCAGAGGTTTTATTAAGGAGGCTGAGGAGATCAGCATCAGCAGGCGTATGAACAGCCTGACACTAAATCGACACACTGAGATCTTGGAGATTCTGGAGATCCCTCAGCTGATGGACACCTGCGTTCGTAACGGATACTACGAGGAGGCGCTGGAGCTGGCCGCTTATGTGAAGAGACTGGAGAAAAAGCATTCATCGCTTCCTGTCATTCAGGTACATGTGATATTGTACTGCACCATTAAAGGGTTAGTTCACCCAAAAATGAAAATTAAGTCATTAATTACTCACCCCCATGCTGTACCAACCCCGTAAGACCTTCGTTCGTCTTCGGAACACAAATGAAGATATTTTTGATTAAATGTGACAGCTGGATCACTCCTCCATAGGCTCCCTAAGGGATTGAAACCTGACGGCCCAGAAAGTCAATGAAGAAAATGTTTAAATATTCCATGTCACAACAGTGGCTCAACTATAAGTTTATCAAGCGACGAGAATACTTTTTGTGCGAAAAAACAAACAAAAATAACGACTTTATTCGACTATTCCTTTTCTTCCTTGTAGGCCTGAAACGAGACTTCAAGAGATTTCCACGACGCATGCGTGAGAATTGCGATCTCCTTCAACTACTTCAGTTAAGTTCTCGCGCATGCGTCGTGGAAATCTCTTGAAGTCTCGTTTCAGGCCTACAAGGAAGAAAAGGAATAGTCGAATAAAGTCGTTATTTTTGTTTGTTTTTTCGCACAAAAAGTATTCTCGTCGCTTGATAAACTTATAGTTGAGCCACTGTTGTGACATGGAATATTTAAACATTATTTTCTTCATTGACTTTCTGGGCCGTCAGGATTCATTCCCTTAGGGAGCCTATGGAGGAGTGATCCAGCTGTCACATTTAATCAAAAATATCTTCATTTGTGTTCCGAAGACGAACGAAGGTCTTACGGGGTTGGTACAGCATGGGGGTGAGTAATTAATGACTTAATTTTCATTTTTGGGTGAACTAACCCTTTAAAGCCAGAATGAAACGGAAGTTGCTAAAGTCTTTTATCCCTTATTGTGATGTCTGAGTTTGATTTTGCTTATTGGGAATTGATTGGCTCATTAGATGGATGTGGTTTGCTATTGGTCGATCTCGTGTGAGTGACAGGTTGTCCCGCCTTTGTTCCTGTAAACAGAGAAGATATTTCACTGCAAGAGGGAGGGGAGGTTATTTTCATTAAAGATTAAGAGGCATATGAAAAAAACAAAAACAATGATAATGATGTACACAGATAAATTATTCATAATCAATAATAACGCAATATTCCATTAAAAATAAGAATTGTCAATTTTGATTTAAAGGTGCATTGTGTAAAATTTACGAGGATCTGTTGACAGAAATGCAATATCATATACATAACTATGTTTTCAGTGGTGTATAAAGACCTAGCCTACTTAATGAACATTTATGTTTTTATTATATTAGAATGAGCCATTTCTATCTACATACACCGCGGGTCCCCTTACATTGAAATGCGCCGACATGTTTCTACAGTGGCCCTAAACGGATGCGTTCAAATGCGTTTTGTCAATATGTTGTTCTTCGTGTAAAGAAGCTAGCTAAAGTCAGCGAATAAAACACTGACACAATGATGAACAAATAACATATCATTTTACTGAATAATTAAGTAAACCTAATTTCTTAATTTATCTTTGTAAAGAAACATCATTGCTCAACTGTAGGGGTGTAACGATTCGTTTTAAGAACGATTCGATTCGTATCACGATTCGTGGTTGTCGATACGATTCAAGGACGATATTGGTTCATTTAGAACGATACGATCCGAAACGATTCAGTGACTTCAAATCGATTCAGTAACTTTTTAGCCAAAAATTCAACCAGTGTGACTGAAATAAATACCTGGATACTGGAAAGTGCGGGTAAAGTTTCCTAGATTCATGTTGTTTCTTGTAAGGGAATCAATCAGGTATCAATTAATTATAGATATAAACTAGGGCTGCACGATTTGGGGAAAATGTCATATTGCGATTATTGAGGTCAATATTGCGATTGCGATATGCAATTGCGATATAATAAACAAATGATTTCATGAGTGAACTTGCTTGGTTCTCAAGGAAAATGCACACAATTAGTGATAATGCTGAAATGTGTAGGCTATTTCTCAACTCAAACTTGCAACAACAACTAAATGATTAATAACACCTAAAATGATCAATAAGCCATTGATGTCTGGATAAAAATGTCTGGACATTCCTGTCTAACAGGTAGGACATGCAGACATTGAATTAAGTTCAACAGTCTGCACTGCAAACATTATAAATTATAGAATAATCCTTATTAAAGTTACAAAAGTTATTTAGTCAAGAGCATGGAGTGTTTTTCTCTGTTCCTTTTGTTCTTTGATTAACTTTAACGTGTACTGTCCCTTTAAGACCAGCCGCTCCTGAGTCTGACAGAGACGCGGATCACACACGCGCCTCATTCTCTCATGAGTCACAACTCTTTACGTCCATCGTAAGTAGAGGTCGACCGATTCATCGGTTTTGCCGATTAATCGGCACCGATAGTTGATTGGTGGAACTATCGTTATCGGCAAAAATCCACACGATAGTTTTTCCGGGTTGCGTCCGTTGCTGGAGCGGCTGAGAAGTGCGCGCGGTCATTACACAGCAGGAGAGCGCTCAGAACAGAACAGACTGCTGGCATTATACAGAGCGAGAGCGGCCTCTAGAGGACAAATAACAAACTATCACTGGATGAGTTGTTTACGTTAACACGTGAGGCAGCGCGCAGCACAGAGAGAACACGCAGCACAGAGAGCGCTGACATTTAAAACACCGACAGCGAAACGGTATGAATACATAACACTAAAGTAGCTACATATTGCCATATCATTACAAAGTAATTCATTTGTTGACTAGATGCTGCATCAGCAGAGAAAGAACAGTAGTTTGCCGTCGAGGCTGTGAGGACTCTAAAATTACCTCAGTCAACCGTTATTGCAATGTGACAAAAACACACGCAGACCTGACCCAAATGTTTTATGGCACAATTGTTACCATCTATTTGCATTATTTTTATCCGGCTGGTCACTTTTATGCATTCATTAGCCGACGAAGTTGCATATTTAAAACTATTGACGTGATTTCTTTCTCAACATTATGTTCATGCAGCCGACAGAAACGTAAACTAATCAGAAACGCATTCGATTTAAGATCTTTTTAATCACTACAATAGATCTTGTTATTTTGATTAGATAATCATCAAGTGTTCTAAAATATAGAAGCAAATAAAGTGAGAGACTATAGGCTATATTACGTATACATAAGGTCTTTATTACATTTTAATGGCCATCTTTAAGCACGACTCTTTGGAATCAAATGAAATGGTAACACTTTACAATACCATTCCATTTTTAGCATTAACTAAGGTTAATACAAGTTCTAGAAGAATTATTCATTGTTACGGTAGTTTGTTAATTTCAACATTTACTAACGCATTTGAAATGGAGTTTTAATTCTTATTTTATATTTTATTACCTTAGTTAATGTACTATGAATGAACTAACATGAATGATAAAGGTACAATTGTATTGCTCATATTAATACATGCAGTAAAAAGGTATATTGCATTATGCATATAGTTCATGAAAGCTAGGTAATACATCCTTGTTTACAAATGGGACTTGCAAAGTGTTACCTATGAAATGTGTATGTTTCTAGGTTATAGCTAACGAAATCTGTAATATTTTAATGTTTAAATTATTTTCTGTATAAAGTTTTAATATATTCATATTTATATATTTATTTAATTGAGCACATTTCAGTTCATCACTGTTTTATTGTGAGTATGATGTTTGTTTTTAATCCAGTATCCATTAAAAAAAAATATCGGTTGAATTATCGGTTATCGGCATGTACGGTCAAACCTAGATATCGGTATCGGTAAAATCCACTATCGGTCGACCTCTAATCGTAAGACTGCTCTTGTGTTAAGATACTCGACAAAAAGACATTTTGGCATAATTTGTGTGTTATTGTTCGTTCAAGCGCGAAAGAGAACTGTATTCTTATAGTCTTGTGCGCACGCACGATACTGACGCGAGTCTTTCTCTGTAAGTGTGTCAGTCAACGCGATCTTTTTTTGTCTTGTCACGAATGAATGACTGAATCGAGTCACGAATGAATGACTGAATCGAGTAACGTTTAACGCCTTTATCATTAAACGTGCTAAGAAAAAGCATCCATATAAAGTCTGACCTGCTTAAATCCAATGCGCTATTTCCTAGTATCGATAGAATCGATTGATTACCTTTTAAAACGATGTTAGATCGATATATGTCGTCCGGAAGGCCAACTTGCTGAGCACAGATCGATGTAGTTGGATCATAGGAATATAAATCGATTCATCGATGAATCGTTACACCCCTACTCAACTGGCTACTCTCTGCTGTCTCATCTTTTCCTGTAGGCCACCGTAACTTCTGTTGGTTGCAATTCGCAGCCTCACCATTAGATGCCGCTAAAAATTACACAGTGCACCTTTAATGGTGACTTTAATTGCATTAGAAAAGTTGTTTTTGAATACAAGTCGCAGCAAGTTTCAGATGATAAACAAAACGCGACTTAAATTAAAAATACTGTATAATGTTGTGCTGTTGTTTTTCTAAGCGTTTCTGTCTGTTTTGAAAGTACTAACGCTTACGGTTTTCACCTGGTGGACTATAAAAACAACATAAATATTTCTATTAAATAATATTCCTGTTTGTCTTCTTTTAGGGAATTGTGCACGAGGTTCGATTGTCAGCTCAACTCATGCTGAACCAACTTCTTCAACAGCTGCGGAGCAATTCACAGCTCCCGGTTTGCCTGCGTGTGATCGGCTACTTGCGCAGAATGGACGTTTTTACCGAAGCCGAGCTGCGCGTCAAATTCCTGCAAGCCCGTGGGAGTTGGCTGCGATCCATTCTCACCGCAATCCCAGATGAAGACCCTTACTTCCACATTACAAAGACCATCGAAACCTGCCGCGTGCATCTCTTCGATATTATCACCCAGTATCGCGCCATCTTCTCCGACGAGGATCCGTTGCTGCCGCCCGGAGATCAGGCTTTGAATGAGAGCGCCATCTTTCACGGCTGGGTGGTGCAGCAGGCGGCCCAGTTTTTGGAGACGCTCGATCGGGACCTCCAGCGTGGGGTGGGAAGCCGCTTGGATTCTCTACTTGGCCAGTGCATGTACTTCGGCCTTTCCTTTAGCCGGGTCGGGGCGGATTTCCGTGGCCAACTCGCTCCCATATTTCAGCAGGTTGCCATGGACACGTTCCGAAAAGCTATTCAGGAAGCGGCGGACAAGTTCCAAGATGATATGAACTCGTACACGCTGATTTCTTACCCGTCGATACTTGGAAGCACCATTCCGCCAGCAGTCCCGAGCACCCAGCCGGGCACACTGCAGCCCCCCATGGCCTTGTTGGATTTCCCACCTCTGGCCTGCTTCCTCAATAATGTCCTGACAGCCTTCAATGACTTAAGACTGTGCTGCCCTATTGGACTCGCACAGGAAGTTAGCAGATGCGTTGAGGAAGCCCTTATCAAGGTACACAGGGAAATGTAGGATGTTAATTATTATACTACTACAATAAGCTTTTTGAATATAGAAGTGTCTTATGCACACCAAGGCTGAATTTATTTGATCAAAAATACAGTGTAAACAGTAATCTTGTGAAATATTAATACAAGTTTTCTATTTGAAATTGATTGAAATTTATATTTTAAAATGTAATTTATTCCTGTGATGCAAAGCTGAATTTTCAGCATCATTACTCCAGTTTACAGTGTCACATGATCCTTCAGAAATCATTCTAATATGTGATTTGCTGCTTAAGAAATGTTTCTAATTATTATCAATGTTGAAAACATGTTTTTCTGGGTTCTTTGAAATATTTACTTGAAATATAAAAATCTTTTGTTGCTTTATGAATATTTTTACTGTGACTTTTGATCAATTTAATGCATTTTTCCTGAATAGTATTAATTGAAAAAAAAAAATCTTACTGACAAACCCTAAAACTGTAGTGTAGATTGACTGAATTCAAATGAAAGGAAAAAAGTTTAAACATATTTGCTTGGCTTCCTTCCTTGTACAATTAATCTCCTATTTTGACGTAAATCCGATCTAACAGCTTTATTCGTTTCTTATCAGGTGACCAAGCTGATCCTGGTTTTCCACAGAGCAGAGGAATCTGCGTTCAGTAGCCGTGAACGGGAGTTATTCGTTCAGTTCTGCAGTGCATTTGCTGAGGACATGGTGCCTTTCTTGAACCGATGTCTTCAAGTTCTCTTTCCTCCAGCCCAGCTTTCACTCATTCTAGGTAAATATCCACTGGATAAAATCAAGCACCAGCCAACATTTTTCTCGCATTACAAAAATAAAACATGATGTTGACTTAAAATGTATTTTGTATTTGTATTGTAGGCGTCCCTCCAACCCAGGTTTATAAGTATGGCAGTCTAGGCTGCATCAGTGTGAACACGGTTCTGGAGCCGCTGGAGTTTGTTCTGCCCCAGAAGGAGCCTGTGACCGCTGTCCTGGATCTCTGCACGGATCTGAGCAGCCTGACCACAGCCGAATCCGATCCCTCGACTGCAGTCAAACCCGGAACTCCTCAAGAAGAAAAGCCTGTCATTTCAGAACAAGAAAAGCCAGTCTCAGCATCTGATCCTCATCTTTCTCAAAAAGAGAACATTTCTGCTGAAGCGGTCACTACAGAGCAAAACGACCCGACCCCAGAGCTCGAACTGACCTTTGATCTACAGGACTTACCAGATGATTCATCCACAACAGTTAGTAATGTTCAGGAGATGTTGTCGGAATAAAAAGCAATAATTGCTGTATAGTGTGTGATGAGTGTTAGGTGTCCTAAAAAATGAAGCTTGGTTTTTATAGCAAATAACCATCTGGACATACTTACATCAGGGTCTGGTTTGCAATTTTATTGGCAACTTTATTTTGGTGAAGGTAACAATATATTATGTAATTAAATATAATATTTAAATTGAGGAAATATGTCAGTTGAATCGCATGTTTTTTGACTTACGGTGGACCCAAAAGGTATTTTGACACTTAAGTCGCACTTAAAATGTCTGAATGTCATTGCATTGTAATATAAATGCCTTTTGCTTTGATGGTTTTATTTGAAAGAAAATGATAGCGCAAGCACTTTAAGCAAAACATTTGGCATGAAATACTGTTCAAAATGAAGACAAAATGAATTGTGTAATTTTCTGTTTATTTGTGTTAAGTGGAACATTCTCTGATTTCTGCTAAGACACCTGTTTGAATTTGATCATTTGAGACTTCACACATCATTGCAAAAAAAACACATATATATAGTTCTGTGAAAAGCTTGCGCACTATTTGCCTACAGATGCAACAGTTTAACTTAAGTGTTCAAAAACATTTTGGGTCTTCTGTATGTGCTTGCAATTTACTCGGTTGACCTCTTTTGTATGTTTTTTGTTTACCAGGGTGTTTAGGGGGAGGTTTATTAAAATAAAAAGATTTAGCCGTTTCTGATATTTTGATATTCATTAACAAAGCGAAGGTGTTTTTTTTTCACCCCACCAAACCCTGATGAAAAGACTATGAAACAGCAGTTTGCATTGAATTTGGTGTTTGTCTTTGCAAAGAACTGGACTTTTTAAAATCTAGATCAGAAAAGCAAGTTATTAATGGCCGGTTTCAGACAAGGCTTAAGCCTAGTCCCAGACTTAAATGTATGTTTGAGCTGTTTTAACTGAAAGCAACCTGCACTGACATGCCTTAAAATATATCAGTCTCATTTTTTTTCTCAAGATGCACACAAGTAATGTTTATTTCTAAGGCATGTTTATAAACAATAACTTAATGTCCTAGTTGAACTAAGGCCTGGCCCTGTCTGTGAAACCAGGCCTAAAAATCAGCACAAAAATTAGATTTCCATATCACAATTTGGTAACATCACAATAAGGTCTTGTTTGTGAACATTAGTTAATCCATTAGCTAACACAAAATAACAATTATCAATATATTTTGTAAAGTATTAATCTTTGTTTATATTAATAAGAATCGATTTGTTCACGTGTTCACAGTATATTAAGTAATATTAACAAGTACAACTGGATTTTTAAAATGTGTTTAGATTACTATTGAAATGTTTAAACTACTATTGATGTTCATTGTTAGTTCATGTTAAGTAATATAGCTAACTAATGTTAACAAATGAAACCTTGTTGTAAAGTGTTACCCACAATTTCAACTGGTTTGAAGGTAGAATATGGAAAATATTCTGTAACAGAGTAAAACTTAAAGTCCCCCTGTGGTGAAAATTAGGTTTTTAATGTAGTTTATATGTCTATGTGGTGTTTTTAATATGCTTTAAGACAAACCATGTGCAAATTTATGTTAACACCATTTCTCCTTTTAACTGCAGTGATCTAAAGACAGCCTCAAAAACGTTACCTTGTAACCAATCTCGTCAACGTAGGGGTGGGCTTGAGCATATCATTAACTGCTGCGAAGCAGGCGAGTCAAGAGAAGCCAGGTTATCCCGGGTACATTTAGCAATATAGCGGGTGAATTATGTATATAATGTATATTATGATGAACTATAGCCTATGCCTTTCTCCACCGACGTTCTAAGATGTTCAAAGCGTTTCTAAGGATGCAGATTTTTAGTCTGACTCTGCGATGGCGAACAGGAACATAGTTTGTGCAGCATTAGCAACACATTATTAGCTGATAAAGTCAAGCAAAATTCACTCTTCCACTTCTTTCTAATCAGTTTCTGGTTCAAACATATGGGTGAATTAAGCCAGTATTTCTCTTGCCATTGTGCAGCGTTTACTACAGTAAAGTTGACTGAGTGGATCAGGTATTCTGAGCTGGTGTGAGTGGAGGCGGAGACTAATTTGCATAATCATGGATCCACTTATACTAAATGAAGCAAGGGTGTAATTACATTCAACCTATTAAAAGCAATGAAGAAAATTTCATTTTGGTGATCAAAGATGAGTTCTAAGGGATAAAAGTATTAACTACAGGGGGACTAAGAGAAAGATGAAACTGAGGATTCAGATAAATCAATATAAAACATTTTAATTAATTTTTTCTGAATTCAACGTTTCAGGCTTTCAGTCCAGATTCTGCAGGTAGTGTGAGAACACAATCACTTCTTAACAAATTTTTTGCGTGCTGCATTTGGATTTGTCCGTCGTCTTCCTCCTCCGCCGGTCTGGGTGTCCCGCAGGTGTAAGCTTGCTGACTTGCTGTAGACATCGTGCTCAGAGAACGGGGAGCTGCCGGCCAGGTAATCTGGATCAAATGCATCAGTCTTCTGCCGGGCTTTTTTAGACAACCTCTGCTGGGGGAAACGCTGATCTTCTACCAGGTGCGGGTTGCTGGCGTGTTTTCCTCCTTGAGGCAAAGGCAAAGAGTGCTGCAGAGGACCGGAGAAGAGACAAACCATACGTACATGTCACTAACATTCATTTATATGATACTACTAATAATACAAATGTCTTTACTTTAATTTGTAAACGATGGGCCAAATTAACATGATTTCTAATGCATTTAGCTTATAAACAACATTGAATTATCATCAAAACATTACTCACTCTCTTCCCCTTTGGATTCAGCACTTTGGGATTCCTGGAAAAATGCATCTGCATGGTGGTGTCCTCATTCACTGTGACAGCAACCTTCTTCAAGGTGTCGTGCCCACAATTTGGACAGAAAGATTTGTTCATATTGGTTGTTGTCCTGAAAAAAAACCCCAATATGTAATTACAGTATCCATGTGTTACACACATCACATATTATAGTATAAATGTGTAATTATTGCTTCTAGTACAAAATGGTTATTTTCCGAGGTGAATTCATCACTCACTTGAAGCAGGCATGACAGCGCAGAATGTAATTCCTGGTGTTTTTAATGAGCATGCCATTAACAGACAGCACATGCAGTCCAATCTGAATCAGAACATTCTGCAAGGAAAACAAGATGATTTTGTTGTGACAAAATAATAGACATAACTTGTATAAAATAGATTTAATAAATTTCTATTGTTACATTTTTTTAAGGTGTCCGTATTACAGTGTAATGTAATTATAGATTTAAGTAAGTAATATTAATTAACTATGGCCCGGTTTCACAGACAGGACTTAGATTAATTCAGGATTAGGCCTTAGTTAAATTAGGACATTTGATTAGAGTGCATCTTGAGACAAAACAATAGTTTATTTCAGTTAAAACAGCTCAAAAATGCATTTTAGTCTGGGACTAGGCCTAACCCTTGTCTGTCAAAACTAGGGGTATACTTATTATAGGGTCTAGGTATAGCTGTATAACTTATTTATTACTTTAGTAACTAAATGTAACGTGTAACAGGGACAATGTAAAATTATATATAATACATGTAGCTGTACAACAAATAACTTTTAAACCTTTTATAACAACTCCAAAATTGACCACATTGGCTTAAAGTATGTGCAGTACACATTGTTATGATGAAAAATAAGGATAAGACTTTTACAATAAGGTCCCATAAGTTAATGCTTTAAATAACATTAACAAAGAGTAATGCATTTGTTACAATATTTATTAATATGTTAACATTAGTTAAAAAATACAACTGTTGACTGTTGTATCATGTTTGCTCAGGTCAGGTTTGCTCATTAAAGTGGTAGTTCACCCAAAAAGTCAAATTAGCCCATGATTTACTCACCCTCAAGTCACTCTAGGTGTATATGACATTCTTCTTTCAGACGAATACAATCAGAGTTATATTAAAGGGGTCATATGATGCGGTTTCTTGTTTTCCTTTTTCTTTAGTGTGTTATGTAGCTGTTAGTGCAAGTATAAGATCTGCAGAGTTACAAAGCTCAAAGTGTCAAACTTAAAGAGATATTCTTAATAAAAGTTAGGCTCAGCCACACCTTCCTAAAACGGTTCGTTCAAACACGCCCCCACAAATCTACGTCAGTGTGTGGGGGCAGAGTTTCATAACACCACCCAAATATATACGCAAAGAAAGAAGGCGTAACTTTTATCCTCGCTGTGTTATTGTTGTCGCTGGCGCCGCCACGTCGTGGAGACGCTGTGTTTTCCGTTGTGAAAGCCTTCCAAAAAAGGACACAATTAGAAAACAGTGGGGCAATTCCATCTTTGCAAGTAGTCTAGCGCTTCTGACTCACAGACACAGCCTGTAAGTGTTTTCATATTTTAAGAATTTGCTACTGACTATTCAAACGCGAGTTTTGAGCAGTATAGATTAACGCTTGTATGTCATTTCTACCATCTCAAATGCAGACATGTTTACACAGTGTTCTCTCCCCCATAGCGTGGATCGACGCGTACAAATACAGTAAAGTCATTATAATCAGTAATTATGTCACCAACGAAATAAAACCTTACCAATCTGACATGATCTGGTCCAGTCGCGCTGGCAAAGTTGATCGATCAGCTTTGTCATCTGCATTTTTCGGATCCAATTCGGGCTCGAATTGATAAGGTAGTGTTTCACCTGTCATTATTGCTTTGGGAGCTGATGTTCCAAATATGGTAAGGAGTGTCACATTTCCGTCACACGCTTAAGGTTTTTGGGCCAATCACAATGCACTGGATCGCTGGCCAATCAGAGCACACCGCGGTTTTCAGAACGATGAGCTTTGTAAAAATCAACGCGTTTCAGAAAGGCGGGGCATAGAGGAGCAACAATAATGTACAATATGTGTAAAATAATGACTTTTTTTAACCTAAAACCGCATAAACACATTGCATTAAACTAGCCTGACTGCGTCAGACTTCGTACTTCCGCTCTATTTCAATTCGCTTCTGTACTCAGTCTGAGACATCGACATGTCTCAGTTTTCCTCCGGCCTGAAAACAGCCGGCCAATCAACGAACAGAGGGCGGGCTGAGAGCCGTGACGTAGACGCGAAGCACCGAGTTTAAGATTGTATTTTAGGTTAGGGAAATCGAAAACGACCGCGGATATGGAGACACGGGATGCAATTCGCTCTGTTGCGGAGAATATTCCCGGCATTTGCAAACTGAAGCCCGAACAAGAAGAGTGTTTGTTAAACATTTTGAATGGAGGTGATGTTGTGGCCCTACTCACGTCAGGTTTTGGGAAAAGTTTAATTTATCAACTATTACCGATCGTCAGCGAGAAACTGGGGAGCCCAAAGGCCGGCAAGGCGATAGTTGTGATTAGTTCACTCCGGTATTTTGCTCGATGGTTTCGTTTTCGTATCATACATGTGTTTACAGTGGAAGTTCGATGCGGCCGATGGCGAATAACACACGTCATAACCAGACGTTATGTGATTGGCTTACGGGTAACAAATGATTTTATACTTCAGACAAGCACACCTCCATCAAAGTGAATCCATCCATGATAAAAGTGCTCCGCACGGCTCCAGGGGCTTAATAAAGGCCTTCTGAAAGCAGGCGATGCGTTTGTGTAAGAAAAATATCCATATTTAAAACTTTATCGACTAAAATAACTAGCTTCCACCAGACGGCCGTACGCAAGTCGACTTACGCCATAAGAGTGACACTTGACAACGTATGATGTAAAATTCTCGTTTTAGACTTCTAATTTGTGACTGGTATTTTGTTTTGCTCTATCCTCTGCGCTTCCACGTTCGTCATTACGTTGTGCGTCAAGTTCAAGGGTTTTTTCGCGGTAAATTGACGTGTACGGCCGTCTGCCGGAAGCTAGTTATTTTAGTCGATAAACTTTTAAATATGGATATTTTTCTGACACGAACGCATCGCGTCACTTCAGAAGGCCTTTATTAACCCCCCAGGGCCGCTTGGAGCACTTTTATGATGGATAGATGCATTCTGATGGACTTCAAAAAATATACAGCCATTCACTGCCATTATAAAGCTTGGAAGAGCCAGGACATTTTTTTTATATCTCCGATTGTATTCATCTGAAAGAAGAATGTCATATACACCTAGGATGACTTGAGTATGAGTAAATCATGGGCTAATTTTCATTTTTGGGTGAACTATCCCTTTAAATTAGAAACAGATACAACTTTTGTTTTTAATAGTGCTAAATGTTGAAATTAGCATTAACTAAGATTAATAAATGTTGCAGAAGTGTTTTCATCGTTAGATTATGTTCCAACCATAGTAGTTAAAGTGGGACCTATTATGCAAAATTCACTTTTGCATTGTGTTTGGACATAAATGTGTGTTGGCAGTGTGTGTACACAACCACCCTACAGTGATAAAAATCCACTCACTCCTTTTTTTTTTAAATCCCCATAAATCATAAGCAGTGTCTCCCAACGACCTGTTTTCAGAATGCGGCTTTAGTGACGTCACTAAAGCCACAGGCCCCGCCCACGAGTGTTGACAGACACTGCCGTTTTAACATAGAACCGCCCTGATCGAGTTCACAGCGAGTTGAGAGCTGTTGTGCACATTCGCCATTGCTGCACTGACGAGAATGTCTCCCAAGCGTTGTCGGTGTTGTGTAGCTGGATGTGTTAATCAACATAGCTCTATCTATTTACTCCCGAAATCTGAGCCGCTGAAGACGAGGTGGATTAATTTTGTTTTTGAAGAAAATGCTCCCTCAACTCTACCAAAATTCGTTTATGTCTGATCGAATCATTTTACACTGAACAGTTTTTTTTAAGGCGAGACACTACAGGTGAATAGGGTACATTTTTTAACTAGCAGATATCACCATGAAACTTTCCCAGTTGATTAGCTACATTAAGATGAGAAAAAAATGTATTACAAGTTTTCTGTAATTTAATGTTTAAATGTGCAAATTAGGCATTATCTAATTAAATATGCGCTAATTTGCATATATTTAAAAAATTTTAATCTGAGTTTTGGATAAAGCCAGGTTCAAAATTCTTTTTTCATTGTGTTCACATATTAGATGGGGAAAAAATTACAGAGGGATTTATGGATATCTACTTTTGTTATCCTGTAAATCAGAATATACTGTCAATAGCCTTAAAAAAAAAAGATTTTTGCCATGTTTTTTGGAATAAAATTTATATAAATCAGGCTAGGAATAATATATTTACAAATCCCTCTGTACATGTCTTCATAATATAACTAGGTACAAGACTGGAGATTTTGGTGTATATAGGTGCTACTGAAGTGGAGATTTCGGACTTGGAGTATGAGAGAAAGGTCATTTTGAGAAAACGGGCTTTAAAGATTTAGCATCGGCCAATGAGATTGCGCATTGGCGCCCTTTTACTTTCACGATTGGTTGCTGATAAAAAGGAAATGACCATATTTGGATCCGGCAGCATTGTACAGGAGAGAGAGAGCTTTCTAACAGTGTGTGTGATGACAGGGTGCAGACAGCGATCGCGGAGCAGCGGGAGGATTTAGATCGCCAACTTTTGATGAATTTATGAGAAATCTACAGACGCAAACAGACAAAGTGTCGTAAAATAAAGACATAAATGTGTATTTCGGACTTTTTTTCACCACAAGTCTGAAAGAAGACATGTTATTGAAGACAAATATCCCAAAATCTCAAAATTGACCAGTGAAAAAAAAACTATGTTTTTGCCTGCCGTGTCTCGCCTTAAATGAGGCTCAGTATAAAGCAGATTTTGCAAAAAAGTTGCTCCTGAAGGATGTAGCAGTGCCAACTGTTCGTAATCCAGCTACACATCTAGAAGTAAGTATTACGCGTTTGTTTTCCAAATTGCCTTTGAATTTGTCAAGCTCATAATAACATGTTAGACTTATAAAGTTTGTGATAGCACCATGGGTCCAGATATGTTGTTATTTTTTTAATCGCGCTGATAGTGGAATCTTTATTTGTAAAGGACAGCACATCAGAACAGAGCAGCCAAACAAAAGATATTGCTTGGCAGACAGACGTAAAAAAGTCTGAAAAGTGGGGCGGGAGCATCAGCTCATTAGCATTTAAAGGGAAACACATTAAAATGGTGCATTTTTGCACAAGCCCAAATTTGGCAATTTTAAAATGCTATAAAAATTATCTGTGGGGTATTTTGAGCTAAGACTTCACATACACACTCTGGGGACATCAAATAATTGTTTTACATCTTGTGAAAAGGGGCATAATAGGTCTCCTTTAACAAATGGAACCTTATTGTAAAGTATGCTTGTTTTCATAATCTAGAAACTTTTTTTTTCTGCTGATGTAAACAAGGCCCATGGTTGGGAAAATATAATATTATAAAATTTGTGAAAAAGTTTAAATGATTATTTCCAATCTGTCAAATGAAAGACCAGAAGTACCTGCATGGCAAAGTCAGTGGTCACGCAGCCCACTTTGACGTCTGCTGAGGTTACCCAGTTACCAGCATCCATCTGGACTTGCTTTATGTTGCTGGGAGTAATCCAACCGCCACCATCCTCATCTTCTTCCTCCTCCTCCTCCGCATCATAATCATCATCATTGCTTTGTTCTCCTTCTTCCTCATGTTGGTCTCCTTTAGTCCCATCGTGTTCTTCAGATTCAGCTGCGCGACTGTCAGCTGACAGATCAACAGACTCTAGTTTGTTTGTAACTGTGATTGCGTCAGCCGCCTACGGAGAAGGAAAGAAAGAAGGAAAATACTTAAGTTTTACTTAATTGTCTAACGTGACTGTGGCAGTAGTTTAGATGTTGTCTGTTTCCTCACCAGCATTTCCAGTATATCAGCCTCAATGCTGGGCAGAGGATTCCTCCAAAAATGAAAGCTGTTGAATTGTGAACTATCACGGTCTCGTGGCTCATTAGTAGTAGGTGATCTTTGGACAACTGTTCCTGGTTTACCTGATGACTTTTTTGAAAAAAAAAAAAAGCTTAAATTAATAGGTGGACAGGCCCCAATTTTAGGTAGATCTGCATTATTAATACACATTGTCAACCAGTGAGGCATTTCACCGGTTTGCTTTTTTCTTTAAAGGGTTAGTTCAGGTTTCTCAACCAGCCATAGGCAGCAACCTCATAGCAACATTCAAGGCCCAGAAAAGGTAGTAAATATGTTGTTAAAATAGTCCATGTGAATACAGTGGTTCAACCTTAAAGGTGCACTATGCAGGAATTCCGTTTTTGTCAAACAGCGCCCCCTAGAGTCGCTGTGGAGTACTTATACTGTCGTAAATAGCACTCACGCAGAGATGGCTCTGCCCTCACGGCCTGATCCCCTCCCCCTGTACACCGGTACCTGTTCAGTAGGATGGAAGCTGTAACGATTTGAAATAAGGTGTGTCCCCTTTAAGAGCTTCGCGTGCCCTGTTTAACTGTCGGCAGTCTGTATTGTATGTGCGCCGGGTTATCTCTGATTGATGCTTATTTTATCAGAATTTTATCAGATCTTTTTTGCCGTAAAGCAATTCGTTACATCGCGAGGTTATCTCTGATTGATGCTTATTTTATCAGAATTTTATCAGATCTTTTTTGCCGTAAAGCAATTCGTTACATCGCGAGACCTGATATCACGCGACACTGATATATGCTGCTGATATATGTTGATATATGCGGCCCGCCGGCTCAAAGTTGCAAGTGTGTTTTTTCCGCTCACATGCGTTAGGGGGGTGCGAAACGACCACCATTCAACCCGAAAAGAGTAATATAACCATTCCAATGACTCCGAAGCTGTTCGGTTGAGGTAAAAAAACCTGCATAGTTCACCTTTAACTCTAGTCTGACTTCTCGCTCGGTCAGTCTGAGTCCACTGTTTCCTCTTTCTTTGGTCCACTGACAAAGACTTCTGAGCTTTCTTCTTCTTTTTTACATCAGCCATTACGAAAACTTGAAGAATTCAATATCTAGCGTTACCTTTTTCTTATAGCTAGCTGGATACTGGATGGATGGGGGCGTGTACGCGTGCAGTGCCGTATAGCAATTCGTTACCTCGCGAGACCTGATATCACACGATACTTCCTAACACTGAGGCCGGCGGTCCGCCGGCCCAAAGTTGCAAGGGTGGTTTGGCGGCTCACAGGCACCAGGGGGGTGCGAGACGACCACCATTCAACACGAGATCAGTAATATAAACATTACAATGACTCCAAAGCTGTTCGGTTAAGGTAAAAAAAGTTACTTAGTTCACCTTTAATGTTATGAAGTGCAGCAGTGCAGCGCTTCCGGGTTCTACGTCAGAACGCCGGCTCATTATTGGCTAGCTCCTGCGTCAGCATTTCACGCATGCGTTGTGGTGCTCATGTGAACAGCTTCGGCCAATAATGAGCCGGCTTTCTGACGTATACTACGTGATCAACATAGCAGACTGCCATGGAGGAGAAGAGATTGTTGAATGAAGTGGTTATTTTTGTTTGGTTTTATTGCACACAAAAAATATTCTCATCACTTCATAACATTAAGGTTGAAGCGCTGTATTCACATGGACTATTTCAACGATGTCTTTACTACCTTTCTGGGCCTTGAAAGTTGCAATAACGTTGCTGCCTATGGAAGAGTGGAGACAAAGAACAATAAAACACAGATCTGCAACACACATTACAGACAAATGAATATTCAAATATGAATCAAGAAAAAAAACAAGAGTTGGGGGCAACCCATTTTAAAAATACAACCTTACGACAACAAGCTCACAAAATTATTATCATTAGAGACTACTAAACAACTATCATGAACAAATCAAATATGTTTTGATAAATTATTTTTAGAAATATCAACAAATCAGCATTATAACTTTGCAGAGTTACTGGTCTATATGAAAAACCAGGAAGAACATTAAGTTTTTGATTTCAAATCAATATTTACATTAAGTTTACAAACACTACAAATCACACATCAGACACCATGCAGAAACCGCTCTCATGCATGTTCTGTGTGTTATTGCATATTAAATATTGTTACGGTCATATTTTCCATGTGTTGGTAGTCAAACTCCACCTCTGAAAGCATCGCGGGGTAAACACAAACAACATTTTTGTGTTACTGTACTGAGGAAACATACACTTACGACTCTAAAGTCTGAATGACAACAAAGCAAAGCTGAACAGGCAAAGGAGTGGTGAACGAACAGCGCTGAAACGGTCTTTTGATTGACATGACATTTTAATTCTCTGCTGTAATGTGATCTCATTTATAATACAGCACTGTGACTGGATTAAAAGAGTTCATTCTCATGAATAATGCGGAAGAAAAGCTCAGAAACTGATGACATAGACGTGTACTCTCCAGCCACTGCACACAACATGTAAAAAAAAATGACCCTGTATCTAAATCAAAATGGAATAAGCCTGGGAAATTCATTTCAATAACATTATTCAAATATAGATTGCATTTGTAAGTAATGGCTTACTTTTGATGGTAAATGGAAACCAGCAATGCCAACAGGAGTCTCTGGATGTCTTTGTGTACTGCAAATTTCGACCTGAAACACGAATAAAACAGTGTCTTAAACCAGAACAAATGTGAATGCATGTGAATTAAAATCTGAATTAAACATCAGTACCTTTTTCTCAGGTTCTTTCTTCAAATGGTCAGTTCCTACATTCTCAGTTTCCAGTTGATAAGTCAGAGCCAAGACCTTGATGTCTGTTGCTGAAAGACTGGGATAGTCTCCTGTCTTTTTAGCAAATTCTGTCACTGTGATATAATAAGTAAATAAAAAATAATATGCATAAGTCACCAACCATAACACACTTCCAGCACCCAAATGTGTCTCTGCTGTGTCAATGTGTATAATAATTATTTTATTTTATTTTAACAATGTCTGTATTATAGCAAACTTGTACACTGTATTTATCAACAGGATTTGAAGAGTTATATCTGTTTTACTGCTTTTTATATGTGTATTGTTCACTGTAATCTTCTTATTGTGTTTTTTTTTTTTTTTTTAGGTAGACAATTTTAAGATCTGTCCAGGGACAAGGGATGAAAAATAGCCTTTTGGCTAATTCTGGTGCATTTGCAGCAATGTTACTTAATGTACACAATCCCTGTCAAATAAATTAATAAATAAATAAAGACTTTTAAAGTAAGATGCACCAACAATATTAAAAGTTGTTATTACCAAATCTTATGTACTCTGGAAATGGTTCTTTGAAATTGAGCTTGTATGGCAAAAAAGCCAAGCTCCTTTTAGTTGGTTTATCCCGAATTTCATCAACAACATCCTTCGGGGTATAAATGTTCCTTCCAATTTCCTAAAACAAAGTAAAACACAAACAATAATGTAACAACGGATAAAATGGATGCTTTCATTTTGGGTATGGTATGCATTATACACGCAGGAGCACTTGCATATATGCACATATGCACATACGCACATACACACACATACACACACATACACGCACATGCACACACATGCACACACATACACACACAGTAATATATAAAGATATTATATGAATACATTTATGTATCACTTATAAACTTTATGTATTAATTAGTTGTCCAACCGGGAGATGTCAGGCTGCATGCATTCTCCATGGTGCTGAATGATTGAATGTATTGATGCGCCATGGCAAATTGTACTCCCAAAACATTTTTAAATATACTAATGTACTACTATGGAACACTGTGGAAAAACGTGGCATTACCATACTATTTTCTATTAATGTGTCACAATCGTGCCTACATACAATGCGTCAATTATTTATTCTAAATTATAGTAACATACACACTGCACCAGCAGACACATATCAGTTTCGTTATTTATCCTGTGTCAAACTGACATTTCTGGACAGCAGTATTAAAACAGTTAAAAAGAGAAGCCAACTCTAAGAGAAGCCAATTGTCTAATCAACAATAACTCACGTGCAGAGAAGCTCTTTTAATAAAAGCGCCAGTATCTGCCACAACATGCTCCACCATGATCGCCTCCATCTTGACAGTATGTGGGAGAAGCGTGCGCAGCTTCGGACATGAACTCTCGCGAGAAGACAGAAGACACTATTGTCCCGTTAGTTTTACGTAATTTGTTGACGTTCTGGTGGGTGAAGATGGCGGCCCGCTGGAGTAGTGAGAATGTGGTGGTGGAGTTTCGAGATGCACAGGTACACAGTCACTACACCTGCACGCATGCATTAGGTGCGTTAGAAGTGTAGTTTTCGTAAGCATTAGAGCAATAAACATGCACACCTGTCATGTCAATCCTGAGCGACGTATTTAAAACTTTGAATTGAATGACATTCTTTGTTTATTAAGGTGTGATGCCCTTACAAACTTATCATGGTAAACATTGTACTTTCAGTTATTATTATTATTAATTACAATTATTACAGTAAACGTGTTGTCAAAAAAAAAAAAACTTACTACTCATTAGTAGTAGTAATGATTTCCCAGCTGGTGTTTAGTCATTTTATAGAGATCCAACATGTTACAGACATTGAGAATTACAAAGTGGTCATTAGAATTAATATTAGATATAAACTATAAAACTAAGTGTCATTTATTTTAAAAATAGTATGACCAGTTTACAATGTAAGCATGTTTTTTTCATTGTTTACAAAAAACACTGCAATAACACTAGACAATAACAATACAATACATTTAGAGGGGTAAAAAGGAACAATATATACAAAATCTGTGCAGCCTTTTTTGCAGTTTACGTGTTGTCATGACAGGCTTTTCTGTTTTCAGGCTACTGCAATGTCGGTGGACTGTCTCGGCCAGCATGCTGTTCTCTCAGGGTGTGTACAGCTTTGGCTAATGTCACATCATCATGTGGAATTATAAACGCACCCTTATGCATCAACAGTAGCATAGTTTTATATGCTGCATCTACATCCCTTTTCTATGGAAGCCAGTTTCTGCCACATTAGAAAAATATAAATCATAATTATAATATAAAAAGTCAAAATGATGACATAAAAAGTCGAAATTATGACTTAAAAAATAGTTATTATGACAAAAAGTCAAAATTATGACATACTAAGTTATAATCATTACACAAAAAGTATATGACTATGTCATAATTATAAAGTGTACGTCTCAATTTAGACTTTTAATCTCATAATAATAACTTTTATTTTATTTTCGGGGACAGTACCTCTGGACTGGCAGACCTGGGTGGTGATCCCTCTTTTCAAGAAGGGGGACCGGAGGGTGTGTTCCAACTACAGGGGGATCACACTCCTCAGCCTCCCCGGGAAAGTCTATGCCAGGGTACTGGAGAGGAGAATTCGGCCAATAGTGGAACCTCGGATTCAGGAGGAACAGTGTGGTTTTCATCCCGACCGTGGAACACTAGACCAGCTCTATACCCTCTCCAGGGTGCTGGAGGGTTCATGGAAGTTGGCCCAACCAATCCACATGTGCTTTGTGGATTTAGAGAACGCATTCGACTGTGTCTCTCGCGGCGTCCTGTGGAGGGTGCTCTGCTAAGGGCTGTCCGGTCCCTGTACGACCGAAGCAGGGGCTTGGTTCGCATTGCCGGCAGTAAGTCAGACTTGTTCCCGGTGCATGTTGGACTCCGGCAGGGCTGCCCTTTGTCACCGGTTCTGTTCATAATTTTTATGGACAGGATTTCTAGGCGCAGCCAGGGGCCGGAGAGGGTCCGGTTTGGGGACCACATGATGTCGTCTCTGCTTTTTGCGGATGATGTTGTCGTGTTGGCCCATTGAGACCAGGACCTTCAGCATGCACTGGGATGGTTTGCAGCCGAGTGTGAAGTGGCTGGGATGAGAATCAGCACCTCCAAGTCCGAGGCCATGGTCCTCAGTTGGAAAAGGGTGGCTTGCTTCAGGTTGGTGGAGAGTTCCTGTCTCAAGTGGAGGAGTTCAAGTATCTTGGGGTTTTGTTCACGAGTGAGGGAAGGATGGAACGGGAGATTGACAGACGGATCGGTGCAGATTCTGCAGTAATGCGGTTGATGTACCGGTCTGTCGTGGCGAAGAAGTAGCTGAGTTGTAAGGCTGAAGTTCTCGATTTACCGGTCGATCTACGTTCCTACTCTCACCTATGATCATGAGCTGTTGGTCATGACCGAAAGGATAAGATCCCGGATACAGTTGGCCAAAATGAGCTTTCTCCGCAGGCTGGCTGGGCGATCCCTTAGAGATAGGATGAGGAGCTCGGTCCCTCCGGAGGAGCTCAGAGTAGAGCCGCTGCTCCTCCACATCGAGAGGGGTCAGCTGAGGTGGCTCGGGCATCTGTTCAGGATGCCTCCTGGACGCCTTCCCGGGGAGGTGTTCCGGGCACGTCCCACTGGGAGGAGACCCTGAGGAAGACCTAAGACACGCTGGAGGGATTATGTCTCCCGGCTGGCCTGGGAACGCCTCGGTGTCCCCCCGGAAGAGCTGGAGGAAGTGTCTAGGGCAGGGGTCTCCAACACGTCGCTCGCGAGCTACCAGTAGCTCGTGGCCTGATTGGAGGTAGCTCGCCAAGGGTCCGTTCACATTAACTGTTCGTTATTTCAAATGTAGGCGCGTGGGCAAGCGCGCTCATAATTGAAGCGACACGCTCACTTTTTCCAGGCGCAGCGAGATGAGAAAATCTCAACTTTTCAGAATGCCGCAAGCACACCGCAGGTCATGTGACAAGAACCAACCAATCAGCTTCACCCTTTCCGTAACAACATTGAAAGCTCAGTCAACATGAAGGATGGGGGTGCACCCAAACACTACGGGTGTTTTTCTCTTCTCCGTAAATAAATCTTACAGCAAGCGTTTTTCGGTCGTGAAAATCCATTAGCTACTAAAACTTCTTTGTCGTTGTGGAGAGCGCAGTGCAACGACAGACGCCACGGGAAAATCGGACCGAATTTTACTATTAATAATAAAAGATAAGCTAATGTGCATTGTAAATGTCAGTAATTTATCTTTTTTGACTCATTCTTTGTATAAAACTGATTTAAAGGCTAAAATATGTGAGGTTTATCTTTTTATAAAACCTTTTTTGTCAAAACTTTATTTGAACTTGTACATGTTAGTAGATAACATGTCGCAAGACACTCCTTTAAAATCTGGCCATCATTTTTAATGTTATTATTTTAATATTTATGCAAACAAAAAGTGCATATTGATACTATTTTTTTGTTATTTGCTGGTTTTCGACATAAAACTTGGTGAATTGATTTTATTTAGTAGTATTAGTACTTTTTGAACAGGATTCTGTGATAACCGTGATCATTTTGGTCACTATAATCATGAAATGAAATTTTCATGCCATTTCATCTCTAGTTATGATCCACTATAAAATCAACTATAATTATGTGTTTACAGTATAATATGCGAAGTACAATTTTCTATAAAAAAAATAATCTCTGATTCTGTTCTTTTCTCTGACATTTAAGGGTGACATATATAGGCCTACAAAAACTCTTTTAGGTCTAAAACAGTTTGGATAGCTGTTAATATGAGAGTTATGAGACATTATTATTTAAAGAGATTTAAGTATTGTATTACATGAGTAGCTCTCGGCCACTTTCATTTTTAAAAAGTAGCTCTCAATTGAAAAAAGGTTGGAGACCCCTGGTCTAGGGAGAGGGAAGTCTGGGCATCTCTGCTTAGACTGCTGCCCCCGCGACCCGGCCCCGGATAAGCGGAAGAAGATGGATGGATGGATGGATGGACTAGCATTTTTTTCTTATGTGGCAGAAACGGACTTCCATTATTTTCTATGGAATTTCCATAAATTTCTATCTCATTATATTGTATTTTTATCTCATAATTATGATTTTAAATGGCATAATCATGTCATAATTTTTCTCATAATTATGACCTATGTCATTATTTTGTATTTTTATCTCATAATTATGACTTTTTATGGCATAATCATAATTTACACAAGCCTATTTTTTTCTTATGTGGCAGAAATGAGTTTCCATACTTCTCATATCTCTATTTTTAAGTTTGTAAATGCCTTTCTACATGCATTGTTATACCACACCGTATTTACTTTTTTCACGTGTGATTGTTTTTGAATAGGAGGCGATTCTTATATGTTGTAAATCTGGAGACGCCGTCTGAAGCTCCACGCAAAATCAGCCGCCAGAGCAAATGGGACGTTGGGACAGTTCAGTGGAATCCGCACAAAACCGAGGCCCATTTATTTGCTGCATCTGTACGTGAAGTAGTTATTATCTATTGCCGATTAATGGCAGTGTCATAATGATCATCAGTTGTATTTATTGTTTCACATCTCTACTAAGTATTTATTTTATGATTTTTTTAATATTGTAAATATACATTTTCCTTATCTTCGCAAAGAGTAATCAGCGAGTTGACCTGTACATTTGGCGTGATGGATCCGGTGAAGCACATACGTCTTTGCAAGGCCATACACGCGTTATAAGGTAACACAGATCACGTCGTGCTGAAATGCTACTTATTCAAACTATGAGGAGACAATGCATGATCAAAAAAAAGGCATACCTTATCTTTATATCCTTGCCAAATGTAAACTATACTATAGCTATAAACAGTAGTCATCATGAATCTGTAAATCTGCTTTTAAAAAGTATTTATTGAGAGTTGATCTCACTTTAGTATGTATATAATACATTCTAATAACAAATAATACATGAATATAAGTTTTTTATGTGGTTTGATGTTTAAACTGTTTCAGTGATTTAGACTGGTCGTGGTTTGATCCAGAGTTGCTTGTCACGAGTTCTGTGGACACATACATTTACATATGGGACACAAGGTAAGTGCGGAGAAAGAACACATGATGAAGAGTTTGTGGGACATTCCATGCTTTATGCTTTTCTTTCTTGATTTCTAGGGACGCGCGAAAACCAACCGTGGCCCTTTCTGCCGTGGGTGAGTGCAAAGACTCAATGGTGTTTAATGTATTAGTCAATACTTATTACTTTTATTTATTCATTTGACTTTTCATTTTCTCGCTCTTCCTCTATGTTTTAGCCGGAGCCTCTCAGGTGAAATGGAACAGACGGAATCACTATTGTTTGGCATCAAGTCATGATGGTGATGTCAGAATCTGGGACAAGAGGGTGATTATGTCATTCTGTTACTTGCTACATCAAGATTGCATCATCATTCTAGGTGTCGTTTATCAATCAGATCTTTGTTTGACTGCCAATCTGTTTATTTACCATTTAAAAGTTTGGGGACAGGAATTTGTTACAAATGTTACCAAAAACTTCTATATAAAAAAAATATGTTCTTTTGTACTTTCTATTCATTGAAGAATCCTGAAAATAAAAGTATCACAGTTTCCAAAAATATTAATTAGCACAACTGTTTTCAACATAATAATAAGAAATTGAGATGTATCATTCAACTCATTCAAATGTATCTTTAGCAGTAAATCAGCATAATGATTTCTGAAGGATCATGAGAGACTAAAGACTGGAGTAATGATGCTAAAAATTCAGCTTTGTCATCACAGGAATTAATTACATTTTAAAATATATTCAAATAGAACTGTTTTTTTTTTGTTTTTTTTTTTTTTTTTTTATAAATGCAGCTTTGGTGAGCATGCGAATCTTCTTTCAAAAATATATAAAAATTCCCTATCCCAAAGTTTTTAATGGTAAACTGAAATCTCATTGTTCCCACATCCTGCACAAATAGCTGTATTAAACAAAAAAAGGTTTTGATCAATTGAGAAATTAGTATTTAAAAGCTTATCTGTTGCAGATATTGTTTTTGACTGATTGTAGTGTCTTTCAGAAACCCAACACTGCAGTGGAGTACGTAGCCGCCCACCTGTCAAAGATTCATGGTCTGGACTGGCACCCTGATAACGAGTACATCCTGGCTACTTCCAGTCAGGACAACTCTGTTCGGGTGATTATTATCACAATTATTGATCATATTGTTCATATTCTATTGTGTTTGCTGCAGTTTAACTTATACCTGATTTACCCCTAAAGTTCTGGGATTACAGACAACCCCGGAAGTACCTCGATATCTTGTCATGTCAGGTGCCTGTGTGGAAGGCCAGATACACGGTACAATACAAATCATTATTTTAAATGAGTTGAAGTAAAATAATGTATTTATCTATTTAAATAAAAAAGGTTAAAAACTTTAACCTTCGGTTAAAAACATTTCTTGTCACAACTTTTAACCAAATTTGTTAAAAACTTTTCGGTTAAAAACATTTCTTGTCACAACTTTTAACCAAATTTGTTGATGTTGTGACAATTACACTACCGGAAAAAAGTTATAATTAAGGAAATATATTAAGAATTTGCAAAGTTTTTGAAAAAAGTCTCTTATGCTCACAAAGACTGCATTTATTTGATCAAATATATGGTAGAAACGGTAAAATTGTGAAAAAGTATTCCAATTTAAAATAATTGTTTGCTACTTTAATATATTTTAAAATGTAATGTATTCCTTTGATACAAAGCTGAATTTTCAGCATCATTTCTCCAGTCTTTAGTTGAGCTTTCTATTCATTGAGGAATCCTGAAAAATGTACACAAACATTTATAATAATTAGAACCATTACTTATGATTGAACATAATTGAGCAGCATATTAGAATTATTTCTGAAGGATCAAATGACACTGTTGACTGGAGTAATGATGCTGAAAATTCCGCTTTGCATCACAGGAATAAATAAAAAATAAAAACAATTATTTTAAATTGTAATCATATTTCACAATAGTACTGTATTTTTTATCAAATAATGCAGCCTTGGTGAGCATAAAAGACTTCTTTCAAAAAAAAAAAAGCAAAATATTTGACTGATAGCGAACTTTTTTCCCTTATTCACGCACCATTGAAATTTCATGTATTATTCCAGTAAAGATGAATTTTAATGTTGTAAAGTACTCACTACATCCCCTTCCATTCCTTCCATTCAGCCCTTCTCTAACGGACTGGTTACAGTGATGGTTCCTCAGCTACGGCGAGAGAACAGCCTCCTCCTGTGGAGCACGCTGGAACTGAATAGTCCCGTTCACGCGTTCGTGGGCCATGATGATGTCGTGCTTGAGTTTCAGTGGAGGCCGCAGAAAGAAGGTGAGAGGAGCAACCAGCAGATGGTGATAACTCTGTGAATGAGTGCTTCAATTTGACTTTAGGAACGGACAAGAATTATTGTCTTGCACTATCCATTCTAGGTTCCAAAGACTGCCAGCTGGTCACATGGTCCAGAGATCAAACCCTGAGGATATGGAGAGTAGATCCTCAACTCCAGAAGGTGATTCTCATGAAGTCAATCCTTTCTCTATGGCTGGTGGCTTTATGTTTGAGATTGATGGTGTCATGCGTTCTGTAGCTGTGCTGTGCCAACGACATCATGGACGATTTGATGGAGGGCTTGACTCTCACCACAGAGACAGAGAAAACTCTGAGGTCCCAAGACTCCGAACCTCCACTGAGTCCAGGATTCACAGCGGACAACTCACAAGGTGAAAAAGATGATTTGCTCTGACAGTGATTTGATGCATTATGGTTAATTTATTTTTTATTATTTTGGTTCAATTCATAATTATTTTCAAAAATATCCTGAATACATGAATGTAATTATGAGCCCTGTCTGTACGCCTGTTTTACCATTTTATATTTAACATACAGTATACATTGTATTCTGGTTATTTACAAAAATAATATTCTATTTTGTTGTGTGGCAGAATAGAATAGAATTGAATAGAATTATAATAAAAACATAAAATAGACAGCAATCTTCACAGAAAGTAGATTGTGGATCTGATTATGTGGATTTTTATGACTGAAATGAGTCAAGAATTGTATTTTGTATAAGATTTGAAAGTTTCTTTGCCAGTCTGATTACTTATATCTATTATATTCTATAATATAATATGATAGGTTTACTGTACACTACCATTCAAACGTTTGTTTGTTTGTTTGTTTGTTTGTTTTTAAAGAAAAATAATGCTTTTATTCAGCAAGGATGCATTAAATTGATCAGAAGTATCAGTAAAGACATATTTGTAATAACATATTATTTCTATTTTAAATAAATTATGTGCTTTTGAGCTTTCTATTCATCTAAGAATCCTGTAGAAAATGTATCACGATTTACACAAAAATATTAAACAGCACAACCGTTTTCAACATTGATAATAATAAGAATGTTTCTTGAGAATCAGCGTATTAGAATGATTTCTGAAGGATCATGTGACACTGAAGACTGGAGAAATTATGCTGAAAATTCAGCTTTTAAATTGTAAACATATTACACAATATTACTGTTTATACTGTATTTTTGATCAAATAAATGCAACCTTAGTAAGCATAAGACTCTAAAGCATTAAAAAAAGCGTACCCAGAACTTTTGAACGTTATTATGTAGAATAAAACATAAAAGATGCACAAAAAGTAAATTACTAAAAACTAATATCGAAAATGTATTTTGTATAAGAAAGGATGCATTGAATATTTTTGTCATTTTAATTGATTACTAAATCTCTTTATTCATGTATTGGAATTTTACCTGTAACATTTTCACATTACCGTAAAATGGCAGATGTTCCAGTCAGATCCTAGTTTTAATAAATGTAAATTGCTGTCTGTCCACAGATCAGTTTGACGGCCCTCAGTCCGGTCTGTCATCCAGTGGTAAGAATGATGTGCCAGGTTTGCCTCAGACTCTGCAGCAGGAGTTTTCTCTAGTCAACTTACAGATTCGCAATGTCAATGTGGAGGTCAGTCACTGTAACTCTCTGATATTTGGAGTGTCATGTTGCAGAATTATGATAAATAGGATTCAGTTATAACAGTTATATAAAAATAAATAAGAAATGAACACTATTGTTCTTGTAGATGGATGCCGTCAACCGCAGTTGCTTTGTGTCGGCCGACTGCGGAGCCAACCGAGTCCGTCTCGTTGTAAAGTTCCCTGCCCAATATCCCAACAATGCAGCTCCTTCTTTCCAATTTGTCTCTCCGACAAACATCTCGTCTTCCATGAAGACCAAGATACAGAAGGTTGAAACTGAACACCCATCAAGCTTGTCTTAACCTTTAGTCAATGTTTTGAACAATGTCATGTTGAAGCAGCAACTCTTTTATAGATCCTGACTGATACGTCACTTCAGAAGGTGAAGAGAAACCAGAACTGCTTAGAGCCGTGTGTTAGACAGCTGGTATCCTGCTTGGAGTCAGATGGAGTCATGGTGAGGGAATTTCACTTCTATACTCATCATTTCCAAATTGTTCCCATGATCACCAGCAACAACATGATACATTTTTTTAAAATCGCTGCTTCTCCTTTGTCTCCAATCCGATGTCCAGGAGGATGGTACAAACCCCTACGTGCTCACAAACCCGGTGACTCCTGCTCTTCCAGCTTTCCCTCGAGTAAGCAACACTTACGGCTCATACCAGGACTCCAACATCCCTTTTCCCCGGACCTCGGGGGCTCGCTTCTGTGGGACAGGTGGGTTGCAAAAACAACAGACCTTTTCCTTTTATCTTTTCCTTTTCCTATTATATATATTATATATATAATTATTTTATAATGTAAATTCAACATAAATTACAACTTAGTTTTCCCATTAGGTTCCTTGGTTTATTTCACACGGCCAATGACTATGCATCGTATGGCCCCTCAGACTGAACCTACTCCCAGGTGAATATTCAATCCTGTTTGCTTGTTTTATCTGAAACATGATGTTATATTATTATTTGATTGCAATGGAAGACAGGTTAGCATGTGTAAGACGACTATGATCATAAGGTGAAGTCTTTGTTTATGTGCAGGTCACTGTCGGCTCTCTCGGCGTATCACAGCGGGGTGCTGACGCCCATGAAAATGCGAACAGAGTCTCAGACCACCCTGAGGCTGTACAGCGGGAGCCCAACACGCACAGACAAAGATCAGGTGTCCATATCGTCCTTCTACTACAAAGAACGGGTGAGACTGGACTGAAATTAGCATGTCTTGGAAATTTTGTTTTAGCTCAACAAGGGTCACTTTTTCAGCAGCTTTGATCAGGTGGTTAAGGTTTTTATGGTAGCAATGGCAGTTTATTTATTTTATATTTTATTTTATTTTATTTTTGTTTCATTTCATTAAGTCTACTAAAAGTGAAATGGATGTTTGTTTGCCTGTCTGAAGAAATTTATAAAATGTGTTTTGCTTTGGATATTTTCACTACCATAACCAGGGTTTGAAATTAACACCCGCCAACCCGCCGGATGCGGGTAAAAATCAGCTGTGGCGGGTAACGCTGTCAAATCACTAGCCAATTTGGCATGTTACAATGTTTACTCACTTTGCTGGGAAGTTCATGTAGCCAAATCTGCGCAGATTTTGCGCAAATACTCAACTCGTGAGTCATCATGATCAATAGCGAAGATTAAAAAGCATTTGGTTAACAGAAAAGACATTGTTATTTTTTCAACATTCTACTATTTTTTTATTTATTTTTTATGTTGCATTGTACTGTATTGATCTGTCCACCTAAAACACATGTTTGGTGAAAAGAATGAGGATGAAAGAGATGGCTGGATGACAGTATTTTGTTTGAATAAGAAATTAATGTATGAAATCCAAATTTTATAATATTTTTTCACCTTGTTATATATTTCTAAGCCGTGACATAGTTAATATGGTTACTTTCTTTTCTTTTCTTTTCTTTTCTTTTCTATTTTTGGCTAGTAGAAGTTCTGAATGGCCAGTAACTTAAAAATTTAGTAGCCAAATTGGCCGGTGAGTGAAAAAGTTCCTTTCAAACCCTGACCATAACCTGACTATTTAACTCCATAACATGTTTTTCTTCTTCTTTTTTAAAGTTCTGAGTATTCTTGCTTTTTACATCCCCTCCTTCCACCCGCTTGATCCATCGGTTTAAAAGCACCATTTTCACAGTTCACTGTCACTGTGGTTTTCTGTGCTGTCTCTCTCCTGTTGAGTTTTGGTGGCATGTATCCCTCACCCATGTTGCTGTGGTCTGTTTTATCCAATCAGAAGCCCCCTCTGTCTACTCCCCGCCGCTGGTCTGTGCAGACTATTCATGACTGTCCGGTATTGACAACCGCCCCTCCCTCCCACTTATTCTCTCTCTCATCTACTTCTTGCTCTAATGCCAAATGGCTTTTTTTTGCTGTCATGCATTTCATGTATGGCACTTCACAGCTTACCATTTTGCGCTATATTTTCTGCTTTGAAAAAAAAATCATTACTAATTTGGTGTTACAGATCATAAAAATGAAAGTTCATGCCCTTTTTTACTCTTTCTCTGTTCTGATGCTGCATGTGACACTGTAACCCATCAGTTTGTAACAAAAGAAGCAGCAGTTTTACAGCCAAAAAAGGGAGAAAAAAATGTATTGTCAGGGATCACTTTAAGTTACTAACTAACTATCTAAATAAACACATTTGCACCCGGTTTCACAGATAAGGCTCAAGCCTAGTCTCAGACTAAAATGCATTATTTAGCTGTTTTACCTGAAAGCAACATGTACTGATATATCTTAAAATACATCAGTGTCATTGTTTTCTCTCAATATGAACACCAAAAAAACATGTTTTTTTTCAAGAGCACGTTTATAAAAGCTGCTTAAATGTCCTAATTGAACTAAGGCTTAATCTAAACCCTGTATGTGAAACCGGGCCTCAATTTTTTATTTTAATGCTTAAAAGTTTAATTAAATAATGTAATTTCATGACTGCTACTAAATATGTACGTCTGGTATATATTCTCCATTTATCCATGGCAAATAACCCTAATGATATTTCAAATTTCAAATCTAACTGATATGTTGATCTTTACAGTTTTTAAAAATATTATAATAATAATTCAAAATATTTTTTCTTTAGTATGTTTAACGCATGAATAATTAAAAAAATATATATTAAATGTATTATATCAATTCTAATTATAACATAACATACATAAATAATAATTGAATATATATATAATGATTTATAATTTTGTGTTCAATGGAATTTTCTCTTACCGTCCACCCTGCATATTTAAGACTTTAATTTTTGCATTTCTTCAGTTAATCTAAAGTATTTCATAATAATAAGCAATGATTGATCGTGTTGTTTGTCGTCATCATCGGTGTTCAGAAATCCCGCCGCTGGAAAGGCAAGCGAGAAGGAGGAGACTACAGCAGCAGACCCATCAAACTGTCTGGCAAAGTCATCATCCAGGAAATCTCATGTCTGCTTCCTGTGCACAAAGCCCTCGGGGAGACATACGTGTATGTTCTGTTTTCTTAGATAGCAAAGCATTTCCAGGTCAATCATATTCAGATGATATCTCTTTTGTTAAGAACAGCCATAAATTACAGCATCAACTGACAATACCGTGACATTCTTTTGCTCAAATGTCGTCTTGATCCGTTGCATTTTTTCTTTTTGTTCTTTTTTCTTTAGGCTAAATGTTAATGACATACAGGACACGTGCCAGAAGAATGGGGCGGCAGCCTTAGCAGTGGGACGCAGGGATTTAGCAAAGGTATGTGATATACACTCTTTTTTAATGTTTCTGAAAGTTCATAGCTCTTTTTTTTAATACAAAAAGCATACACATTTTATAAAAAGATACAGTAATGTTATCAAATATTATTACAATTTAAAAGAACTAGTTTCAATTTAAATAGATTGTAAAATGTAATTTATTCCTGTGATTTGCTGCTCAAGAAACATTTCTTAATAGTACCCATGTTAAAAACTTTTGTTAAAACTGTAATACACTACCATTTAAAAGTTTTATATTTGTATTCAGCAATGACACATTAAATTGATCAAAAGTGACAGTAAAGACATTTATAATGTAAAAAAAAAAAAAAAATGCTGTTCTTTTGTATTTTCTATTCATCAAAGAATCCTAAAATGAATGAATCATGATTTTCACAAAAATATTAAGCAGCACAACAGTTAATAATAAATGTTTCTTGAGCAGCAAATCAGCGTATTCGAATGATTTATAAAGGATCATGTGACACTGAAGACTGGAGTAATACTGCTAAAAATGCAGCTTTGCATCACAGGAATAAATGACATTTTAAAATATATTCAGATAGAAAACAATTATTTTAAATAGTAATAATATTTCAGAAAATGTGCTGTATTTTTGTTCAAATATATGCAGCCTTGGTGAGCATAAGAGACTTATTACGATTTCTTTATTTCGAACAAAATAATCAAATAAAATATACAAAAACAATAAGTGTGTTGCAACTTGCAACATACCGAAGGAAGAAACAATATCTATAAAGTGTTATAAACAATAACTGCAATATGTCCGAAAAAGAGCAGGATGAAGCAGAAGCTTAGAAACATTAAAACAAGCTTGAGGCTTTCAAAAACCTTAAAAAAAAAAATGAATCCCAACTTTTGACCTATAGTGTGTGTGTAAACATGATGTCTATACAGGCCATATTTACAGATTAATTTCCATGGTCCATCTTCTTTAAGGTATGGGCACTTGCCTCAGCAGCCACAAATGTTGACCTTAGCCCTGACCCTGACCCTGATGCTGGAACTCCCTGGGCCAAACATCCATTTGGGCGACACCTGCTGGAGACATTGTGAGTTGCAGCTTGTAAACTGGTGACACCAGCATTTATGCATTATATAGAGCAATAATTTATGAATGTGTCCTTGATTTCACATGAGCTTTGACTTTGTCTCTTTCCTCCACAGGCTTGAACACTACAGTCAGATGAGTGATGTTCAGAGTCTGGCCATGTTGTGTAGTGTGTTCAGAGGTCATGGCAGTCCTCAGGAATATTTCACTCTATACGGACATCAGCAACCACGACCGGCGATCTTCGCGGCTTACCACTCCCGTTATGTACGTTTGTAAACCGAATTTATCAATGCAGGAATTCTGTACTAATTTGACTTTTGAGAGAAAGTTACACAGTAATTGTGTCTTTCAGGATAAGTTGTATATTTCTTTCTAAAATGTGTGAAATATTTAATTTAATATTCTTGTATAACAAAGAGGTTGTTTTCAGCGTGATGTATGTGTAGCGCATCTTTGATAATTCCTTTGAATTTGTAATATTAATGCTCCTCTAGCCCAGTATCACCTCCAGTTCTGTGACTTCCGGATCGTGTTCAAGTACCTCAGACTCTGCAAACACTCCGTGGAACATGGGTGAGAGATCATGGCTTTATTCATAGAGGTTACATTTTTTACATGTTCTGTGTTTATGGAAGCTTGGTTTAATGCTTATTGATTGAATGAAAAGTTTATGATATAAGAAAAATCGCTTCAGTCATGTAACTAAATGTTGGTCAACATTTATCAATGTGCAATGTTATCAAATTAAGTAATTATTCAAATTAATCAAATAGATATATTGGTTAATAAGGATGATGATAATACACACACACGCACACACACACATATATATATATATATATATATATATATATATATATATATATATATATATGTATATATATGGTGAACGTGATTTCACCAAGTACCACATGTTCCTGGATCAACATCTTTGTTGATCCTGGATCAACTTTCCAATCAACCAATCAGATTTGAGGGACAAGTTTACAGTTTATGTCAAGTTTAGGCTTAGAACCAGGGTGAAGTACTTAAACATCAGTGTTATTCACCTATCATTACCCTATGATTTTAGGGAAAAGTTATGGGTAGGGTTAGGTTTAGGGGTAGGGATTGGGTAAGGACTGCATTTTGGGACAGGAATGTTGATCCAGGATCAACAAAATATGTTGATCCTGGACCATGTCTTACTTGGCAAAATCACGGTGACCGTATATATATATATATATGTGTGTGTGATGATGATGATGATAATAGCAGTAATAATTAAAATAAATTTCATTATTTGGTGCATAATTAAAGGAATTGATAATGCATTTTAGATGACTATTCTTATTAATAATAACAATAATTATTATTACTAGGTGTGTCATCAAAAACAATAAGAATTTGTCAGATTATTATTGTAGTTGTAGTAGTATTGTTGAAGTACTCTGATTTAAATAATGCTAATTGTTGTTATTATTATAATAACAATAATTATTATTTATTGTATAAGTATTTTTAATATAATAATAATAATAATAATAATAATAATAATAATATGTAATCTATTATTCCTATAAATAAGTGTAAAATTGCATAAATAATTAATGGCCATATTAATGCACTGTCTGTTACACATTCATATTTATCATACAAAACTCAATTTCTGATTTGATACCATTTTCAATAGTATCAAAATCCAGATCAGTTGTTTGTTTGTTTTTCTTCTCCAGTTACATTTGTGCCTTGAGCTAACTTTTTTATTTTGAATAATTCAAATGAATTGTACCAAAATGATTTAATCATACAGCATCACATGTTTTAGTTCTGAATTGTAATGGAATTATTTAGAGCAAGCATGTACATACTTCTGATCGTTGTTGTGAATTTTTTTTTGTTTCAGTTGGACGTGAATCAGAACATGCTCCTCCCTGGGGAGAGTCGTCCCCAGATGACTATCGCTACTCAAACCAGATATACACGGACCCCCGAGAACGGGAAAAAGAGCAACACGACATGAACAAAAGGTAAACGCCCCGTTCGACCAATGACACTGTGACACACATCACATTATTCACTTCACACGTTCAAAACGTGACTTTAAAGAGTTCCTTCTGATCCACAGATTATTAGACCCCTCCAACTCCTGGCAGTTTGACGATTTCAAGAAGAATTACGGTGAGATCTTGCACCGTTGGGGCATGAAGGACAAGAGGGCAGAGGTGCTCAAATTTGTTTCCTCCCCTCCAGAGCCGCACAAAGGCATAGGTAAGTTAAAGGAATGGTTTAAAACGGCTTATGGGTCATACAGTACTATCAGACTAGCACAGGAAATGATTTCATCTCATCCCTCAGTTTGTTAAAACAAGCAAAAAGGGTGTTTAACCTAATGCATTTACAACGGAGGTCCAGAAGTTTTAGAAGAGTGTGTCGAAGCATAAATGTGCAGCTTGTATTGTTAAGGCGCTTATAATAATTTTTTAGATAAAAATGTGTGTTTTTTGAGCTGTAAAGTTGTTTAAATCATCCATTTGGTGGTGGGACTACTGTTCTAGACTGTTATATATAAACTTCTGTTCTGTATGTATTTCCTTACTTAAACTGTCTCTTTCTTATGGAAGCTTGTTTCTGCCAGGGGGAAAAAATCAAAAAGGTCAAAGGTTTAAGCACAACCAACTTCCGTATTATAGAGCTGTTTTACTCAAGATGTCTTCAATGAAGCGAGCAAAGATGAGCATAACCGATGTCCATTGATATCTCAACATTTAGATATTTAAATTGACTAAAATGGCAACAATAAAATAACTTGCTGGGTTAGCTGATTACCTTAAACGTTTTTTCTCGTAAATGAAAGCTTATATCTCACCATTCTGACTTTTTTTTTTCTCAGAATTTCGACTTTATATCTCACAATTCGGACTATATAGGCCTAACTCGCAATTGCAAGTTAATATCTCACAATTCTGAGAAAATTGCAAGAAAAAGTCAAAATTGCAATTCTGGCTTTTTTCTCAGAATTGTGAGATATTAACTTGCAATTGCGAGTTAGGCCTATATAGTCCGTTGAAATCATGAGTTATAAAGTCAGAATTGTGAAATAAAAAATTGCAATTACCTTTTTTATTCAAGCTTCCATACTTTCTGGTATTCAAGTTACCATGTTTATTAGTTTTGCACAGTCATTACAGGTCATTTATTGGTCATTAATTTGCACAGACAACATTCACTGTTCAAATGTTTATGATCAGTAAGATTTTTATTCTTTGAAAGAAATGTGACAGTAAAGACATTTATAGTGCTACAAAAGATTTATATTCCAATCAAAATACTGTACTTTTGCTTGGCACTTTTAATTAATCAAATAATCCTGAAAAAAATGTATCGCAGTTTCCACAAAACATTAAGTAGCACAACTGTTTTCAACTTTGATAATAATAGGTTTCTTGAGTATAAAGGAATGATTTCTAAAGGATCATGTGTCAATAAAAAATCTGCCTTTCCATCACACGAATAAATTACTTTTTTCAAATATATTAGTATTTTAAATAATAATATTTCACGATATTACTGTGTAACTGTATTTTTATCTTAAAAATGCAGCTTTGATCAGCATGAAATGAAACCATTAGAAACATTTAAAAAATCTTACTGACCAGAAACTAATTGATGAGTCTAAACTATTTTCTGATAATCAAACCCAGATTATTCCTTTAGGGAGCAAAGCTTTTGTCTCAAATTTCTGGGATGTCAGCCAACGTTTAACTCTTTAACAAATGTTTAACACTCACATTTCTGAGCCTCGTGGTTTCTTTGCTCTCATACGTAGAGTTCGGCGTTTACTGCTGCCACTGTCGTAGTCAGGCCCGCGGCACCCAGTGCGCCGTCTGCAAGCGCTTCACCTTCCAGTGCGCCATCTGTCACGTGGCCGTACGCGGATCCTCCAACTTCTGCCTGAGCTGTGGCCACGGAGGACACACCAGCCACATGATGGACTGGTTCCGCTCTCAAGAGGTCTGTCCCACCGGCTGCGGCTGCCACTGCCTCTTGCAAAGCACTTTTTGAACATTGAAAAGACTTCATCAAGATATGCCTCAAAACTCTTGGTACTGTAGGAACTCCTTGGTGGAGAGACGTTGAAGAAGAGAAAACTGATTATCCCTGCGACTGTTCAAGGGTAGAATTATGTTCTAATGAGGAGCTGCAAATATCAACCTTATAATAGGTCAAACCAGCCAAGTTATACAGTGCTGTTTTTTGCACTTTTTTTCACCTGTTGATTTGAGTAGAGCATATGTTTGCTCTATAAGGTGCCAAGGAAACATTTGCTGAAAGGGAAAAGTTGCTGATTTTTATGGTTATGAATCAAAAATATTTGTCAAATGTATGTTTTGATCGCTCTTTTCAGTTGAAACAATAATGTTTTTCCCTTCAAACGAGAATTGTTGTATGCTTTGAAGGATTATCTACCATGTACAGTGTGTGTGCCATAAATTAATAAATTTGACAATATAGTGATCATTGCTTCGTATGCCACTTGATTTGTTGTAGTAATCTTGCTGGAAACATTTCTTTATCTCTCTTTTGTGAAGCGCATTCATAAAACTGTATTAAATGATTTAACTGTCATCACTACCTCATAAATAAATACATTTTAAATACATTTTAAAATACTGAAATAAAGCAAGATTGTGACGAAGTTCTGTACTCAATGTCTTTATTAATTGTGGTCACCCATAACAGCAGTGTTGAAATAGCTTATTACCTGCAAATGTGCCACAGTGTGTGTGTTTATTGTTCACATCCACATTTCTGTATAAAGCAATAGACACATGACTGTCTGTTGCAATCATAACAACCTGGAGCTGAACAAGCTCAGTGGAACAGTGGAGATAATGGTGGACTTCAGGAGAAACTCCCCAGCGCTCCCCGACTCACCATCGTCATTCAGGTTCCTGGACTCTACCATCTCTCAGGACCTGAATTGGGACAATCACTTTGACTCCACTGTGAAAAAGCAGAGGTTGTGCTGCTTCCTTCACCAGCTGAGGGAAGTTCAACTTGCCCCAGGCGCTGCTGATGCAGTTCTACTCAGCAGTCATTGAGTCTGTCCTCTGCACTTCAATAACTCAGCTACCAAATCAGACATAAGAAGACTACAGAGGACATTTTGGACTGCTGAGAGGATTATTGGTGCCCCCCTGCCCAACTTCCAAAAACTATACATCCAGTGGGAGAAAAAGGTGTATGTATGTATGTTTATTCTATATATATATATATATATACATAAATAAATATATAACAATAAACATATATATATATACATTTATATAAAGTTTCTTCTGTCACCAAAACAAATTCCTTGTTGGTGCAAACATACTTGGCAATAAAGCTCTTTCTGATTTATCCAAAAGTTTTGCTCTTTGGGTTTGAGAGAAAAAACAACAAAATATTATTTTGTTTTATTCATTTATTTTCTTCAAGCGTGACTTAAAGGTTAAGGGCTTTAATTTACCATCTTGAAGTGCACTTATACTGGATGAGGATTTTTGTCTCATACAAGAACGCTACTTGCAGACGTAGGTTACATTACTTAGTCTTATACCGATCAATATGTGGCTTATTATTACCTTCATTCAACACAGAGAAGGCTTTTATATTATGCTGTCTTGTGTTTCTTATTCATGCTAGCTCTTATTGATGTCAGCTTGTTTATTGTCAGAGAAGTGGATTAATGTGGATGGACTCTGTCATTGATTTACGGTTGGTGAGCAGCTGACCTGCCTGCGACCCTTTTCAAGCAATGTCATACTGCGGAACAGGAATTCCACAGCAATACTAAACATCAAGAAAGACAAAGCATTAAGATAATACTGTTGTCGAGATGCACGCATATGATCATATCAAAGCAAAACCGAAATCAAGAGCAAAAACTAGCAAGGATACACAGTAATCACAGCAAATAGCAAGGCCAGACAAAGATATAGACAAGCAAACTGTCTTCATAATGAACATAATGTCTGCCACAAAATGAACTGGCAAAGACACGAGGGAAGAGAGCACAGGACCACCAGGGGCCTTATCTTTAAAACTATCCGTAGATTTCATCTTAAAGGTGGGGTATGTGATTTTCTTTTTTGGCCATTTTTTCTAAATCACTTAAAATCCTATTCCTAACCCACTAACAGCCACTGAGTTAGAAGCACTGAAATGAAAATTAAGCAATTTAATCATCTTTGGAACGGGCAGGACTCGAAAAACTCCAGCCAATCATTTCCAAGACCACAAGAATCATTGGACAGTCAGTGCGTCAATCAAACGGTCGTACCATACCCCCAACCCCCTCGCGCGCGTGTCCCCTTCGTGCGCATACTCAAAGCTCGTGACCCAGTCACAGTAAGTGCAAATCGCCCCGGTACAGAGAGAGAGAGAGTAAGTGCAATCTCGCGCATCTGAGTTTTGCAGATGCATGATTGTGCGTCCATGCTCTTCGAATGGGTGGAGTCAGGACCAGCGTTGGAGGAAAGAAGGTAGGACCTTTTGAGTTGTGTATTTTCAAAATCTGCCGGCCGTTTTGCAAATCACATACCCTACCTTTAACCAACTGGGGTCTGGGGGGGTTTTGGGGCCCTGGATAAGTTTTGACATGCCTTGACATTTCTGCTTTTTTCAGTTGCTTTAAAACATAATAATGGCTCATGTCAGATTACACTGTATTCAGCACAAACAGGGCTACAGTAATATGTGAGCAGCATGTATGTACATGTTTGTATTTATGAGAAAATAATGTTTATGTGTGTTTTTAAAAAATAACTAAATGTCAAGTCACTGAAATAAGACCATATAACACATAGTAAACATTGGTTCACAAGACTTTTCAGAGCTGCATCTTGTAGCCTAGAGTTTTTTCTTGAAAATTATGTGAAAATTGTCCTGGGCACTCACTCATACAAAACAATATAGCCATTTAACTTTTGTAACACACTTTTAGTGTCCGAATGGCTATATGCGTGGGAGGGGTGAAACATCATTAATAATGCAGTGATTCACACCTGAAGAGACAAAGACCCTCCCCTGGGAATATCAATGAGGAATGTGACAGAGGAAACTATAGAGAATGAATGTGAGGAGACTTAAAAGTGTGCATACGTTAAGCTAGATTTTGTGTACAATTAGTGAAACGAGGACTAGACAGGAGACGACTTGAAGGCGCGCTGGGCAGACCGATCTGTGTATGACAGTAAAAGAGTAAAAGTACAGCAAGAGCGATTTGAAAGCATAGCCGTCTGCTATAATCGCTCTCGCTGTACTTTGATGTCATGCTCTGATTGGTCTACACAGCGCTGCTTCAAGTCGAACACACCCTGGGACTAAACTAGGGAGCGTGGTAAAGGAAAACAAGGCAAGACAAGGGGAGCCCATGGCCAACATAAAGACAATTGGAAAGTTCCTGGGACAAATTGTTCCGGGTCATTTTGGTAGAAACGTCGTCAAATTCCGTTTCACAATTTGAATCGCCCCTGCAAGTTCGCATTCTACTACAAGTTACGCCTCCTGCGAAGAAACAAGCATGGATGTCATTGACTAAAACCATCTTTTGCAGTAAATTATTTCATGTTCTAAGTTTGAATGGTTTGTAAGGCTTATATTGCTTTCGAATCTTATGAAGTATGAAATAACAGCTATTAGTAAGACATAAAATAAATTATTCAATCAAATTAATATGGTTAAAAACCCCAAGCCTAAACCTTTACCTAAACCAATACCCCTACCATAAAATAAAAATGCACTGTAGTGTTGCATAATTAAAACAAACAGGATGACTAATGGCGTCTGGTGATCAACGATCTGTAGGCCTATGCCTTATCACTATGTGGCGATAGCTTAAAAAGCAACCGACAAATGCATTGATTGGCTTCTGTTCTAAATCTCCAGGAACCAATGACATTGGTTTTACAAAAGCTTTGCTGAAGAATTAGCACCGTTCCTGGTAGAGATGTTTTTGGAGAGTATTCAGCCAGAAATTGTGCCTTCTAGTTTAACACAAGGACTCCTAACTCTTATACTTAAACCTAAAAAAAGATATTTATTTGATTGATAATTGGTGGCCTATCTATCTTCTCAATAATGAATATAAAATATTAGCTTGATTTGGCCAAAAGACTTAAATGTGTCCTGAGTTCTGTTATTGATGAGACTCAATCAAGATTTATGCCAAAGAGACATATAGCAAACAATATCCGTCTTGTTAGACTAAAGCGAATTAGTTAGTGATGACAGTTTTATTCTTTTTGATTTTTACAAAGCTTTTGACTCTCTCAAACACCATTTTTTTTCTGTCTCTCTAAAAGCAGGGGTTTGGTGATCCATTCTGCAAATTTATAAGAAATACTGTTTCATTTTGGAATAGTCTTCCCAATCTGGGTGGTTGTAAAAGGAACTTACCTGGACACTCCTTGCATCCAGCAACTCCAAAGCCTTTAACCCTCTGGGCTTCTTCGTAAATGGGTTACACTTAGCTTCCTCCCGGTCAAAAACGGACGAAGCCTTAAAATTTAACTTTATTTTTTCCCAGGATAACCAATCAAATATATTTTTGTTCTAAAATATTTTCTAATCATTATTTAGAATTTAGTTTTTTATGATACTTTGCATTAATTATATAATTTTTAGGAGCTATTTTTTCCATTAGAATTAATATATATATTCTTTTATTATACTTTTTTTTTTTTTTTCAATAAATGCAACATTTCACATCAAAATAGGGTGCAGGCTGCATGCACAAAAAAAATTCAAGTGAGAAGACCGCCACCCAGTGGCTTTAAAAATATATAAATGTGTGCGATGTCCTTAAAGGGTTAGTTCACCCAAAAATGAAAATTAAGTCATTAATTACTCACCCCCATGCTGTACCAACCCCGTAAGACCTTCGTTCGTCTTCGGAACACAAATGAAGATATTTATGATTAAATCTGAGAGGTTTATGACTGCTACATAGGCTCCCTAAGGGACTGACACCGGACGGCCCAGAAAGTCATTAAAGAAAATGTTTAAATATTCCATGTCGCAACAGTGGCTCAACTATAAGTTTATCAAGCGACGAGAATACTTTTTGTGCGAAAAAACAAACAAAAATAACGACTTTATTCGACTATTCCTTTTCTTCCTTGTAGGCCTGAAACGAGACTTCAAGAGATTTCCACGACGCGCACGCGCAAGAACTTAACTGAAGTAGTTGAAGGAGATCGCAATTCTCGCGCATGCGTCGTGGAAATCTCTTGAAGTCTCGTTATCATAAATATCTTCATTTGTGTTCCGAAGACGAACAAAGGTCTTACGGGGTTGGTACAGCATGGGGGTGAGTAATTAATGACTTAATTTTCATTTTTGGGTGAACTAACCCTTTAACGGCCTGTAGGCTGCCTATAGCTTCCTATAAATACATATAGAAAGGCTTTTTGATTCTTATTGTTGTTTTAGACATGATTTCTCTATCTTATTCGTTTTTTTTTATTTAGATATATATTTAGATATTCTAAAAGACTACTTTTAAATTTTTTTTAATTTTTTTTTTAGATAAGTATTAGGTTTTGCATTATGATTACAATAAAACAATAATATTTGGTTAGAAAGGGAACACGATGCAAACATTTTTGTTACTCAGTATTTGATCATTCAAATATTTGATTGGATTGGATTGTTCGTGATAATTCAAAACACTTTATACAGACATTTTGCAATAAATTGGTATTTTTTATTCATTTTAATTCATTAATTTGCATATTCTATACATTTGCTGTTGCAGTCTTGCCTTCTCTCTCTCTCTCTTTCTCTCTCTCTGTGTGTGTGTGTGCATTTGAGCGAGATTTTTTTTTTCATTTATTTATTTTATTTTGCATATTCTACAAATTTGCTGTTGCAGTCTTGCCAGTTTATCTGTGTATGTGTGAGTGTGTGTTTGTGTGCATGGGTGTGTGTGTGTGTGTGGGGGGGGGGGTCTTATTTGAACTCTTGATGTTTTAGACTGAGTGTCACCCCTTCATTGCTGTACACTTTTTCTGCACAGTGGCTGATCTGTAGCTTGTACCACCAGAAGTTTCTCTGAGTTTTCCGATTTTTTCGTATTTCCCATTCATTTCCTATGTCGGTCATTTTTGACCGGGAGGAAGCTAAGTGTGACTTTTTTTTTTACGACCCTTCGACATATCAGAATCATCTCCTTGAATTTTTTTGTGTGTTAATATAGGTAATACAACAAAAGTCACCAAGTTGCACCCCCATCCGATGAAGCAAAAAAAAAAATTAAACAATTCAAAACGTAAAAGTTTTCGCTCGTTTTCGGACGAAGAAGCCCAGAGGGTTAAAAAACTGTCTCACTGTGTCATTGTTATGGTATTTTCCTGACTTTGTAACCTTTAATTGAATTCCCAATTGTATTTTCCCCAGGCATTGGTTTTGTATTTTCTTAGCAACAATATAAACATAAAAAATATATATTTTTTTTTTTCAAAAGCAGTGAAGTGAGTTCTATCGAACTCGTCAAGTGTTCTGAGGCGGACTCGATTTACTGATCCCACTATGACGAAGGTCATACGGTTGCTTGGTAACCTTCCCGGAGTGTCTGTTACTTAACTTAATTCATATTCATGATCCATGCCTTTCTCGTAGTAAGGATCTTTTATTGGACAGATGTTAGAGGCTTATTTCCGAGCGTGAGATATATAACCAATCAGTAAAGCTTACTGGGCCTACGTCACTTTACGTAATTAATATTCATAAGCAAAGCCTTCGCCGTAGTAGGGTTGTCTGGTCAGCGCTGTATCTTCAGCAGCAGGAGTCAGTCAGTGGAGCTTGATTCAGCTGTTGTGGCCGAAGATGGCGGCGTGTGGACGTGTTCTGCTGCTGCTGCTCCTCATGTCTCTCTGCCTTCTCACCGTGCAGGCTCTTAAACCTCTTCCAGGTTTCGGGAATGTCCATCCTCCGGCTGTCGCCATGAACCAACAGTTCAGAGCCGCGCCACCGAATCCCGGGAATAACGCCGTTGTTGCCGCCGCTGGCGCCGCGTCCTCCGGTTTTCAGTCTCGAAGATCCACCGGCTGGAAGCTGGCAGAAGAGCAGGCCTGCCGGGACGACGTGACCCGGCTGTGTCCAAAACACACCTGGACAAATAACCTGTCCGTACTGGAATGCCTGCAGGACAAAAAGGAGGTGAGGAGGAATCCTAATGATGATGCTTATTTTTCTATAATCATATGTATTCACAAAAATTAACAGATACACAATAATTTATACAATACATTATATATATATAATTGTGTTCATATTTTTTTAATAATACTTGTTTGTAGTATTTTGTAAAAAAAAAAAAAAAAAAAAAAAAATAAAAAAAAAAAATATATATATATATATATATATATATATATATATATATATATATAAATATAGGCCTATATAAATGTAACAAAATACTACAAACTATATAGATATAATGTAATAATTTAATAGTATAATGTAATGTAATATTGTTATTATTATAAACTTAAACTCAGGGTGATATTTTTGTTTTATCTTCTGTCATTTATCTTTGTTAATTTCACACTGGTAAGTGAAGTAGGCAAGCTTTCCATATCTAAACTCCTATTGAAACATTTTTGTTAAAAAATGATCTATTTATTTGTTAAAGGCTCCATGAAATGCCTTGTTGAATACAGTGGTCTGTCTTCCCTGTTTTGACCAAGGAGGTCCATAATATCTGATATAAACTCAGAAATGTGTTAGCATATCTGTTTATCTCAAGTGCAGTTAGTTTCTCAGTTCTGCGGCCAGGTTGTTTTCACCCAATCCTTTAAAGTGTAAATATACCTCTACCATGTGACTAACTATTGTGGATCTGCAGGGAAATGACATCCCAGACCACGTTTTCACGGAGTCTTTAATCGCAGGTGCATAAGCTTTGACTCTGACCATAACATCTAAATGAATATGTAAATGTTTATATATACGTAAGTAAACATTCTTATTTTTCTCTGCAATTATAGCTGCACAAACACAGACCTTTAATCTGGATTGGACTAATTAAAGAACAACTTTAAAATCTACTGACTCGAATTGTCTTTTGTAGCTTGCCGTGCTTCTTGGCACAGTGGCCTACTTGTGTGGATGAGGAAATGATTACAGGATAACTTTTGTCCCGCGACAGCCGACGTCCCAAGTTTTATTTTCAGAATTAAATTAGTTTGGAATGATAAAGTCTTGATATTTACATCTTTTGTACAATAATAATAATCCAACAATATGTTTTCTGAAGCCATTCAATAGTTTTGTGTGCTGAACAAGACTAAACAAATGGTTTTCAAGTGTCTTAGACACCAAACGTTCTGTGGCGTGTCTTGATGCACCATATTTGAATTTATGCAAATTAATTTGAATTCAAGATCTACATTCACAGTGAGAAATATATATTGTAGTTTTTTTTCCCCAAGCTATACGGCTTCTCACTTGTAATATAGTGCACAAGTCAAACTAACTTTTAAAGGTGCTATATGTATTTTTTAGCGGCCTCTATCGGTGATGTTTCAGATTGCAACCAATTTTTACAAGAGCGCTCGTGCTCTTGCGCGTGCTCGAACACAAGAGCAACCACTCATGGTACCAGCCACACTGAGACTTTCAACACACCGGAGAAAGCATCACACAACATGCTGGAAACTCATGTAAACTCCCACTGCAACGTTACAATAATAGGCTACTTTTATCAGCTTGACGTTGAACTAATGCTCCATGCTCGTACCATGATAACGTTACATTGACTGCATTTAGCCGACATGTGGTGTTATCTAGCATAACAAGGCATTTCACTAACTATTCGTGTATCTTTCACAATCAGCAATGTCAGCATAGGGGAATGTATAATATGATAACGAAAACGGTTAGTGAACTAGACTTAACAATTTCAGTGTAACAGTAAGATCGTAGGAAGTAACATTACTGTACTGAACGTGTCGGAAATGTGTATAATCAATATGATGGTAGTGGGATGTGTGACGTTAGACAGTAGTACATAAAATAAAAGTTACATCCTAAAGCACCAACTTTTTGTTATCCTGGAACAGTCTTTTGTGTTCATTTCATATCCCATATGTTGTAGTTTACCTTGCTTCATTACAGTTTACCATTATTTATTTCAGCATATCTGAAAACTTGTACTTTATCACAATAAAAATAGCGGAGGTCTCTCCATAATTCAAACGCTCTGCCGATGTTGATCCGTGTTTTTGTCTTAAGTCGGTCCGATTCACGTTTGGCCTGACGAGCTTCAGCAGATACAGTTTTGTTTTGTTTTGTTTTTTATATGTATGTGGAGTTTGTGTTGGAGTCTGTGTTGTGCTGGAGGCAGGAGTTTTTGGGTGTTATCAGACTCCATGTCGTTTGCTGCAGTGCCGTCGCATAGACTATATAAAAAGGAGAGAGGCTCGGGAGCGCGCATGCACGTCACATCCGATGGATTTCGCAGAAAATCCGACCTGGAGACTTCACATAGAAATAGGAATACTGGCCTTCAGAGGTAATAGCAAAACCTGACAAGTGCATCATTGTAATGTGTGATTACAACCCCTTTACACACAGGCAATAAAAAAAGGATTCATTTTAGAAGAAAAGTTACATATAGCACCTTTAATGTATACTTTACTGTTTCCTTTTGGAGTTTAAAAGTCCCTTGTCACTAAACAAAAAAAAAAAGAAAAGAAAATAAGACTTTTATCTGTGCAGATCTTGATGTGATCTAAGACACGTATGCTTATTAAACATGAGCGATGATACTTCAACATTTGTTTTAAAAGCTACTTCTCCATCACTGCTTAGCTCTGATGGTGCAACCACTTTTCATCTGGTAATTACAAGGGCCAAGGTTCATTTGCCACTAGACACAAATTAATTTAAGCCGAGAAACATCTTACAGCAGCAGTTTTCTCCATTAGACTTTCACAAACTCTTGTACTTCTGTTGAAATGTCTCTTATGGCGGAGTCTCGCCCACAGTATGCTAAAATCCAGCTCTACAGTCACAGCTTTAAACCCATATTGATGGCACTATGCCTCTCTCTCTCTCTCTCTCTCTCTCCCTCTCTCTCTCTCTCCCTCTCTGTCTTTAGTAATTCACTGACTCAGGCTCTCATTAGTGTTGAAGCGAGGTCTTACTCTCTGGTCCGTGATAACTAATTTCTACACCTGAGGAACATTTCAGATAGTGGTCTGTCTGAAACACGGCTATTATGCGTGTCCCATTTAGGGTGTCGAATCTTAGTTTCGTTTGCCTTGAAATGCAATTTGATGTACGCTTCGAGTTCATTTCTTTTTAATCATCCATTCATGCCTCTGAAAATTGAAATGTGGGTGGCTTCATTTCTTGCTCTGATGTATTTGGTGATATATATATATATATATATATATATATGTATATACACATTAGTGCTGTCAAATTGATTAATCAAGATTAATCGCATCTAACATTTAAAGTTTTTGTTTACATAATATATGTGTGTTTATATATTTTTTTTAAAAATTTATTATATATATATGTGTGTGTGTGTGGTAATTTATGCATTAGTAATTATTCACTTTTTTGTGGATAACTAAATTTTTTGGACAAGTATCGGGGTAGTATAGCCTATATGTAGGCCTATAGTATTTATTTATTTGGAGTTGCAATCACTTTAAAAAAAAAAAATGTGGACAAGTACCTTAGTAATATGTAAATATATAATTATAATCTATGTATACAAAAGAACCACTACAAGCATCCATGCCAACAGCAGTCCATTGGTTTTTGCCATTGGCAGCAGATAGAAAATGATAATTTTGCTAGCATGAATGAAACATCAAGACAAGCTGTAAACTCATCTCTCAGTCTCTCCTCCTGCACCGCACGCCAAGTTCATTTGCCCGCGTACGGTTGCTTCAGCAGTCCGGACTGCGGCTCTAATTATTGGGATAATTGCTTTGCAGAGGCTCGGTAACAGCTGTGGCCTTCTGAAGAGGTAAATGATGTCCATAAATCTTTCTCCCATCTCCCTGAGGTCAGACCCCTCCGGGTCGGTCTTTTTGTGAACGAACCCTTGCTTGAACGCTTGAAGGAGGGAGGTGAGGTGGTCGTGGCACAGCTGCAGCACGTCTGTCTCAATGTAATTTGCATTTTTAGCAGGTTCCTCTACTGGTGGGACGGCATGGTTGGTTTGTTGTAAACAAAGCAGCTAGCGTGACTGATATGAGAACCTCCCGTGGGGATCCGGGGCTGAGGCGAGACATCCTGATAAAGTAAATGAAGGAGCTTAGCTCTTAATCAAACATTTGTTTGATATAACAGAATCAAATAAATAAGGCAGCTAACCGATTGTGTTTTTGCATTTATTTTTTCAATTGAGCTACCTAATTTTTTTTGTGTAGGCCTACAGTATGTGTATGTTTCTGTTGGCTGTAAAGCTGTTAGTTTGGAAATGTCTGTGTGAAATAGGGTTGCGGCGGTGAGGAAAATTTCCCACCGGTTAATCGACGTGTGACAACACCGGTAATCCCGGTGTCACCGTGGCGGGGCGGGGCGGGGCGGGGGGGTTAAATAGCTTTTACAGAGCTGCCAACTCTCACGCATCTCACGCCACACCCCCGATTTCTCACGCATGAAGTGTCAACCTGGTCGGTCAAATGCCTGGAAGATGAGTTTATCTATATATCTACATGTTGAGCCACTCGTGATCGACTAGTTATGCCGCAAAATAGTTAAAATCTCCTGGAATCTAGAGCGAGCGCGCACGCGAGACAGAGATTGTGCTTCAAACCGCGTAGCGCGCGAGGGAAAGCGAGCGAGAGACCTTGCGTGTGCAATCACACCCGTCGGAAAAGTCTCACTCCAAGCTAAACTCAAAAGTTGGCAGCTCTGGCTTTTAAATGCGTGCGCGTTATACTTTCACTTTCGAAATAAGCTTTTCTGTAATTTGACTCGTTCTCATCTCCACACGTGCTAAATGGAATCCTGATGCTTGCTGATCTGTGACGTGACTGGCTCTTGGCACGCACTGCGCAGTTCAGTTTTTTATTATATTATATGCTCTCTTCTGAACTAAATAATTGATCATTATTATTTTTAATTAATTCAAATAAATATTTTAGCAAAAACGAATACTTTAAAAAAGTCAAGACATCGCGGTGTCACGGTGGGAAAGTGATGTCACCGGTGATGGGGCTTAAAACCGGTAACACCGTCAACACCGTCTATCGCGGCAAGCCTAGTGTGAAACTCTAATGAATCTAAAATGAAGGGAAATTAACTCTTTCAGTGTTCGCTGAGGGGGAAATCATGTCTTGTGGCTTTGACAGCTCATAGCATGATGGTCTTGGTGTGACCAGCCCTGATGTTTCTTCTTGGTAGATGGCTTGTTTAAGGCTGCAGTCCGTAGCTTTTTGGGGTTAAAATTATCCGAAATACATATTTGAGAACATGCATAACCAGCCAGTGTTCAAAACTATGCCTTAGCTCGATTCAAAGCGGTAAGCTTGTAATAATGTTTTTAATTCCAGTGGTACTGGTGGATTTCCGCGGGAGATTCGAGCATGTCTTTGCATCATTACGTCACATCTGTACACATAAAGAAGGAGTCTCGGCTAGTATAAGCTATATTTCGTGTGAGGATGCTGGAGGTGGAGATTTTATAGCCTTTTCTCACAGAACTTGATATAATTAAACTTATCAATTTGATGGCGGATCCAGAAAGTTTCAAACGACAATCACCAGTGACAACAGATTCACCCACTGTAAAATGCAAAAGACTTCATTCGGACTTTGGAGTGGCTACAGAGAGAAAGAGACAGCAACCGCCCTATGCGAAAACAAGGATACATATCGGAAGGACATTACATGTTGTCACGCAATGCTGACGTTGCTAACATTAACAATTTGAGAACAAAGTATAATTTGCACGGTTTGATGTGATATGATAAGCGATCGTTAGATTTAATCAGCGCGATTTACTGCAATGTCAGAACCAGAACAAAAGTGGATGTTTCTCACTTGTTCAGATTACAATTTCCGGTGAAAATTCGTATGTTGGTCATACTTTCAAAAAGAGTAATTTGTGATTCTGAATGTCAGTATCCACACCGGCGCGGTGATTGACAGCTGCACACTCTCCTCAAACATTGTGTTCATCCGCGCTGTGCCGTGTCGAGGGTGTTGAAGTACAACTCACGTAAAGTTGATAATTCCGCGAATGACTGCAATTGCAGATTTCGAACACAGATGGCGACAAAGAGGAAAAACTGCGCACTGCAGCTTTAAATGCAAAGCAACTTGTTAACTGAAAATAAAGGATTATCCAACGTTATAACTCCAAAAAACACAAAGAAAAAAACATTTTTTATAGGAAAATTACCCCATTTTTGTGACCATTTTGATTTTGTTGCATTATGTGACATTGTCATCTTGTCGATTAAAATGTTTCCTCTCTCTCTTATGCTTCTGGACATTTACGTTTATTAATTATTATTGATGATTATTACAAGATTCTCATTACTGTAATTTAATGTTTTAATATTTAAATCAGGCAATATAACTAATGTAATTTAAAAATATTTTACTTTATATTTCATATAGATTTTAGCATTATTATAATAAGATTTGGGTGGATGCGAAAAAAATGCAAAATAATGTTAATAATGGTTTTAAAAGTAGCCTTAATTTTCATTTCAAGAGGAAATATGATTTAGAAGTGTTCTTGACAGGTTTCATAAGTTTCACTTTTTAATTGGTGAGGATCAGTGTTAAATAATTGCTTTCATTTTGACTAATGGTGCAGAAATCCTGTAATGGCTTGAACAAAGGCAAGTCTCTGTCTGCCATTGTCAGAGGAAAAGCTATCAGATATCATAGTTTTGACTGTCAGTAAATGTGTTGCAGTAACAAAAATGGGCTTGCAGGACTGCAATCATGTGGTTGTTCTTCAGCCATTCTTTTTTCGTTTGTCTGCTTCAGTCAAAGGCAGGATGTTTTTGACCTCTCAACTGATGTTGGGCCAATTTTTGTTGCTTTTTTTGATGACAGACAGTGGAACACTTTTTAAAATTGCCAGCCAATCTTTGTCTTGCCTGGTAAAGACAAAACAGAGGTTACTGCTTGTCTCTATACTGTAGCTTTGATCCATTAATTCAACAGTCTCGAAACATTATTAAAATAGAAGCCATGGGCCTTTTTTCAGGGGTTTGAACTTTTTCTTAGTCTGATGTGAATTTCATTATTCATTGTGACTTCTAATTCTTTGAACAATGTTGCCACCTAAAAATAAACATCCTGGAGGCTGTTTCCATCTTGTTAGCTTTGCCACATAAAAGATTTAGAACGAATGGCAATGAGGAAAGTCTGTTGTTGTTTACCTCTCTAGTGTAAGAACAGGTGTAAAGCTTGTAGCACTTGGATTATTATTATTCATATCTTCTAGCGATATGATTAAGTGTACGTCCGTGCAGTATGAGTATGACAGACAATCAATTTATATATGTATATGTCATTGACAAATAAAGCTTCAAAAAAAGGTGTTTTTCAAAACTGATGTAAAGCATATTTTTGTAAACAATATGTTTAAACAAGTTTCAGTTGTTAAATAACATTTCAAAATGTTTAAATAAATTTTTGACTTTTTATGTCATGCGGTTAAACCATTTTTTAACCAAACCAAACCTGGTTTAACCATTTTTTACCATTTGTATATGAAAGGTTTCAAACCAAAAATGATGCCATAGTATTAAGTTTCTCATTTTGTATTATTAAGACTCCATTTTAACTATAGTTGTCTTAGTCTGTTCATTTGTTTGGACCGTTGCACCACCTTACATTTTGGGGATTTAAGATAACAAAACATAAAATAATGTGTGTTATTTGAACGTACTAAAAATGAATTCAAACAAAATAGGTTTTCTAGAATAAAGTGATTATATATATATATATATATATATATAATCTCTCTTATGCTCATCAAGCCTGCATTTATTTGATCAAAAATACAGGAAAAACAATTATAATAATGATAAAATTTCAATTATATAATTTTTTTGACAAAAACAGAGAAAATCGTTGTACTATGTTTGTTTATTTAGAGAGAGAGAGGGAGAGAGAGAGAGAGAGAAGAATAAAACAGACTTACCGATAAGTGGGTTTGACAAAAATTGTTTTCTAGAATATTTTTTTTTTTGTACTTTGATTAATGAAACAGTCTGGCTGATTTACTAGCATGCACATGATGTTATTTTTGTGATTTATATTTAATTTGCAGTGTCTTTATATGCGGTTTTTAAACTACCGGTATCCCATTGTTAATTTGTTATTTGTTGCTATTTGCAGTGGCAGGTTGAAGGTTTTTTTTTTTTTGTCTTATTTTTAGTTTATTACCCATTCAGCGGTGACATTTTTCTTTGCCGCCTGACAATTTTCATATAATACATTCAGCTGGCCTTGTTTAATGCACTACAGACAGATATCTGAGCCTTCATTTCTAATGAAGCCCCCCCCTAGAGGGCTAATTAAAAGACTAATTAAATAAAGTTAGTTAGGGATCTGCTGTTTCTCACTCAAAATAAAGATAAGCAGCCATTTGAATCACAATTTCCCTGCATTATTGCCACATTCACTTTTGCACCTGAGTGAGGATGGATGTTTTATTCACTGAAAGTGCATCTCACTGAACAGAAACCAGAGCACGTTTCAGAGGGCGAACAGATGCTGGGTCTTCTCTCCGCTTTCCACATCTTTCAGAGTCGTGTTGTGATCATTGCACTTGGCAGGCCGTTAAGTGGTTATGCTACTACAACATATAATATTAAACATGACCACTGTTCCCTCCGTGCTTCTCCTGTGACACTCCTCCCACAGTCTGTATAGACTCACAAAAACAGTTTCAGATAGTGACGCTTCATTCATTAGGCTCAAAGTAAAGGATTAGACCGTTCAACACACGTTAAGCTCAAATGACATCATTTATGGCGTAATGTTTATAACCGGAAAAATTTAAATGGTTACTTCTCTTTTAAAAAAATATGGAACACAGTGGAAAATTACTGTTAAAATATATAACTGGGAGGTGAGAGAATGTGCCGGTGATACTAATGCTCATACAGTAGCAGAGCGTTTGGGTTTCTCTGAAGGGAGAGATTTCAAGGCTGGTGTCATAGTCACTCTTCTGTGCATGAAAGAGGTGAGCGAGTGCTTAATGCGCTCTGCCGCAAGCAAATCCCTGACTGAGTGAAACTTCACCTTTTTATCAGGTCTCAACCTGACTGAAGCTGCACTTGTTGAAGTTGGTTCACCCATGGCTTGTTTCGTCTACTCTTTAATTGCTTATGACAAACCCTGAACCCGCAGAGGGGCTGTTGGTGTCACAGTAAAGAGATTTCTGTCCCTCACAACTGATTTATTTTACCAGCAAAAGCAGAAATTATAATATTTTATAAACCTTGTCAGAAAATAATGACGTGAATATTTTAGGTGAGCATGCTCGAAGAGATCAGTTTACCATCCATCCATCCATCCGGTCAGATTCAGTCAGAGCAAGATAAGGTTTGTTTATAAAGTGAACAGTAGTACAATTTAGTAATTAAAATATTGGCTATTGAGATTTATCATGAAATTGTTCATTATAATGTAACTGAACCCAAACCATTACTGTAAATTGCTTAATTGTCACTGCATGTCTAATTTACATTAAGCCCTGCAGATGTATTTTTTCAAACCATTGGTCAGTAGTTTTCTCCATTTATGTTGCTTCATAAAAGCCTATTTTATGAAAGATTGTGTTTTTCAACATTTTCAGCTTAGTTATGTGAAGCAAACATAGACTCGGGTCTGAAATGCTACTAGTTGTGATTGTTTGTTTTTAACTCAAAATAAAAAAAAAAATGCACTGGCATGTTTTAAGAAACTTTTTTTTATTAAATAAACATAATTTATTAAGCAAGGAAAATTAATAAATTAAATTCAAGTAAATGCTGTTTTTTTTTGTTTACTTTTGAACATCAACAAAACCCAAAATAATGTATCACGGTTTTCATAATAATTCACAATCATAAGCAGCACGACTGTTTTCAACATTGATTAATAATCAAATGTTTCTTGAGCTGCAAATCAGCATATTAGAATGATTTCTGAAGGATCATGTGACACTGAAGACTGGAGTAATGATGCTGAAAATTCAGATCTGCATCACAAGAATAAATTACACTTTAAATAAAAAAAACTTGTAATAATATTTTACAGTGTTACTGTTTTTTTTTTACTGTTTTTTTATCAAATAAATGCAGCCTTTGTGAGCAAAAGAGACACATAACAGACAAATTTTACCGTCTCAACTTTTGTTTGGTAGTGTAGATGCCTTATTTTTTGGGTGTAACTAGTTTTATTTTAAATTATTTTCCTTCTAAGCAAAGAATCAGCCAAGTTAAACATTATCTCACTGCTTTAGAAGGAAGTTTGGGAAAAGACTTTGTCCCTCCCTATTGTAAAACATTTCTCTTCCCTTTTAATTATTCTTCAGAGGGTCGCATAGTCCTGCAACAAAACTACTATACTTTCATACTAAGGAATTGTTTGGCTTTTTGAAGCCTGTTTTTCAGAGCAGAATTTCATCTGGGACTGGGTTTCTGATTAAACTCGAATTGCACAAAACAATTAGTCAGACATAGGGTTGTCACTTTACCAAAATTTCAGTAGTCTGTATCAGTCAAATTTCACGGTTCCAGTTCCAAAGCAAAACTTTTGTGACTATTTTGTTGTAATATTTTTTTTAATTTGACTATTTGCAAATTAAATATATGAAGTAAATGAAGTTAGTTCATTTTAATGCTATAAATGACTAAGTAAATATGTTAAAACATTAGCACGTAGCTTTTAAATATTGTTCAGTTAAATAAACAGTGCATTTTAAAAAATCAAATGAAGAGAATGAAAAACAAGGAAACATATAACAGGTAACAGAACAAGTGGCAGGTCTTGCACTTTAATGCACATCTCAGTTTCAGGATCTTTCCCCCATTTTATACAGTCGTCTCTCCCGAAACTTTGCAGTGTGTAAAAAATAAAGTTGCTGTCATAAACATTCAAGTTGATTGCACTTTAAAATTTAAGTCATTTCAACTTAAATTTCATTAAACTGACTGAAGTTGAATCTTGTTGTCATAACTATTGATCATATAATTTTTTACAACTTGACGGCATGAAAAATAAAATTTTTATTCAAATTATGCATAGGTTATATCAAAAAAGCAATCAAAGAGCGCTATCTTTATAGTCAATGAAGCTGATATCACCTCGGTTCGGCTGAAGCGCAAGCTCACAGACTGAGTGAAAACTCCCGTTATAATAAACAAATCTGTCTTTATACCTCGTATATATTCTGGTGTAGAGCAGATTTTAATTAACTCCTCTGATTGGCCATTGCGTTTACGCACTCGACAAGCATGTCTTTGATTGGCTACAATGCTAAACGCTGCAAAAACAAGTTGAAAATCTAAACCTTTAAAGCTCTTCACAGCGCTCACACAAATATGCACGGGAGAGTTTGAAAGTAGTGCCTATCAGCGGGTACCGGATTGACCCGGTACTCGATACTACCGTTATTGCAAAAAGACTGGTACCGGTAAGTTTTTAAAGTATTGACTTGGTACAGAAGTACCGATAAATATGACAACCCCAGTCAGACAAGTTAATAAAGAACTGGAGAGTTGGTTGTTATTATTAACCAGACTTTGGTTGTTATTTTTCTTTTTCTTTTGAAAGTTGTAGGAAAGCTCTTATTGGGTCATAACCAACACTTATCATTGCTAAAAAAAAATAAGATGGATGGCCAACTATTAGCAGAAATCATTGGGGAGCTTTAAAATGGTACATTTGCATTCACAGATGTCTGCAGTCTACTAGAAATTGTAATGGGAAGTGTTTGTCAGCCTAGACTGCAGTTATTATTCAACCCACATTGCCTGATGTGGATAATGGAGAAAATGGTCCAGTGGTCTATAATATTTCCTTCTGCTTCTTAATGAATCAGACTGGCGTACAGTTTAGAAGATAACTGATATTCATTGCATAGAGACCATTGACATTTCAACTGTTCCACCCACCCGACCACCTCTCATTGCTATGTGATCCAAAACACATGTCTTATTAGTTTTTAAAAAAAATTGATCACAGGATACATGAACCAAATTAATTGAAAAAGAAAAAGTCACTGAAGATTGATGTCACTAATAAAAACTGTAGTGATTTTACTGTAGTTCGAACAAGTCAATCCCTGCAGACTTCTGTGAACCCTTTGAACCAAATCGTCCAAATTCAAGCTTTATCACATTATTACAGGAAAGCAAGCAATGTGTAATCTCCCAGAATCAATAGATGATCCATGTATGCCCTGGCCGCCCTGTAATCACAGAGCCCTGACGTACAGATAGAAATATCCTGTTCTGGCTCCAGACGAGAAACTGGATGATTGATCCGGGTGTGGTTACTGAGCTCAGATATCGGTCTGTTCCTATTTAGGGCCTGTTATGAGGTTCTGCTGCAATATCGTCTTCTGATTCCCTTCATGAACGTTGACGATGAATCTGTTTAGTTGTTTTATGTGGGTATAGAACACTAATAGTACTAGTTTTATCAGCTGTTAAGTGCTATGAGGATTCAGTACACATGCTGCTTTATGTTTAATGTAAGAATGTCACAAAAACAGGACCTCTGTCTGTCCTATAATGGCCAATCAGAAGAGCCGTTCAGATGACGCAAAACTCGCAAGACATTTTTTTTTCTATGCGCTGCTAAAATTGCTTCTCTACATTCACCGGTCTGGCAGTTCTACCAGGTGTCTGAAAAGGACAGTAAATTTGCAATGTCTTTGTGGAGAGTGGAGACATTGCAACGACAGCAACCCTACAGCAATGACAGCAAGAAACTAGGGCTGTGATGTTTTAGTGCATATCTTTCCTTCACAGTGGTGCTCTTTCTTTCCTCCCTAAAAGCCCAAACTTAAAGTCAAATTCAGCTGGATCGGTGATTGACGTAAATTACTAGCCTGGCTCTGCCCTCCTACGTACTTCCGCTCAATTTTCATTTTCCTTCAGTACTACGTCTGGGTTTGGGGTGTATTCTTTGGTTTCCTCCGGTCAATTTTTTTACCCGGCCAATCAGCGAACAGAGGGAGTGACTGAGAATGATGACGTTGATGTCGTGCGCTAGTTTGAGTGGTTTGAGTCGTCATATGTCACGACTCACGACCAAACGTTACCGATTGGTTATAGCAGATCCAGAGTGACTCTGGGCAGATCCAATAGTTTTAAACTTCAACAGAGGACCCGCCTTCAAGGAGGTTAGCGCTTGTCAATGGAGCGATGCCAGACTCTATGTACAAATTAAAGGGTAATTCCACCGGTGGAGACATGAATATGTATTGAAAGTGGGTCATATATGTAGTAGAATAGTAGCATAAATTCTAATTTGGGTCCTTCTTGGCCGATAAAAGGCAGAAAATAACTTTTTAGTGCTTGCGGATTGTAGACAACAATCCCCATATTGCATTGCAATGCTCAGCTCCGCAGGCCACTCCCACTCCCGAATTCGCGTCATTCGCAACGCCCGGCGCGAATGATGCGTCTATTCGCTTCTTTGCATTGACTTTGTATGTAATCCACCCCCGCAAATAATTCAATTCGCGTTCGGTGTGAACACACCATTAGGATTGAAGAGACCCGCGCTAGTGAAAACCGCAATTCCGGCGATATTTACCTTGTCAGATGATGACGACGAACATCTGGAACTAGCAGTGCTAGCAGCGCTAAACTCATTTGCCTGGAATTCTTTCTGACTCGACTCTATTAGCAGCTAGTGGCTACTGAGAACACACACTGACATAGTCATCTGCTGTAAAGCAACACATCTCCTATGATTTCTCTGTTTACAAATTTTCAAAAGGTTTCTGCCGGTGAAATCAAACGCACTGGCACTGATCTGTGATAGGTCTGTTAGCGCATTAAGTCAAGTCAAGTCATCTTCATTTATATAGCGCTTTTAACAATGGATTGTTTCAAAGCAGCTTTACAGAGATAAACATATAACATTAGGTCCAACCCCCTATGGGCGGGGTTGAAAGGGTGGGAACTAGTTCTTGTAGTCTTTACAGAAATCCCCCCTTCTTACACTTCCTCCTACAATGACGTAAAATGACGATATCTGCGTCATTGTAGGAGGAAGTGAAAAAGAATATAGCGAAAATAGCGGATTTCTCTCGTCTCAGGGGAAAATGAGAGAGGGTTGCACGACCATTCAATAGTATGACTGGGTTTCTAACAATGGAAAGCCTAATGCAAATGGGTGGAGTGTCCCTTTAAATGTACGAGAGTCTGGTGGGACCAGGCTAGTAAATTACAGTCTATTGTTGCTAAACTGCAGGATGTGCTCGACAATAAAAAGAGTTATTAAAACTGCATTCAAGCTCCAAAGAGATACTGTCCCCCAAGCGGCTTTCTGAGTGCCCGGTCCAAACTAGAGTGGAACATGGACAGGCAAAGTGAACTTTGAGTTTCAGGTTTGCGCCTAAATGGTTAAATACACACAGAAAGATATCAAAATGCCCGGTTTGGTGAGTACTTGCTTAAACACTGTCGGTTATGTTTTAAGTGAACATAAACAGTTGGGAAATAAATCGCATGTGTAACAGTATAATGGATCCGTGCATTTGGTTTTAAAGTGACAGCAACCTAATATTCCTGCTGCAATCTGTGTCAATGTTAAACAAAAAAAGAAAAGACAAAGAGAACATCACTCATTTCTCTTTAGTAGATTTAATCTGCATAGTCTTCACTGTATAAATTAACTATAGTGTTGTTTCACATTTTATTACTTTCTGGTGGTTAAGACTCTTCTGTTTTTTATTTATTTCACAGGAATGCTATATTTGTTAAGCTCTAAGCTGTTCCTATTCACCTCTAACAAAGAGTATAGAAGAACAAGAGGGCGAAACTCTGATGCTTTTTTGGTAACAGCCACTAGGTGGCGCTTCGGTAGCGCGGCCGCCATTTTGGGGTGAAGATTCCAACTGGAGTTACTGGACAAACTCACTGTTGCGCACCCAAAATCAGAGAATCTCCCTGCCAAATCAGAAGCGCAATAGAAAATTTCTTAAATTAAGCCATCTGTAAATTTTGTTCACTTGGTACACCTACAGTAAATGCTGAATTGTCTTGTATATGTTTTTTTTAAAGTTTTTTTTTTTTTTTTTATCAGTTGTGGAATCCAATCATTAAATACACATTTGAGGTATTTTTTTCTTGCTTTATTGAGTATTTCCATTTTATGCAACTTTACACATTTACTACTATTATTAGTTACCAACTCCACTTGGCCTGAAATATATTTTGTACATTTTAATCCCCTGGATCATGCTACAAACATGATGATCTTATAGAACATGATACATTGCTGTGTCTGTTATCCTATAATTGCCACAATTGGTGCATATATATGTATGTATGTATTTATGTATGTATGTATATATATGTATATATATATATATATATATATATATATATATATATATATATATATATATATATATATATTTACTATTATTATTGTAATACTATTATTTTTGTTGTTATTTTTTTTATATATATATATATATATATATATATATATATATATATATATATTTATGAATTATTATCATTATTATACCTATTGTACTCTCGATCAACGTTATAATATACACTACTTCATCTTTTGTGTCCACGCTGGCAGGTTTGTTTTGATGTCTGAGGGCAACTGAAGGATGACACATATTGTCAAGCCATTGTTAGAGCATTGTATGTTAATGCACATTGATTTTTGCCTGTTGTTGTCCCCTGACAATTGCTAATTGCATTTTCATGCTCTATGAGTCACTCAGAAGTTGTTTACTGTGCTAGGTTAGAGACTGTGGTTATTGACAGTTAGCAGAACTGTGGTACCCTTCTAGAATGAGAAAAAAACAGACATACTGCTGAAATAATGAATTTTGTTGACGGGAGGAAAACTAAAGGTTTAAGAAGTCACAAGGCGTTCTTTTTATGTGCTTGAATTATTAAGAGGCTTTAATGTTTTGTTGCATAGCTGATATTGTACTGTGCGTTTCAATAACGACAGGAACGCTATCAGAATTTCATATAAAAGGACCAGAGCTATCCGTACTTCCATATGCTTAACAGCGTCTTTAACTGTTTAACTTTTATTTATAATGCTAATGTTGGCGCTTGTGTATGTGTTTTTGTTTGTTTTATTTGTAAAGCAAATGTGTCTTCATTGGAAGATACTGTATGTACTCAAAGACATGACTAAAACTAAAAAAATCTATTCTGTTTCGTAAATGTGGGATTTAAATTTTAATTGTACTTAATTGATGTAATTTTTATTTTATTGTTTATATTTTATTTTATTATGATAACACTTTACAATAAGGTTTCCTTAGTTAGCATTAGTTAACTACTTTAGTTAACACAAACTAAGAATGAACAATACTTATACAGCATTTATTAATCTTAGTTAATGTTAGTTTCAACATTTACTAATACATTATTAAAATGTACAAATGTTGTATTTGTTAACATTAGTTAATGCACTGAACTAACATGAACAATCAATGAACAGCTGGATTTTTATTAACTAACATATTAACAAAGATTAATAAATACTGTAACAAATGTATAGCTCATGTTAGTTAATAGATTAACTGATGTTAACAAATGAGACCTTATTGTAAAGTGTTTTTTATTTAATTTACTTTTTTTTATTTTAATATTATTTATTTTTTTGTCTTTATTTACTGCCAGCAATATAGCTTTACTGCCATGATTAACAATTACAATTTTCAGACCATAAAACTTCAGTATTGGAAATCTTACTGAATAAATAAATAAGGAGACGGAAATTAAGAGAAAAGTAAAAGACACTCTCCCTCTTTCTTTTACAGGACACAGAGATTTCTACGGATTGCAACCATGTAAGCCCTGCCTTTAATAATAATTATCATCATCTGCGTTCTACTGTACTTCAATATGACTCATCTCTCCTTCACAGCTTCACACTTCTCTTATGGTGATGTTCCTCCCGGTTTACTAGACCCCCTGTGCGCTCTTTATTCTTTCAGACAATTCTTTGTAGCTTTACGAGAGAATGCCTCAGTAGGATTTAGAGACTAGTAAGATCAGCAAGTAGTTTCAGAAGAATAATGGCCTAATCACTTTCTAATGATGACTGCAGCCCGCAATTAATTTGGTGGGGCCCCGAGAGAGGTATCTGTTTCTGATCTCCTTCCCTAACGTTCGTGGCTTTGATGTTCTCATTAAGACCGCGGTGCAGAGGCCTGGTCCACAAATCAGAAACGAGGAAAATTTAAGCAGGCCTGAGTGACTCAGGCCTGAGTCACCCGTCTCATTACGCAAGGCTCATAGTTGAGCGATAATTATGATAAAGACCTCATTCTGCCGTTTTGAAACATTCATCAGCACTTTTAGTTAGTGTCACTATTAATGTGCAATTATATTACTGAGAGGTTTGTGATACAGTAACTACAAGGCCGTTTACTTCAACTGAGATCTTATTTAAATAGAATGTTTAATTTTTTCTCTTTAAACTAAAATCTGTTACTTTCTATTGGGCAGTTATTTTCTGCACAAACCATAAAATGAACAAAGCATTACATCTTTTTAACTGCGCTGCCAGTACAGCATTAAACTTCACGACTCTTAAACTTTATAAAGCACTGACGTAAAGGAATAGTTCACCTGAAAATTAAAATTGTCATTATTTATTCACCTTAATGTCATTCCAAAGCGGTATGACTGTGAAACGTCAAAGGGAGAAATTGGGAACCGAAGCCTTCAAGGTTCAAAAAGGATGCAAACGCATCGTAGAAGTCACACTTTATTTCAAGTCTTCTGAAGTCACGATAGCTTTGTGTGGAAAACAAGTTTGAAATGTGCATTTATATTTTCGAATGATCGTTCCCGCCAGTGGGTTGAAAATGTCTGATTCATGAATCATGAATGAATCACCATTCAGACGAACTGAATCAAAAGATTTATTGAAAAGACCAGACTCAAATGAATGAATTCACGAACATCACTACAACACATAAATTACATTAAAATGCATATTTGTAATGTTTCATATTTCTAATAATGTTACCTCTCCTTTTTTCTAGCTGTTGTGGAACTACAAGCTTAACCTGACCACCGATCCGAAGTTTGAGTCCGTGGCGCTGGAAGTGTGTACGAGCACCATGTTAGAGGTCAGGTTCTGCCATTGTTTTGCTGAATCGTATTACTTTTGGTCCTTATCGGTTCTATTCTCTCACCTTGAGTGTATGTGAGTGTGTAATTGTATTGAATAAATCTATGCGATGCAGGTTTCAGAGTGAAACACGGCACTGTGTTAATTTACAGTTGTCGCCAAATGTTATGTCCAGCCTAGGAAATTATTAAAAATTGTTAGCATTTTGCTTTGTGTTGCTTGGATTCAATTGTTTTATTTGTGATAATGCAATGAAACATGTCAAATTGCGCGGACATCATTTTCGTCCAGCATTTTTATTTTTTGCATAATAAAATCTCTTATATTTGAAATATTTTAAAAAATATATAAAATTGATGCTTTAATCGAACTTATCAAATATCGCCTCTGAACTTTTCTTAGTTTGTTTAATATTTAATAATAATAATAACAATAAAATCATATTTATTATTTTATAATCCTATTGAATGGATCAAAAACAGTGGGAATATGGCCTATGAAAAAGAATTTGCTTTAATACTCTGTTCACATTTTATGGTTACTGAAAGAGGTTTGAGTTGGGTCTTGTAAAGAGTTTTTTCCAAATCGTTGAGCTCTAAAAGGAGGGCTCACACTCAAAATCTTCAGTAATTATTTATTTATTTATTTATTTATTTTTATGCAGATGCACTCTCCAACAAAACCACCCCAGTAATTCTAGAATGATTAATCCAAATATAGCTATTCAAGGCTCTGGTAGACATTCCTGAATTTTTTCATATTGCAGAAAAACAAACTATTGCAATCTTTTTTATATATGGTGTAGAGAAACTACCGTCTACATTTATAATGCAGTGTGGTTTTATGTTTGACTGCACTCTAAGCTGCCATAATGTAACTAAAATGTGTGTGTGTGTGTGTTTTGATGCACGTGTGGTTGAATTGATGCACATGTGGTTGAATTCACAATTTAATTACCATTAGTGAAAATTCTTCCTATCTGTAGCATTGATGCCTGACTGCTCCATCTCACTGGATAATTTAAAAAAAAGAGCATTAATCTGTTTCTTAGCTGAAAGAGTGTGCAGATGAGGAGCGAGGGAAAGGCTATCTGATGTCCTGCCTGGTGGACCACCGTGCTAACATCACAGAACGCCAGTGTCATCAGTACATTACCAAGATGACCAGCATCGTCTTCAGCGACTATCGGCTCATATGTGGCTTTATGGATAACTGCAGAGAAGACATCAACACCCTGCAGTGTGGAAGCATCACTGTCGGAGAAAAAGTAAGCTTGCGTTCCAATAATAGTGGAGAATGCTTTGACTCCTCCTAGCCTACTTAAAACCGCAAAGCTCTAGAATGTCTCTTTGGGATACCATAGGATGTTGGCTTGGTACCAGATGGCTCTGTTATGTAGTGACTCTGCCATTCCCAAAGTGTCCACATTCCTCCAGGCATGATTGAAACTGGGCACCCGATCATCGCACTGGCCTTGTTCCCCCGGGCGCACTCTGCTGAAATAAAAAAAAGTTAAGGTCAAGTTTATTTCTATAGCACCTTAAAACATGTTGAATGTTGACCAAAGTGCTTCACAATCTAAGTACAGCTGCACATACAGATAGCATAACATTTAAAAAAATTCAAACCAAAAAACATATAAAAAAAGTTATAGAATTTTTTTTTTACAAAATTATACATATATATAAAACCTAGTAACAACTAGGGGTGTGCAAAAAAATCCATTCACATTTGAATCGCGATTCAATCTTTGCCGATTCAGAATCGATTCATAGATTTCCAAAAATCGATTCATATATATTTTTTTAATGGTGTCCACTGGCGGGTGGCGGGTGGCGGCGTCGGCGTGGCAATCGGGTGAGTCGGGACTTTTCCCGGTGGTCTGGTAGTGTTTCGAGGCCGTGAGGGCCGGTCTGATAAATAGTTATACATTGCAAGTTCTTGCCGCCCGCTGGTCAAACTGTGCAGCCTCTCTGCTCAACCCGTAAATAAATGCATCGATCCGCAGATCTTATGTTTGAGTTCTTAATGGTCTGTAGATCTTTTGCCAAGCGTGTCAGAGGTTACGGGTTCTAAACCGCACTCGTATAGTTTTTTCTCTCTCTCATCAAAACCGAAAATGTTCATCAGTGGTTACAGACAGTCTATATCAAGCAGGGAGACGTTTGAATGCATTTTATTTTGTGGTCTCACCGGAACGAATAGAGAGTCTCAGCAACGGAGATAGATTGAAGAGGGCGTACGAGTGAAAACTGCGCGAGCCACAGAGAACACTGTATCCATGACACTGATAGCAGTGAGCGGACACGAGCGCTCAGCTTGATTTAAAAAACAACAGATCTCTTATTTAATAGCGAACTAAATGAATGCTCTGCTAGTTAACTGGAGATACCCGCAAATTACGCCTATGAACGACTTCACTGGATCTAAACAAATCAATCTAACCATAGATGTTACCAGTAGCGGTGGCTTTTTTAATCTATTTAAAATAATTTTGCAAGGGTTCTATGACATTAGTATATATTTTTAGGAAGTTCAATGTGCCCAGTCGAGTTCACATTTCAACAGTCAACCTGGTGAAGTACTCCTTAAACTACATTTAGTATAATTGTTTGTTTGATCTGACTACAGCACTTTAAAGCGAAATGTAAAAGTTTTTTATTTAAGTTTTATTTTAAACTTGAATTAAATGTATTTGAAAGCAGGGCAAAGCTTTGCACTTTGCACTTTTTAGTTGCAAAAGTTTTTTTTTTTTTTGTATAAAGACACAAAGTAATATCAAACTGCATTTAATTTGTTGTTTCTTTTCTTATAAATTGTGTCTACTGCAATCAATCACATAGGAAAAAGTAAACTACATTTATATACTGCGAATCGTTTTTTGAATTGAGAATCGTTTTTGAATCGAAAATCGATTTTGAATCGAATCTTGAGCCTAAAAATCGGTATCGAATCGAATCGTGACATTTTATGAATCGTGCACCCTTAGTAACAACATTAAAATAGCCAACTTTAGTTAACTTTAGACTTGTCTGCTCATTGACTTAAAATATCCTAAAAAAGCTCAGACTGTCACTTATACAAGATGGCAAGTGAGGAACGAAAATTATATTTAGCATCTTAGTGGGTGTACACATGTTTCAATGTCTTTTTAGATCATGGGCTATGTAGTAATTAGGTACTAATTATAAGAGTAACTGACAGCTCCCGTTCTGAATTCTGGCTCGCGTACCCTGAAGTGATAAAATAAAACAAATTCTGTATCAAAATTTATAGGCAAGAAAAGTAGTTTGTTTAGGCTGGGTTGTATGAATTATAAACCTGCGCACATATTTTAAAAAGCACATAACTATAGAATCAATTCTGAATGAGCATGTGAACGCCGTCAGCGTTAATCACAGGTTCGCGTTTAAATTCTGATCATTTCGACGGAAGTGAATCAATCAAAGTTAACTTTAGCTGGAAATAACATTATTCAAGAACCGCTATAATGCCAAAACAATCTGTTACCTTAAATTATATGTTTATCTCTGTAAAGCTGCTTTGAAACAATCCATTGTTAAAAGCGCTATATAAATGAAGATGACTTGACTTGACTTGACTTGTAAAGCCTTTAAATTTTGTCATGAAGTTACGTGCCTTAAATTCTGGCACTTAATTACTGAGTGGACGTTTGAATATCATCAACACTGTTTTACTTGTTTGTAGTTTCCTTAGGTGGTGTTTTTTCCCGGGCCTCAAGAAGTGTTCAGCGGTTTAAGACAGGGCCATCAATTAAATTCACAGGCCAATGACCTAAAATTGGCAACATTCTTTAGCAGATTTTTTTTTAACGTTTATTTTTTATATATAATTATATTGTATTTTTAATTTGTATTCATTTTATTTTATCGTATTTTATTTAATATCTCTTACTGTCCCCGTGTTGTTATTGTTAACTAAAATTGCTAATAGTTTGAACTAAAGCTGAAATAAATATTAGAACTTAAACTTAAAAAATTAAAAATAAATTTAGAAATCTTGCCTTGGCAAATGAAATGAAATATAGTACTTAAAGCTGCAGTCCATACTTTTTCCTCTTTGTCGCCATCTCTGTTCAAAATCTGCAATTGCAGTTATTCGCGGAATTACCAACTTTACGTGGGTTGTGCCTCGACACGGCACAGCGCGGATGAACACAATGTTTGAGGAGAATGTGCGGCTGTCAGTCACCGCGCCGGTGTGGATACTGACATTCAGAATAGCAGATACTACTTTTTGGAAGTATGACCAACATAAGATTTTTTTTTTAATCTGAACAAGTAAAATCCACTTTTGTTCTAAGGGAAAAAAAACATGGCAGTTAATCGCGCTGATTAAATCTAACGATCGCTTATCATATCACGTCAAACCGTGCAAATTATACTTTGTTCTCAAATTGTTAATGTTAGCAACGTCAGCATTGCGTGACTACATGCAATGTCCTTCCGATATGTACCCTTGTTTTCACATAGGGCGGTTGCAGTCTCTTTATTTCTGTAGCCACTTTAAAGTCCGAATGAAGTCTTTTGCATTTTACAGTGGGTGAATCTGTTGTCACTGGTGATTGTCGTTTGAACCTTTCTGGATCCGCCATCAAATTGATAAGTTTAATTATATCAAGTTCTGTGAGAAAAGGCTATAAATCTCCACCTCCAACATCCTCACTCGCAATATAGCTTATACTAGCCGAGACTCCTTTATGTGTACAGATGTGACGTAATGATGCAAAGACATGCTCGAATCTCCCGCGGAAATCCACCAGTACCACTGGAATTAAAAACATTATTACAAGCTTACCGCTTTGAATCGAGCTAAGGCAAGCAGATAGTTTTGAACACTGGCTGGTTATGTACTTGCTCAATTTATTTTGGATAATTTTTAACCCAGACAAAAGTCACGGACTGCAGCTTAAAAAAAAACGTTTAAAAAAAAAAACTAAATAGAAAAACAAATCAACATAACAAAAAAAACATGACTAAAACTTAAATTAAAACTGAAAAATAAAAACTACTATAATATGTACTTATTTTATATATATATATATATATATACTATTTGTATTAACACATAAAAAAAATGAAATGCAGAATATTAATAAATACTGTAAATTATAATACTACTCTGCACTTTCCTGTCTTTCTCTCCTATATAATAAAGCCAATAAGCTTATAACACAAATTATTTAAATAAAATAATGGTCACACTTTATATTAGGTGTCCTTAACTACTATATACTTACATAAAAAAAACTGTACAATGTACTTATTGAGTTCACATTGTATTACAAAACACTTTTGGTGCTATCGGGGTGGGATACGGGTACGGTTAGGGACAGGTTTGGTGGTATGGGTAGGTTTAAAGGTGGGTTAAGATGTCAGGCCTCAACAGTGTTATTATATAGCTGTAAAATACATGCATTTTTTTTTAAATATATGTACAATGCAAAAACATGTATGTACACAATAAGTGTATCGTATCAAATGATTAATTTAAATGTTAGTAGTAATTTCATTTATAATCTTTGCAGTCAAGACACCTAATATAAAGTGGGAGCAAAGTAATTATATTAAATAAAATAATTTTTTGCACTTTTCTCAAAGAATTTCTTCTTGTCTTTTCATCTCATAATTAAAAGCAGAATTGTTAGTCTCTTTAGTTTTCTCTGTAAAATATCTAACTAGTTGACATTTTTCTTCCCTCCCGTTTACCCCTTCAGTCTAACATATCTGTTGTCCCAAAAATAAACCCTAAGCCAAGCTGTGAGTTCCAAGGCCAACAAATTTGTCTTTGTTTCTTCCTGTTAGGACCTGCATTCCCAGGGTGAGGTGATTGCGTGTCTGGAGAGGGCTCTGGTCAGGGAGGCAGAGCAGCAGGATAAGGCTCATCAAATCAAGGGCGACTGCAAAAAGTCCATCATGAGAGTGGCCGAACTGTCTGCGGATGATTTCCACCTCGACCGCTATCTCTACTTCTCCTGCCGAGACGACCGGGAGCGCTTCTGTGAAAATGTATGTGTCAGCTTCTCTAATATACCTCATTTGGATACTTGTACCACTCACAAGTATGTACTTTTCTGGTCCAGTATCATGAAGGGGGTAGGCTGACATGATTGACAGCTGCCCCTCATGTGCTATGAGTCAGAATGACAGGATAAGACCACATAGCTGCTTTGTGTAGGAGATGTGGGCCGATGTGTTGATGTGTGCACATATCACATGTGTGAACAAGAAGTGTTGAATATCTCCCGGTGGACCTGTCAATGCTTAACATTTTATTGCTGTTTTTTTTTTTTTTTTTTTTTTTTTTCAGACCCAAGTGGGAGAAGGCAGAGTGTACAAATGCCTGTTCAACCATAAATTTGAGGAAGCAATGTCAGAAAAGGTGCGGCACATCTATAGTTATTGATATTATGGGAATTAAACTTATGATTATTCGATGTAAATGAAAATTGAATAGAAACAAGTTTTTTTTTTTTTTTTTTCAACCAGTTCAGTGCAACAGTATGTGCATTAAATGCCAGTGTGGGAGGGTAGTTTCTGAACTAAAGTCATAGTCTAGTTTAGTGAATGTGTTTGTCCTGTCCGTATAGTTAATAAGCATCTCTATCCACAGTGCAGAAACGCCCTGACAACTCGACAAAAGCTCATTGCTCAAGACTATAAAGTCAGTTACTCCCTTGCAAAGGCCTGTAAGGCCGACCTACGCAAATATCATTGTAACCCGGACACCAGCATGCCCCGCGCACGAGAGGCCAGACTCTCCTACCTCCTCCTCTGCCTGGAATCTGCTGTTCACAGAGGTCTGTTAATATACATCTGTTTACCCAAAATGTGGCTATGTTTGTAGTAGAATACTACAATTGTACTCATGCTACTTTTTCTTTTTTTTTGTGTGGTACCATTTCATTTGAGTTTTTATTGTATTTTATTTTATTTGGACAAAATTCACTTTAATGAATGGTTAAAACAACTGATCTGTCCAACACTGAACTCAAGAGACATAAATCGGAAACACTTTACAATAAGGTTCAATTTATTAAAGTCTAGTTAACTACATTAGTTAACATTCTATTAATATTAGTTTCTATGCGGATTTACTCCATGACAAAACCACCCCAGTCATTCTAGAATGATTCACTCTTTCCAAATAGAGCTATTCAAGTCATCTGGTGACATTGTTTTTATATCGCAACGTCATTTTTTACCAATATGGTGCAGCCCTAATCCTCGCTATGTGTTTTCTATACAGAGATATCGACATCAGTAAATATCGGTATCGGTCATAACAGCAATATTAATATCGGTTATCGGTATCGGCCACAATTTTCACATCGGTGCATCACTAAAAATAATAAATAATTATCAGCATCCACCAGAATATTAAATCTAAATTAATTATTACACATTATAATATAAATATAAAATAATTAAAGGGGGGTGGTTGATTATGATTTCACCTTAACTTTAATTAGTGTGTAATGTTGCTGTTTGAGCATAAACAACATCTACAAAGTTACGATGCTCAAAGTTCAAAGCAAAGGAAGATATTTGCTTTTAAAGAAATAGTTTTTTTTTAGGACAGTTCATGTTGAGAAGAGGAAGAGTTGTTGTAGTAGAGCACATGTGAGTCTGCTCAAGCTGTCGCATCCGTCTTTACACATGCATTGCCGTACGTAACACAAATGCAATAGCATGTCACTCTATAGGCATCTTACAACAGTTACCACACAATTGATTTTATAGATTATCATGACAGAATATGCTAATCAATGACTTGAAGATAGTTAACTCCACAGTGTTTCCTCTAGGATTTTTTCCAGCCGTGGTGGCAGGCCCATTTCGCCAGGGGGAGGGGGCGTGGCCCATGAGTGATATTCCCATTGACCACACCCCCTTACCCCAGGTGTTTAAACCATAGACGTATTGTAATAAATACATAGACGCCCTATTGGCCGCTGGAGCGTACGTCAACGGTGCCGCCATATTGGGGAGGGCAACTTTCTCATACCGGGAATTGAGAAAAATGCCTGTTTCGTGCGCTGCTTGGGGCTGTACACATAGCCATACTATTGAAAACAGCTTTCGAGGAACTACCTTTCACAAGCAAGACTGAACGTTTGTTTTTGGTTGTATTTGGTCATGATTTAATTAGTAATAGTAATTAAAATATACTACTGTTATTGTGTCACGAAATGTAGTTTTAATAGTTTTTCAGTCGACAATGTAGTTGTTTTAAGCTCAAATATGTGGTTTGTTTATAAAGATAGCGCCTACTTAAAAATTTGATCTGAAGTTTTCGGAGTTGTAAGATGCGCTCAGCGCTCGTCTACCCCGCCTGGAACAGCCGTACCTCGGCCAGTGCTTCTGACATGTGCCGCTGGCTCGGATGTCTCTAGTCTAGTGGTTAAACGTGAGATATAATTCGTCTTGTGTATATCTAACGGGCGATCTTTGGTCTCATTAATCTATAAATGGTTCCCTGGTAAATCGTTTTGGCTTAGGGCAAAGTGAAGTTTCATAACTTTATATTTAGGCTATTTTAACGTTGTATCCTGCTGTTACTTCTGTTATAATGGCTATTACTGATTAATAAAACTGAAATTTAACAAAAAAGAGTTCAATATTAAATATAAGTCACTATTTAACTTAGGCCTATTTTTTATTGTGTATATTCTGTAATTGATATTTATTATTCTATTGTTATTATTATAGTATTATTAATAAACTATATTCTATTATCAATATTTTTATGATTGTATTATTGTACTTATGATATTTTATAATTATACTATTCATTACTATTTTATTTGCTGTATACTATTTGTTTATTTTATTGACTAAACTATTTACTATTACTTCTCATTTTATGTTATATTTACTATTTGCACTGCACTGTAGTTGTACCATAACATATGTATTATCATAAAGGATCCATCAGTTATCTTTGTTATTGCTAAAATCTGGTCAATCACAGAAAATGCTTTTTCCACAATAAGAAAACTTAAATTATATCTCAGTATGGGGTAGGGCTGGGTAAAAAATATCGATTTCTCGATATTAATCGATTCTCATTTTTACGAACCGATATCGATTCTTAAATCTCAAGAATCGATTAGTCATCCTGTTTTCATTTGATGATCGCGTAGAACATTATTTCGATTTATTGGATGGGATGCACGATACAATCTTTGTGCTTTGTGACTATTATTATGAAATAAAGTCTCAAATTTCGAATTACGTCCATTTTCTTACGAAATTCAAAAACATAAATACCGTTTTGGCGCTGTGGCGTGAGATCGCTCTGGCTCAGCTCAAGAGAAGCAGCAGCACGGAGCGCACATGATCTCATTCTCCTCTTCCGCCTTAATAATACCAGTTACTCCGCCTTAATAATACCAGTTACAGCGCCAAATAAACATCAATGAGCATCTGAAAGTGTGTTAAAAGATAGAGTACACCTTGAAATCCGTATCATGTAATGTGGTATCGCTCAATCAGTGTTTCATCCGTGGAAAGACGTCAGTTAAACAGCAAGTAAACAATGGCATGTAACGTCACATTTACCTCATAAAAAACATTAAACTTAGTAACTTAGTCAGTTAGTCAGCTAGAAAAAATAACTCTAGAGAGGAGAATTTTGCTAAATATATGCACCATATTACATATTCATTATAATTTTTAATGTTCTTCAATATTTAATGCATGTTTGAATAAATCTGGCAAGTTTTTATGACAGCCACCATTTAAATGTTTATATTTCATATAACTTTCTTATTATAAAAAGAAATAAGTGTAATTTAAGTGTTTGTATAGCTTCAAATCAGTTAATTTTTACCTTCAAAATTATAGTAGGCTAATGAAGCCTAGTTGGCTACAACTGACTCCCATAGTTTACAGCATTAGTTAAGAGATTTGTTTTCCTTGAAAAAATTTGCCATGTATTGTACCTGATATCCAAAATAATCAATATTGAATCGAATCGAATCGTAATCGAAATCGAATCGAATTGCAAGCTTGTGAATCGAAATCGAATCGAATTGTGAAATTTGTGTCAATACCCAGGCCTAGTATGGGGGTCTTTACCATTCGTATCCAAGAATAAAAAGCCAGATGCATGACAAGCCTGAGCTTTGACCATTCTTTATTAAAAAAAATATATATTTTACAAGTCTACTATCGAGATTTTAAATAACTAGAGATGGAACTTTTTGTACACCACATACATACCACTGAAATTGGTTGATAAATGTAAAAACAGTTCTCTTACGAGAGTATCTCTCGTACTGCGTAATAGCTTACGCTATGGGGAAAAACTCTTTTCCGCGAGATATTGAAGCCAAAAATTATCCTTAATTTTTTATTAATGTAAAACGCTTTGCAGCAGCAAGCAAACATAGGCGAAACAGCTCGCGCGCCTATTGGTTGCTCTGCAGCAAATGCAGCAGCCTATCGAGATAGACTCTGCGTGACGTAATGACCAATGGGGGCAATTCGCGCCCATATCGTCACGTCCCGCCAGAAGGGGCGTGGTCTCGCCCTATAAATATGCTCGTTAGGCTGATACAAGCTGATTTTTACCTCTTCAGCGAAGCTCTTGCATCGCTGGATCCGGAGTGAGAAGCCGCGCCGTCGAAGCAAGCTTTCAGCGGGACGAGCTCTGGAGTCGCTGGCCTCGCCGCCTTCAACTGCCGTACCTGCTGCGCTTTCCGGCGTTATATATCCTTTTCAATACTCTGTGTGTATTTCTCTGTTGTGAAGTGTTTGTCGCTTACTTGACGCGACTTGCATTTCCTCACAAAAGAGCAGCGTCTTTTTAAAGATGCCTTCATGTGGCTCGTGCCGCGCCCCGCTCAGCGATGGAGATCGACACGTCATCTGTGTTGCCTGTCTGGGTGTGGATCACGCGGCTATCGCGCTCGCTGACGGCGGATGCCCTCATTGCGAGCTTTTGCCCATGGTGACTCTGAGGACGCGCCTGGCATCATTCTCCGAGCCTTCACCACAGCCCGCCGTGGCGCCGCGCCGTAAAAAGCGCCGCGCCCAGCGCGCTCCCGAGCTATCTCCAGCCCGCCAAAGCTCGCCGGTTCGCCTGCCTGCTTCGCCGGCTTCGCTCGGATCGCTCTCCGACGGACCACGGCCGCCGCCTGCCGCCGCTTCCATCCACGAGCCTGACGAACTCTCCGAGGCGTGTTCTCTCCTGGCGTCCGATAGTGAGGATTGGGCGAGCTCCGTGGATCTCCCCTCCGCTAGTGTTTCCCGCCAGACCACTGGTAAGAGAGCCGGCATTGAGACTGAGCTGATGCGTCTGCTCTCTCAGGCCGTTGAAAGCATCGGCCTCGATTGGGAGGCGCCCGCGCAGCCGCCGCGCAACAGAATGGACGGACGCTTTCTCGGAAGTGACGAAGCTCCGTCGAAATCACGGCCCGCGCCCTTCCTCCCGGAACTTCACGACGAAGTAACGAAATCATGGAACGCCCCCTTCTCTGCCAGGCTTCGTACCTCTGCTTCTGCTGCTTTCTCCTCTGTGGATGGCGCGAAGGAAAGAGGATACCTTTCTGTTCCTCCTGTTGAACCAGCTGTAGCGTCTCATCTCTGCCCGCCCTCCGCTGGACGGCGCGCGCACACGACGCTTCCTTCTAAAGCCTGCCGGGTGACGTCTTCCATGCACGGTCGCGCTTACACCGCCGCCGGGCAAGCAGTTTCAGCGCTGCACACTATGGCCGTTCTGCAGATTTTCCAGGCCGACCTTCTCCTTAAACTGGACGAGGAAGGACCCGGGGCGATCTGCGTCGCGGATCTAAGAAGCGCTACAGACCTCGCTCTTCGCGCTACTAAAGCCGCTGCACAGGCCATAGGACGAAACATGGCCTCTCTCACCGTGGCTGAGAGACATTTATGGTTGACGATGTCCGAGATGACGGAAGCCGAGCGCTCTGTATTCCTCGACGCGCCCATTTCACAAGCGGGCCTTTTCGGATCTGCCGTCACAGACTTTGCGGATAGATTCATGGAGGTGCAAAAGACTTCGCAGGCCATGAAGCACTTCCTTCCGAAGCGCTCGAGCTCCGCTGCAGGTCGCTCTAAACCGCCGCCTGCTCGCAGCTCTCAGCCGCAGCCTGCACCGCCCGCCGCCGCCGCTTCACAGCGCCGCCACGCCCGAGACCAAAGACCGCGCTCTCGCTCTGCTGGACGCCGCCCCCCTCAGCGCGGGCCCCGGCCGAGGATTGAGATCAAGCCCGAGGCCTCAAAATCTTCCTAGCCATTCTAGGAAGGCGACGGTGTTCAGATCCCGCTGCGGCCGGATTTTCACCAAAACTTCTCGCTCGGTCAGTTCCAAACATCGCGACTGTCCCAGTGTATTTCGCAGAGAACCAGCCGGTGTCACAGCCCGTTGGCCTGCGCACAAAAGCCGTTTTTACGGCTACCCAGATAAATCCAATAAAAAGTGCATTTTCTGGTGTTCCGGCCACGGCCGATGGTGTTATGAGTGTTGTAAGAATGCCCACCCAGTGCCCATTCCCACACACAAACACAGCCCGCCACGGTGCAGGGCTAGCACAAATAAAATCGACTCCGGTCGATTGTGCAAACACTGTAGTGCAAGTGCCCATGTCAACATGCCCGCTCACACTACATGCTGCGTGTCCCTTGGTTTCTGTAAAAACGAAACCAACACACATTCAGTCGGCTATGAACGACAGTGTTTTCAGTGTATTAAATGTGCCCGCAGCCCCGCGCCCACATTTTCTCACAGACACGCCGATTCCCACGGGATCTCCCCCGCTCACTTTCTCTGCACAATCTGCCATAGAGAAGCTGAGCGCGGCCAGGCTGCCCGCTGTGATCAGCGCGCCCCCCGCCTCGAACGCTGTAAACACGGTGTTGTGTTCCCAGTATGCCCAGGCTCTCGAGCTGCCGTTTTGTCGCGGCCAGAGCCCGGATTTCATTCTGCCTCTAGCTATTCACGCAGATGCGTGGTCAAAGCTTCCCGGGGTTTCAGAATGGGTGCTGAACACTATAAAGAGAGGCTATTCGCTACAATTCGCTCGACGCCCGCGCCGTTATACGGCGCGCGTCGAAACTACGGTGAAAAACGAAGCATCTCATCTGCTTCGTGCCGAAATAGCGAAACTACTGAGCAAAGGGGCTCTCAGGCTCAGAGCGAAGGGGGCCTATACAGCAGATATTTTCTGGTACCGAAAAAGGATGGGGGTCTCAGACCCATTTTAGATCTGCGGCAGCTGAACAGAGTGCTTGTGAAACGCCAGTTCAGAATGCTCACGACCAGGAAAATCCTCGCGCAGGTGCGCTACGGGGACTGGTTTATGTCGATAGATCTGAAAGACGCCTATTTCCAAATACAAATAGCGTCCCATCACAGGCGATTCTTGAGATTCGCCTTCGAGGGCCAGGCATATCAATACACAGTCCTGCCGTTCGGCCTGTCCCTAGCGCCTCGTACATTTACGAAGTGCATGGCCGCGGCGCTCGCGCCCCTGAGGCTTCAGGGCATGCGAGTCCTGAACTACTTGGACGATTGGCTGATTCTAGCTCGATCACGATCGGAGCTCATAGAACACAGGGCCGCATTACTCGAGCACCTCGAGGAGCTGGGCCTCACAGTCAATTGGGCAAAGAGCGCACTGTCTCCCAGTCAGAAAATTTCCTTTCTGGGAACCGTGTTGGACTCACTGTCCATGACAGCACACCTGTCACCAGAGCGAGTGCAAAATATTCAGCGCGGCGTGAAATCCTTCCGCCACGGCGCTATAGTCCCGCTCAAAAGGTTTCAGAAAATGCTGGGGCTGATGGCCTCAGCAGCCTCTGTACTCCAGTTGGGCCTGCTCCGCATGCGCCCACTGCAGATGTGGCTGAAGACGCGGGTTCCACCCAGGGCATGGACAGCGGGTCTGTTTCGCCTCAGGGTCGACCTTCAGTGTGTTTCAGCTCTGAAACCTTGGAAAGAGACCGACTGGTATCAGTCAGGTGTGAGTCTGGGGACCGCTTCGAGCGTGAAGGTGGTGTCTACGGACGCCTCCACCTCGGGGTGGGGAGCACTGCTCGAGGGCAGACCGCTAGCTGGCCTGTGGTCAGAACGGGAAAAGCTCCTTCACATAAACTGCTTGGAGATGATAGCAGTCGACAAAGCGCTACGGCGTTTTTGTCCCCAGATAACAGGCCACCACGTCTTGGTCCGGTCGGACAACATGTCGGTGGTGGCATACATAAATCACCAGGGCGGCGTCAGGTCACGAAACCTTTACAGGTTGACGGAAAGCCTCCTGGTCTGGGCTCAGCACAACCTGCTCTCACTGAGAGCAGCGCACGTGCCTGGTCTCCTGAACGTGGGACCAGACAGACTGTCCAGGAACAATGTTCCAGCAGGGGAATGGTCGCTGCACCCGCAGACGGTCCAGCTGCTGTGGAAGACGTTCGGCAGAGCTCAGGTGGACCTATTCGCGTCCCACGAAAACGCTCATTGCCCGGAGTTTTTCTCGAAAAGCAAGGACGCGCTGGCTCATGTTTGGCCCCGCTGCCCCCTATATGCTTTTCCCCCTGTCTCGCTCCTGCCTCAGGTGTTGGAACGAATCAGGGAAAACGGATGCCCAGTGCTGCTTGTAGCCCCGCTCTGGACGAACCAGACGTGGTTCCCTGCCCTGATGCAGATGAACAGCACTGCCCCATGGCCTGTACCATTGAGGAGAGACCTCCTCTCTCAGGCAGAGGGCTCGATCTGGCACCCTCGCCCGGAGTTATGGTCCCTGCACGCATGGGCCATCAACGGGTACCCGCTAGCCTCCCAGAGGGAGTGTTAAACACGATCGCGCAGGCTAGAGCTCCGTCTACCAGGCGGCTCTACTCCTCGAAATGGTCTGTTTTCTCTGCGTGGTGTCAGGCCCAGAGCCTTTCACCTGTGGAGTGCGGGGTTTCGGAAGTGCTTTCCTTCCTTCAAGAGCTACTGGATAAGGGCAGGACCCCATCCACGCTCAAAGTATATGTGGCGGCCATAGCAACGTTTGCAAAACCGGTGTCTGGCCAGTCGCTTGGGAAAAACGACTTAGTCGTGCGTTTCCTTAAGGGAGCTCGGAGGCTGAACCCTCCAAGGCCCCCTTCAGTCCCGACGTGGGACCTTTCCACGGTCCTGGAGGCCATGAAAGGCGCCCCGTTCGAGCCGATCCAGCTGGTGGACATGAAACACCTGTCGTTCAAGACAGTGTTTCTCATGGCTCTCGCTTCAGTGAAGCGCATAGGGGACCTACAGGCGCTTTCAGTAAGCGCGTCGTGTATGGAGTTTGGGCCTAATGACTCAAAGGTCATTCTCAAACCGAAGCACGGGTACGTCCCGAAATCCCTCAATACGCCGTTCAGGGCCCAGGTCATTTCCCTGTCTGCCCTTCCGGTTCTCAGTGAGGAGGAGGATGCAAGTCTCCTTTGCCCCGTCAGGGCATTGAGAGCTTATGTGGCACGCTCGTCTGTTTTCAGACAGACAGAGCAGCTTTTTGTTTTGTTCGGCGGGCGCTCCAAGGGACTCGCCGCCTCAAAACAGAGCCTATCCAGATGGATAGTGGATGCCATCGCGCTCGCTTACTCTGCGAAGGGCTTACGGTGCCCCTTGGGTGTCAGGGCGCATTCCACGAGAGGCGTGGCCTCTTCGTGGGCATGGTCTAGCGGGGTTTCCCTGCAAGATATCTGTACGGCCGCGGGCTGGGCCTCGCCGTCTACATTTATAAAATACTATAACCTGGAGGTACCCGCCTTACAAGCTAAGCTTTTGGCGGTCTAAATTCAGTACTATCTGCCCCGCTGTGCGGCCCAGATGCTGAGTTTACTGCAGCCCCATGAGTATTGACTCACGTATGGCCGCCCAGATCAGGCTGAATGCTTTCACCCTGGCTGCGCGTTTGATTGTCGTATAATAGCCCCGCTGGGTGCTTTTTATAGGGAATGACGCTTCCAGCCTCTCTTCCTTTACTCTATGTGAGTTTATGGTGATTATGCACTACATGAGCCCTGGGCTTCGGCCCCTGGGACTTTGGTGTTGGATCCCTGTACGCACGGCGTGTTGCATTGTGTTCCCCATAGCGTAAGCTATTACGCAGTACGAGAGATACTCTCGTAAGAGAACGTACTCGGTTACTAACGTAACCTCGGTTCTCTCTAGAGAGGGAACGAGTACTGCGTATCTTGCCGTGCGTGGAATACGCTCTGGTTCGCTTCAGCGGTAAAAACCAGCTTGTATCAGCCTAACGAGCATATTTATAGGGCGAGACCACGCCCCTTCTGGCGGGACGTGACGATATGGGCGCGAATTGCCCCCATTGGTCATTACGTCACGCAGAGTCTATCTCGATAGGCTGCTGCATTTGCTGCAGAGCAACCAATAGGCGCGCGAGCTGTTTCGCCTATGTTTGCTTGCTGCTGCAAAGCGTTTTACATTAATAAAAAATTAAGGATAATTTTTGGCTTCAATATCTCGCGGAAAAGAGTTTTTCCCCATAGCGTAAGCTATTACGCAGTACTCGTTCCCTCTCTAGAGAGAACCGAGGTTACGTTAGTAACCGAGTACGTTTTTGTTTTTATCCAGAAAAAACGCAGCTCACCGTTTACATGCATTTGATTACAGTGCAGTCTTCTTGCCCTCCGCAAAATGGCGGACTCGTTGACGTATCGCAGCAACGTTCCAAAGCGGCCAATAGGGCGTCTATGTATTTATTATGTCTATGGTTTAAACCTCCCCTAAGCATTATAACATGAAAGGCTCCAACAAGAGCGGTAAAGCGATTATGCGCATCCCGTGCGCAGAATAATGCACTTGAAGCAACGAAGTCACAGCGCGCAGCGCTTCGCATTGAAAAGTTCAAAGCACAAAGCGAAGAGATTATATCCATCTATGCTTAATGTATTATATGAGCCTTTTCTTTTAACAGTTTTAAATTTCAGTTTCAGTGCGCATGAAGAACCATTCATAGCGCTCTCTACTCAAGTGCTGTAACATTCATCTAACAGACACCCAGGAGAAAGGAATATGATTTAGAAAGCGCTATAAACTCCAGTAAGATAAAGTCATTTTATGCAAACTATAGACCTTTATCTACAAATAAAGTATAATAATGCGAACATTGATCTTGAAGAGAGTGTCATCGTGTTACTTACTGTCGTAACCGAACGCGACGCTCTGTTTGAATGCTGAATGGAGAATGACTGAAGAGAGATAAGTTTCCATTATCGTTAACTTAACGACTTAAATATTCATTTTTACCTCACATTATGCTATTGAATGACTTTAGAAGTCTTGGAATATAGTGCGAAAACTTTATGGTGCTTTACAATGTTTTTTATGCCTTTAGCTTAACAATAACACAATAGTATGCACAATATCGGACCTCACTGAGAAGCTTCAGCCATGGCGGGATGATTTTAGGTGTGGCGGCCCGCCACGGCAGAATGAATGTAGCTAGCGGAAACACTGCTCTACATCAGCAACACAAATTCATCAACTAACCATTCAGAAACGTCCTGTTGCATTCTACATGTTGTCACTTCTTCTTGAGTCTCTCCATCATTGTCCGACTCCAGTTTAAACAGAAAAGGCAGAACAGTTACTGACATTTCAGTGCTTGTCTGCGTGAGGTAATCAGAGCTGCTAACACACACACACAAGCTCTTGAAGCTCCGCCCTCTGTCCCGGGAGCATCAGCTCATTTGCATTTAAAGGCACACACACACAAAACGACCGTTTTTGCTCACCCTCAAAAATGGTCAATTTTAACATGCTATCAAATATTATCTGTGGGGTATTTTGAGCTAAACCTTCACATACACACTCTGGGGACATCAGAGACTTATTCTACATCTTGTAAAATGGGGCATTATACCACCCCTTCAAATATTCAGTGAATATTAGCACCCCTATTATTTTTGTTGTGTGCAAATTGTATACTGTATTCAGGATGTAAATGTTCTGTTTGCATAAAGAAAACAGATGACAGTATGTCATGTAAAAGTGTGAAAATGTATAGTATACAACTCAAGAGTTAGTCTGCACATAATGCATTCATAGAGCACACTGCATTTTGTTTTTTCAAAACATTACATGCAGTATACTGTATATACTGTGCAGTATGCCGTAAACAGGCATATAGTTTCTTTTCATTCATGCATGTTTCTCTGTTTAAGGCTATTTATTGATTTTCTGCAACCTAATGAGCTTGTCCATTGTTCTGTTCCTTCCCGTGGTTTTTACCGCTGTCATCTCAGGCCGTACGGTGACCGGAGACTGTCAGGGTGAGATGCTGGACTACAGACGCATGCTAATGGAGGATTTCTCCCTGAGTCCTGAGATCGTGTTGCATTGTCGAGGAGAGATCGAGGCGCACTGCTCAGGACTGCACCGCAAGGGCCGAACCCTCCACTGCCTCATGAGAGTCGCCCGCGGGGACAAGGGCACGGTGGACAACCTCTGTCAGACAGCAGTAAGAAACATTGGGATTGTGGGAAAGGGAATTGGAAATGTAATAGTACTTTGTACTTTTTAAACAAGTAATCATTTAAATAGGTTTAATTCTACTTTTCAGTATGCTCAGGCTGCATTTATTTGATCAAACATAGAGTAAAAACAGTTATATTGTGAAATACTATTACAATTTCAAAGTGACTGTTTTCTATTTGAATATATTTTAAAATGTAATTTATTCCTGTGATGTCAAAGCTGATGTCAAACATTTTCAGCATCATTACTCCAGTCTTCAGTGTCACATGATCCTTCATAAATCATTCTAATATACTGATTTGCTGCTCAAAAATCGTTCCGTATTATTAATGTTGAAAACATTTATTTTTGTGGAAATCGTGATACTTTTTCTCAGGATTTTTCAATGAATAGAAAGTTCAAAAGAACAGTGTATTTATTTACTTTTTGTAACATTATAAATGTCTTTACTGTCACTTTTGATATATTTAATGTGTCCTTGCTGAATAAAAGTATTTCTTTCTTTCAAACTTCACCCCAAACTTTTTGAACGGTAGTGTAGTCTTATAAGCATGAATTGCTTTCTCAGAGATATTTTTTTTATTTACTTAGACTACTTTTTTTTTAATGTCTTCTTTTTATATTTTTCATCTGTGACTTTTGTCTCCTGTAGCTGCAGACTCTTATCCAGTCAGCAGACCCCGGCACCGATTACCGGATTGATCGTGCTTTGAACGAAGCCTGTGAGTCTGTGATCCAGACAGCCTGCAAACACATCCGTAGCGGAGACCCTATGTGAGTCATAGTGCATTAATATAGTGCAAATACTTTCAAGAAATGGTGTATTTTACTTTAGCATCAATGTTCAAGATTCCAGGGGAAACGGCTAATCAGTAGGTAACTGTAGTCTGGCACAGGATGTATTTGGTGATTTTAAGATTCCTGTAGAGATTATTCCTCTTGGCTTCATGCTTTAATTCTTCGATACTGTCCGGTCATTGAGTTTCTCATAGTCTTTCTTTCGCAGGCACCATATTAAACTGGATTTAGAGGACAGTCAAATCCAATTAAGTGTGTGTAGAGTGTAAATGTGTCCCTCTCTTTTTCTAAGAGGAAAAAATATGGTACAGACATTCAAGTTGTAGAATACAATAGTCCAGTTACACAGTCTCTGCATTAAGGCCCCGATATACTCATGGCAAAGTTCTTTTCGTTCTTCACTTAGGGGTAAAAAGAAGTTCAAAATACCTTTTTTAAAGTGGTATACTCTTGGTAAATATCCAAACATCCCAATTTTCCGGAAAGTTCCTTTGGCATTCTGTTTTGAACTACTGAAACTAACTCCAAAACGAACGTAGTTTTGGCCTGATTTGGGCCGAAATGACTTTAAGAATATCTGGGCATTTAGAAGAGGATTATAATCCAAACTATATATTTGTGTATTTTTATTTATTTTTTTTACATTTGGAAAAAATGTCTATTGAGTCTAGTTACACAGTGTCCGCATTGGAAGAGACTGATAAACTAAACTGTTTATTTTTTATGTATTTATTTGTTTTACTTTTAGTATTTTTGTGATATTTGTCAAAATAAATTTTGCGTTGGAAGAGAATGTATATAATACTCAAATAAAAAAGGTTCTCTTATATTCCTTTTTTTTAAGTTACATACAGTCTCTTCCAATGCATTTTTTTTTTTACAAATATCATATATATATCTATATATTAGGGCCGGGACTCGATTAAAAAAATTAATCTAATTAATTAGAGGCTTTGTAATTAATTAATCGAAATTAATCGCATTTTAATTGCATAAATATTTGACCTGAGAACAGTGAGAAGTAATTTTTTTCACATGGATTTTTAGTATACCATTGAATAATGACTGAATACATAAGCTTAAGCAACAAAATATTGTTTATTTTTGTTCAACCAAGTCCAGCAGACCAGTGTTTTTTGCCATTAAGTGTAGCAATAGCATATTGCTACACTACACTAATAGCAATAGCGAATTCCTTGTTGCATAGCTTGCACACAACCATGCTCTTATCGACGCTTCCATCCGTTCATTTTTGTAACAAAATTTCCCATTCACCGGCCAACCAAAGCGATCTCGTCAGCTTCTTCGTCATGAACGCTAGTTGGTGCGCCAGTATAATCGGTCCGCCGAAACTAGTGATGTGTCGTTCATGAACGATTCGTTCATTTTGAACGAATCTTTAATATGACTCGGGACTACCGAGTTGTCTCAGAGAGTGATTCGTTCATTTTGTGTTGACCGCGCATGCGCATTGCGCAACATATGGTTTCTGAATCTGAATCTGTACTGGAAATGATTAGTTCATCTCTCTCGAGTCTTCGGGTTCGGGACGGGTCCGAGTCTTTCGTTCTTCCTGTCAGTCCCATGCTGTCAGTACCGGAAAGAGAAATGATTAGTTCATATTTCGAGTCTCTAGTTCGGCCGGGTCCGAGTCTTTCGTTCTTCCTGTCAGTCCCATAGAGGCTATGCTGTCAGTACCGGAAAGAGAAATGATTAGTTCATATTTCGAGTCTCGAGTTCGGGTTCGGCCGGGTCCGAGTCTTTCGTTCTTCCTGTCAGTCCCATAGAGACTATGCTGTCTGTACCGGAAAGAGTAATGATTAGTTCATTTTCTGAGTCTTCGGGTTTGAGTCCTTCGTTCTTTTGTCTCGTGACTTGTCACTAATTCACAACCTTTTTACAAACAAGCACATAGTTAATGTATAATATAATAGTAGTTAATTAATGTATAATATATAATAAAACACACCACAGATGCACAAGAAACATTTAGAAAAGAGACGAACTGGGACAATAATAAGATGGAACTTTTATTTTTCAGATAATGTTTATTTCACATATTTTGTATTTTAATTCCTAAATATAAAACAATATACAATTCAGACGCAGTCAATAATACGAATCTAATGTTGTATTTGATGCGAAATACTAGCCGTCACGTGACAAAAGAACGAAAGACTCAAACCCGAAGACTCGAAGAAAATGAACTAATCATTTCTCTTTCCGGTACTGACAGCATAGTCTCTATGGGACTGACAGGAAGAACGAGAGACTCGGACCCGGCCGAACCCGAACTCGAAAGATGAACTAATCATTACTCTTTCCGGCCCTGCTGTATCACACACGGCACGGCCCAGCAGACAGCACAGATCAGAGTCAGACACTGACGAGTCGACAACGTCTCGAGACACGAAAGGAGGAGAACAAACCTGATAAATATAAAGTTGCAAAGGAAAGAACGTCTCGGATCAGGAGGTGAGGTGAACTAACAGAATCAGACTGCAATAGCCTGAACTTAAGACCCAACAACTAATCAATTAATACAAATTTCGGTTTATTATAATTTGGCTTTGGCTGCATTACCCTATAGTTTATTTTTATTATTTTTTACAAATTTAATCAACATTTTCATAAGTACTAGATGTGTTGGGATATAACATGCCATTTTAATTATATTATGCTGAAATGAACGAAATGACTAGAAAAAAGATTCGTTCATTTTGCTGAACGAGACTCAAAGATCCGAGTCAGTAAAATGATCCGAACTTCCCACTACTAGCCGAAACTCATCCAGTGAGAAACGTTCCGCGGTGCAAAAATAAGTGCGATTAAAAATATTTTTTTGTGTAATTAATTAACGCGTTAAAGTCTGTAGTTAATTAATCTTAATTAACGCGTTAAAGTCCCGGCCCTAATATATATATATATATATATATATATATATGAAAGTTTTGGTTATATTCGTTTTAATGTATTTTTTTATTTAGATATTAAATTTTTAACTTTGTTTAGATTAATTATTACTCAAAGGCGTCAAAAAAACTTGAATTATTCAATTTTCATTCATTCGTTAATTTATTCATTCTGTTTTTAAACGTATTTTATGATATTTGTAAAAAAAAAAAATGTAAAAAGTAAATTTCATAAATTGGGGATTTTAAATGTATCAGTATTGGCCACTATTGTATTGTGCATTGTAATGGCGCTTTTCCACTGCTTGTATGGCTCAGTACGGTTCGGCTCGGCGCGGCTCGCTTCGGCTCGCTTCGCTTTTCCACTGCGTGGTACGACTCGGCTCAGCACGGCACGGCTCGGTTCGCTTTAGCTCGGTTTGCTTTTCCACTGCAGTTAGTACCGCTTCAAAGTGGGTGGGATTATAGCAGTGCCCTCTAGAGATGCTCCGATCAGCATTTTTGGGGCCGATTACCTTTCACCAAAATCATGATCTGCCGATTGCCGATCACAGAATGGCAGGGGAATGGGAATCTTTTATCTATAATCTAGCAGAGTTTGCACCATTTGTAGAAATGTGTTTATTTAATTGTATTTAGAAAATGAGATGTCTTAAGGCTACTGTAGGCCAACTTTCCAAATAAGACAGAGTAACATAAAATGATTCCAAACAAAAAGGGGTCAGGCAGACCAACACACATCAGATCAGCCTAATGGGAGGGGATCAAGTTACACTTAGGCATACTTGGAAATTGTAGCCACTTAATACACCGACTACATTTACTAATTGGCAACAAAATGTACAACTTGTTACACCAAAACTGGCTACTGACAAAAGGACAAAACTATGGCAAGTTTTTTTTTTTTCTGTTGTTATTATTATGAACGTCTGATGTAGTTGAGCAGAATGCTCTTTTATGAAGTTACTTCATTAAAGGACATATTTAATGAGATTATGCCTGAAAAGGTTTGGGATTTTTTATGTTAATTTAAAAATATATAGGCCTATTGTATAAAATTACTTGTTGTTTATATTTGTTTTGTTTTATTGTGTTTATATGATATTTGTATTTTTATAATTGAAATTTTGCCATGAAAATAGCTTTGAATGCTGACATGGCATTAAATAAAATAATCAGAATCTGATGTAGTTGAGGAACCAACTACATCAAATAAAAAAAATACCACCACCACTTTTGAAACGTCTCGCGGCACGAATGTACCAATGCAAATAAATAAAACATCTCCACTTAACTAGCAGAGCATTCATTTTGTTCATTTGTTAAATAAGAGGCGATCTAGCGCTGAAATGTTTTTTTTTTTTTTATCAAGTGATCAAAGTGCTCGTTGCCACAGCAATCAGTGGCGCGGATACTGTGTTCTGTTGTGGCTCGCGCGGTACACGCGGTCTTCACTCGGACGCGTGCTTCAATCCGTTGAGAGACTCCCTATTCGTTCCGGGGATTTGAAGGAGAACTCATGTTGCCACTGCCAAGCTCCGCTGTGCTGTTGTGTGCCTGTGCGCCACGCATGCAGGTGGGAAAAAGTAGCGCGAGTAATTTACGTCACGTGATCGGCTTTTTTGATCGGCGCTTTCGGGGTTCGCGATCAATCTATTTTTAGCCAATATCGGCCGATCATGATCAGCGTCCGATCAATCGGAGCATCCCTAGTGCCCTCAGATTTCTGATTGCTTAAAAAAAAAACTTAGAGGCAAAATATTTTTTAGTGATTATGTGAATTACACTGCGCAAACCAAAGTAAAACTACCCACCGGATGAAGAAGGGTTGGCTTTCAGTCTCCACAGTACATAAAATATTCATTTTATTTTATTTTTCGAGTTCACATTTATGAGGAAAAAACAATGTTACGGACGTGTTCTCCGTTACGGACGTGAGCGCTCTGAAAGCGGCACTAAAAGATGCTTTAAAACTTTCACGGAGACATCAAACAGAAAGCACAAAACCTTTCTTTAACCTGAATTTCGTTTTGTATTAATTGTATCTTAATTTTAATCAATGTTTCATCAACCAATTGCCTGGATTTAATAAATAAGAAGTAAATATAGCAGATGATAGATAGGAAACGGAGGCGCTGGCGCGTGAACTGGAGCTGGTCTCATAAATGAACCGAAACTCGGCGTATAAGGTAGCCTACTTGCCTCACATGTCTACTTTTAAACAGAACAATTCAAAACGAAAGAAAACTACAGACTGCTCTTTGCTTATGTAATCCTTATAAAATGTGCATTTCTCTCTGGCGCGTTCACTAGGCTACTGAAGATCGCGAGTCAGCATCGTCAACTTTATCTTAGCCGACAAAGAAAACACTTGTTTATTAATAAACAATTAAAATATCTCCTTGCTAAATTTTACATATTCATAATCATTACTTTTGCCGGTTCTTTGTGAAGAACAGCGGCTGTTACTGGCTATTTAAATCTAGCGGGTTGGATGTCTCGCAAATACAAAGACGCTGGTAGTGACGATTCTGTCTGACCAATCAGTTATCTGCAGCGTGTTCACGTCACATTTTAGTATCGGTACGGTACGCTTGGAATCCTCGACAGAGGTGGTACCATTTAAAGTGAGCCGTACCGTACCGTACCATGCAGTGGAAAAGCGCCAAAGCGTGCCATACCGAACCGTGCCGTACCGTACCATGCAGTGGAAAAGCGCCATAATTTAATTCTCACTTAAATTTAATCTTTAAAACCAAAATTTCAATAACACTGTTAAAAAGAATTCACACTGTACATTATAATGTTGTGATGCCTTAAATTCACTTGAAATATTCAAAGTGTTTTCAGTGTTTTTATTTAATTTATTTTGACAAATAGTGTGTTTGTGTGTGTGTAGGATTCTGTCTTGTTTAATGGAGCACCTTTACACAGAGAAGATGGTTCAGGACTGTGAACACCGGCTGCTGGAGCTGCAGTACTTCATTTCAAGAGACTGGAAGTAATCAACCTAAATTCCTTTTTCTTTACCTAACCTTACTGTACGTGATGACTCATACAAATTAAAGGTGATGATACACAGGGAAACTTTTTGAGCAATGTTGCTGGGCAATCTTGCCGAGCGATTGTTGCTTGGGCACTTTCCCATTAAAATGGGCAATACATTTCTATCTGGATAATTTAGATCGGTCGTGGGCCCTGTGTCTCATCTGGTTGCCCGTTGACGGCAACATTGCCCAGCAACATTGCTCAGCAACATTGCTCAAAAAGTTGCCCTGTGTATCATCACCTTAAGACTCTTGAAACCCACTTATGCTTTTAAGTAATGTTTCGAGTGTGTTTGTATAATAGCTTGTCGTTCAAATCCGTTCTGTCAGTCAGAGGTCTTTGTATGTTTAATAGCTCAGCACTCGTCTGCAGTTTGATTTGCCTGCATGATGCAACCTTCACTGTGTGTTTCTCTCATCCATTCAATTTGAGAAGGATGCCCACACAGTGCCATTATAGTAAAACCATTAGATGGTCATAACTTCATTCACAGCCCATTAGATTCAAGTGGTTTTTAATTAGAGCCGTTTGAAACAGCAATTTGGTTTGATGGTCCATTGTGACAGTCTGGCCGTGTGACAGCTTTGTTTGTTACAGCCATAGAGTTTTGTTCTCTTTTGTGGCTGAATCATGACAAAAGGTGTTTACCTTTGCACTGAATGCACCCGTGAAATTTTTGTACATGCACTCATGTCACATGATCCTTCAGAAATCATTCTAATATGCTGATTTGCTGCTCAAGAAACATTTTTTATGATTATCAATGTTGAAAACAATTGTACTGATTCATATTTTTTTTTTTAAATACATTACATACATTTTTTTCAGGATTCTTTGATGAACAGGAAGTTCAAAAGAACAGCATTTATTTGAAATGGGAATCTTTTGTAAAATAATGAAAGCCTTAACCCTTAACTGCTTTATAGTTATAGTTATAGTTATAGCTTTTTTTAATGTATCCTTGCTTGTATGTATCCTTGAAAAATGTCATTACTTTAAAAAAAAAGTCTTACTGACCCCAAACTTTTGAACGGTAGTGTACTTTATGCTATATGTGTACATAGACTTCAATGAAGGATTGATTTCAGGTATATACACAATTGTGCTTTCATTTTGATAGCAGTGGTTGAGGTTAAGGTGACTGTGATTGTGACTGATTTCTTTTCCACCAGGCTTGATCCTATCTTATACCGTAAATGTCAGAACGACGCTTCCAGACTTTGCTACACACCAGGCTGGAATGAGAGCACTGATCTCATGCCTCCTGGTGCTGTGTTTTCCTGCTTGCATCGCCACGCTTACCGGACAGAAGAGCAGGGAAGAAGGGTGAGAAGCACAAATAATGGCCTTTTTTTTAAATTTGTCAACTCAGTTCTCATTAAAGGGATAGTTTACCCAAAAATGAAAATCCTGTAACTTACTCACCCTTATGCCATTCCAAATCCATTAGACTTTTGTTCATCTTCGAAACACAGATCTGAGAGATTTCTGACCCACCAGTGACTATTTTTTTCAACCAAAACTCTGATACTTCAAAACATTCATAAAGAGATAATAAAATAAATCCATATACATAGACCCAATCGCTTTATATGATTAACAGGTTTATTTAATGTTTTTATTCACATATAAACATTGATCAGTGAACACTGTGTGCATTCAAATGTGCTCATGCATGCTTGTCTGACACTCGAGAACCAATGAAGTTCATTCTCGTGGGCTACACAGCGCGTTTGAGCTTCCGCGAGGACCAATGAGATTTGTTCTTGCGTGTCAAGCAAGTACGGCTGAGCTTCTGTTTATGTTCGTAGTGATGTTTATATGTGCATAAAATCGAATCATATGAATTTATTTTTTGATCTCTCTATGAATGCTTTGAACCATCGGAGTTGTGGGTGAATAGACTTTCAATGGAGGGACAGAAATCTGTCAGATTTCATTGAAAATATCCTAATTTGTGTTCAGAAGATGAACAAAAGTCTTTGGGTTTGGAACGACATGAGGGTGAGTAATTAATGACAGAATTTTCCTTTGAACTAACCCTTTAAATCAATGAAGAGACAATTGGAATGAAGTTTGTTCCATGTTCTGGCTAGGAACTACCCACTTAGGGTATTTGACGAACATACAAAAGTCAACTGTTTGATCACTTTATATGAGACAAAAAGCATGTAGAATGGAGAGCATGCAGTCATGGATTCAGCCATTGAATTTGCATGTCAAAACAGATGATTGAACTGGTATTCTGTCATAATATTCAACTGATGTGGAAAAATTCACTGACTCCTGTGTGCAGCTCACCAGGGACTGTAAGGTGGAAGTCCAGAGAATTCTTCACCAGAGAGCTCTGGATGTGAAGTTGGACCCTGAGCTCCAGAAACGCTGCATGACTGACCTGGGCAAATGGTGCAGCGAGAAGACAGACACTGGACAGGTAAAAAATGTGCTGAGATTTGTGATGAAACTCCTGATTTCCATTACACGAGAGTAGATGTTAAAACTTCATGCTGATTTGTACTCTGCTTTCGCCAAGATAAGCAACACTAAGATGTAGCTTTACAGTAAACTATGCTTTACCCATTTACGCTTCTTTCCATATGGTGGTGTGACTCCCCTTCTGTCCAGCGTTAACGGCTGCAGTGTACTTGGCGCGTCAGCACACACGGCGGCTGCAACTACAGTGTGGTCTCCCCAGTGGACCAGCACGACAACCGTCTGGATTGAGCCGAGTAGGGGACATCTCTAGGGTCTTCAAGTGGGCACCTTCCGTCCTTAGTGTTTCGTCGACTAGCCCACGACACCTCAAGAGGGCTCGACAGTGACTCTGGCGTCCCAGAGTCACCCCCCTCCGTCCCCCACTCAACTCAGCCCAGCTTACTGACCTCTACATCTCTCCTGCTGCTGAGACCTAACCACAATCTCACAATCTCTCCGCAACCCAACCATACGCGCCAACCCGTTTGACTAAGGCTGTCGAGCCCCACTGGTGCGTTAATGCAGTTTCAGTGGCAACGGTTCCGTATGGCATACCACCTACCGCAAGACACAATATCTGCCCAACCACCCGTCATTCACGCAATATACACAGGAACGTAATGACTGTAAATACTATACAACCTATACAAATAAACCAACAGACTCCAAGTTTTTCAAGAATTCTATGAAACCGTAGCGTGGCGGCCTGTACATAGCCAGCTAGAATCTTTCCGTCTCAACCACAGCCAGTTTCTGCTCCTTTCTGCTGCTTCAGATAAGTTCTTTACTGTGCGACGCAACTCTTGGCCACTGAATCCGACGTCTCTGAGGAGCCGTTTGTAGAGTGTGCCACAAAACCTCGACAACCCACTTCCACTGGATAAACCTGGACTCTCCATCCTCGCTGTTCTGCTTCAGTGGCCAGATGAGCATACCGCAGTTTCTTCCTCTCATATGCCTCATCTACCGCATCCACCCATGGCACCGTTAAATCTATCAGTTGAACAATGTGTGCTGATCCAGACCCCAAAACAATATCTGGTCATAGGTTAGTGGTGGCAATCTCAGGTGGAAAAATAAGCCGTTGATCAAGATCAGCCAGCATCTTCCAGTCCCTAGCAGCTTCCAGTTGTCCTGGGCGAGAATTGGTGTTAACACCTTTTCTTAGTTGTTGCTCGCCTGGGCGGAGGAATATTGTCTTCTGCGAGTAATGTTTTGCTAGAACAGGCGGCAACTTATTGGTCATACTACGCTTGCCTTCCAATGCTAAAGCCAAACATCGCAGTCCTTGGTCATGGCGCCAAGTAAACCGACCTTGGCTAAGAGCCACCTTACATCCTGTCAAAATGTGCCTTAATGTGGCAGGTGATGAACACAAAGGACAAGAGGGATCCTCTCCTACCCAGAGGTTTAGGTTCTGCGGTGATGGGAGAACATCATATGTTGACCTTATAAGGAAACTGATCCTACTCTCTTCCATTGACCAAAGGTTTTGCCAGCCAATCTTGCGTTGTTCCACACTCTCCCATCTCATCCACTCTCCCTGCTTGGCCTGGGAAATGGCCTTTATACACCTCATCTTCTCCTCCTGCTTTCGCACCTCGTTGACTACCTGCTTCCTCCTTTGAGCTGGGCCTGCCTTGTGCCATTTAGGAGGAGCTAAACTGAGCCCAAAACCCCCTCTTCCATGCTGTACCTGTCCCACGATATCCCCAATTTGAAGGTCAGCCTTTGCCTCTACTAAAGCTTTCTTTGCTGACCATTTTCTACCAGTTTTTAACACAGGGGCTGCCTCCCTTACACATTTGTCGCGTGACTTTACTAAGGTAATTTCCAATCTGACCTTGGCACACTTACACTCCTCGGTTAAAGCAGAGACTGGCAGCTGCAATATTCCTTTACTATAAAGTCCCACTCTGCTGAGGCAGCGTGGAACTCCCACCCATTTCCTGATGAATTAACTTATTAACGCTTCCAGCTTATCCACTGTTGTAAAAGAAACCAACCTTGTACACAGCCAGTGGCCACAGCAACCTCGGCAGTAGACCAAACTGAAAGCACCAGAGTTTTAGTTTGCCTGGTAGAGCACAGCTGTTTATGCCCTTCAACCCTTCCACTGCTTGTCGTCTAACTTCTCCCACTTGAACTGTGTCCTTTAGATCCCCATCGTACCATCTCCGAAGACTCTTCACTGGCTTCTCAGAAACTGTTGGTATTGCCTCACCATTAATGAAGAATGTTTTATCTACTACCTTTCCTTTAACTATCGAGATGCTCCTTGATTTAGAGGGCTTAAATTGCATTCTTGCCCATTCAACATTATCTGTTAACTTCTCCAATAACCGATTAGTGCAGGCTACTGTTGTAGTCATGGTTGTCATGTCATCCATGTATGCTCTGATTGGTGGTAGTCGCATCCCAGAAGCCAAGCGCTCTCCTCCTACTACCCATATTGATGCCCTAATGATTACTTCCATTGCCATGGTAAAAGCCAGTGGAGAAATGGTGCATCCTGCCATTATTCCAACCTCTAAGCATTGCCATGCAGTGCTGAATTTTGGAGTTGAGAAACTAAATTGCAAATCTCCAAAATAGGCTTTCACTAAATTTGTTATTGACATTGGTACTCTGAAAAAATCAAATGCTGCCCAAAGAAGCTCATGTGGCACTAAACCATATGCATTAGCCAAATCCAGGAATGTTACATGGAGCTCTTTCCTATCCTTTTTAGCTGACTGAATTCGTTGCCACATTGATGGGTTCTAAGCATCCTGAGAACCCTGGAATGCCCGCTTTTTGAACTGAAGTGTCAATGAAGCCATTCTTTAATAGGTAGGTGGACAATATCTGGGCAATAATGCTGAAGAAAATCTTACCTTCAACGTTTAATAGTGAAATAGGACAAAACTGACTGATGCTTGTAGCATCTTTTTCTTTAGGTATAAAGACTCCACCTGCTCTGCGCCATGCTCTTGGTACAACCTGTTTTTCCCATGCCACTTTTATCAATTTCCACAGAATTCGCAGAACTCCTGAAGCACTCTTGTACACTCTGTACGGAACTCCATTAGGCCCTGGAGATGATGAAGCCTTTGCCTTTCTCACAGCCTGCTCTACCTCTTTCCACTTAGGTGCACAGACCTCCATTTGGTATTCTGGTGGGTTGATAGGTGGTATGTCTGATGGAATTGACATAGGCTCATGCCTTTTTGCATCTGTATGCGTTTCCTCCAAATATCTCTCTAGCTCACCCCTAGATGCTTTTAAAGTGCCATTCTTCTCCCTGGTGAATAACTTCTTTACGAATTTGAATGGGTCTTTATAGAAATTAGCCCTCGCACGTTCCTTCTTTTTGTAGCGTTTCCGTAGGCGCTCAGCTCTGCGTAATGTTGCCAGCTTATCTTTTATGGCCCTTTGTAAGAGATTGAGTCCCTCCTGACTTTGTTTTGCTCTTTTCCATTGCTTCCTCAGCTGTCTCCTTTCTCTAACTAACCCTTCAATTTTCTGCTGCCGTCTAGACATTCCAGGAGTAGTTTATACTTTTTCCTTCCTTTTTTCCACACCAAACCTCTCACTTCCATATGCGTATATGATGTCCCCAAATTTATCCAGCTTCTTTTCAACAGTACCAGTTAATCTTTCCAATGCAAAGCATAGATCTGTGTTTACCGTGTCCCATGCAGTTTTCTCACAAGCTCTTGGCCATCTAACTCCAGGCCTATGCCCGTTGAGGTTCTTTTCTCTCTTAAGCTGGTTAGTCTGACCGGGTTCACAAGTATGAATATGTTCATCACTAACTGTGCAAGCCCTCCTCTTCTCTATGGAGGGCTTGCACAGTTAGTCTTGCAGGAGGATCAGTACACGATGGGCATCTTTACCTCAGTGATTCACTGGTGTTTTGTTTCTGCATCAGGAGCTGGAGTGTCTTCAGGACCATCTAGAGGACCTGGTGTCAAACTGCAGAGAAGTGGTGGGAAACCTGACGGAACTAGAATCTGAGGTATGTTTCATATCTTACTCCACTGCAGATACACAAACCTCAGAGTGAACCGGTACATAATGCACGTAAACGAAATTGCTTGCGAGGTACCATTTTTCAATTTATTCTGCTTCAACTGCTTAACAAACGCCATTTGAAGTTTTGTGGATCATTTTAGCATTAAGTGTGCTATATTTTGTATACATTTTATGCTTAATATTTACATTTTTTAATTTAGCATATTTGCATGAATTGTGATTGGACTTAAACATTCCCATGCAAGCATTCATATTTCAACATCTTGTTAAATTAGTTAAATGGGTTACTTTACTAAAAAAACATTTTCTAAAACTAATACTCTTAATAGCAACGGTGCATTAAGTTGATCAAAAGTGACAGTAAAGACATTTATAATATAACAGAAGGTTTCTATTTCAAGTGAATGCTGTTTTCTTAACTTTTTGTTCCTCAAAGAATCCTGAATTTTTATCACATTTTTTTATCATGAAATTTATCACAACTTCCACAAAAATATTAAACAGCAAAGACTGTTTTTAATGTGGATAATAATAAGAAATGTTTCTTGAGTGTCAAATCAGAATATTAGAATGATTTCTGAAAGAACTTGTGGCTGGAGAGTGGAGTAATGATGCTGAAAGTTGAGCTTTGCATTAAAATATATTCAAATAGAAAACAATTATTTTTAACAATATTACTGTTTTTACTGTATTTTTAATCAAATAAATGCAGCCTTGGTGATCGTAAGAGACTTCTTTCAAAAACATTAAATTATATTATATGATCTTATATCTTAAGATGTTAATATTTTAATTAAAAGATCTATAAATATATACATATAATTGTAGGACTTTTTTTATTATTATTATTTTTTTATTTTTTTTATATAAATATACATTTATGGCCAATACTGTTGTGTTAACAGGACATTCAGATTGAAGCCCTGCTGATCCGAGCCTGTGAACAAGTCATCCAGAACCACTGCCACGTTAGTACTGACTGCACACATCTAATTATTTCCTTTATTTATTAAATCTGAATTTCTCATTTCGGTCTCCTTCCTCCCAGGACGTAGCTGATAATCAGATAGACACAGGGAATCTTCTGGAATGCCTGGTGCAGAACAAACATCAGAGGGAAATGAATGATAAATGTGCTGTGGGCGTCACTCATTTCCAGCTGGTAAGCCAGTCACACAACCAGTTTCCCTACAGTACATTTGAATGATGACAAGTAAATGTTTTCCTAAATGTCATCCTGTCCCAGCCAAGATCGTTCTGAATGGTTTTGGGTTGGTTTGGGTTAGGGGTGCGCCGATCCGATATTCGGTATCGGTATTAGTCCGACACTGGCCAAAATCACTGGATCGGATATTGTATGAATCGTGGGAGTATAATTCGATCCGATCACGGACCTTAGTACTAAACTGTCATACAAATGCTTAACAACACCTGAGAGATGCCGTAAAGAGAGATGAGCAACATGCGTCATGCAGGGTCGTCAGATTTTCACAACAAAACCAGCCCAATTGCATTTAAAAAAATAGCCAATCGCGTTTCGGGGGGTGAGAGGGACCGCGGACTTGGCAACACTGGCGTCATGTGAACGGTAGCTAGAACGTGACTGAGTGAGGTGAGACCTGTCAGCAATTATCATGTCAGCTGTGTGGTGTTATTTTAAAAAAGTGTGCATTTTGTTTTGTGAGTCTCCGCAACAGCGATAGATTGGAATCCCTAGAGTTTAATTTGTGAGTGCCTTATTGTACTATTCTGTTCTATTGTACATTTTATAATGGAGATACCATTATTTTTATGGTAGGTTATACTTATTTAAGTTATGACTACATAGAGTTTTGTGTTGCATCCAGTATTTGGTTGTTACAAATATTTGTAACATTATAAATGTCTTTACTATAGCTTTTTTGATAACTTAGTTCCATAAAAAAAAAAAGATCATAGCGACCCCAAACTTTTGAACGGTTGTGTATAGCACACTGAAATAAGGTATATTACCCAACAGTCCTTGTGAGTTTTGAGATATGGGATGTATTTTTATTTCAAGTGTATACTTGTCTACCCTATAGGTTCAGATGAAGGACTTCCGCTTCTCCTACAAGTTTAAAATGGCCTGTAAGGAGGATGTACTCAAACTCTGTCCAAACATTAAGAAGAAGTGAGTTCACAAATCCCAGATCTACATTGCTGATATGATTCGTGGCTGTTTTGCAGGTTTTGAAACATTCTACATAAACTCTGTTTGATTCTTTTTTTTTCTTTTCATTCAATTTTGTTGGTGATTTATTTATTATATATAATAAAAATATCTGTTCTGTCTTTGCTGTTGCAAACCGTAATTTCCCCATTGTGGGACAAATAAAGGTTTTCTTATTCTTATTCGTATTCTTATCTTTCCATAGAGCCTTAAATCATCACAGCCTCACTGTGTCTCCTCTTATTTTGGCTCTCTTGCACTTGCTTGATTTCTCTCTCGCTGACACAAATTTATCCTCTTGAACCAAATACTTTTTTTATCCTCTGCCCTCCTAGTGTCTCTTTCACCCTCTTCATGTGTCATTTCGTGTTCTTCCACCTCAGGGCGGATGTAGTCATCTGTTTGAGCACCACAGTGAGGAACGACACGCTACAGGATGTGAAAGATCAGCGCGTGTCTCTGAAATGTCGGAAACAGCTGAAGGTGGAAGAGCTGGAGATGGTAAATTCATTTTACTCAAGTTAAATTAGACACTCATCCAAATGTCGTTCAGACCCTCTTTCCTGTACAACAAAAGTGACCTGATTTTATACAATCAAGGACCTAAAACCACCATTAAAAATAAATGACACTAAATTAAATGTTACATTCTGTGTCCTCTTCGTTTACAGTCGGAGGACATTCGACTAGAACCTGAGCTGCATGACGCTTGTAAGAAGGATATCAACAAGCTGTGTTCCTCTGTTGCCTATGGAAATGCTCAGGTAAAGGTTTACTTTGATCTTTTACTTTTCTTTTATAGCTTTATGTCCCCACCTGTAACCGCTGCATGCAGACACATGATGAAACTTGTCCAGTTAGTGAAAGAAGCTTTATATAACAAGATTCGCACTGTCATGGAAGACCTGGAAATAGTAGAGAATTTTAAAATTGAGATTTCCAGGTCATAGAAATGTCTTCAGCAAATAAATTTGCTCTGCATCGAACAGATAAATGCTCCATTGGACCACATTTACAGTAAATTCTTTATGTACATACACTTGGATTTGTGATAAAACAATAAATAACATTTTTTTTTTACTTAATTTATTACCTTTTTATTACCAATGATTTTACATGACTTTTCTAGTCATTTGTAATTACGGGGATTTTTAAAACTTTATTTTTTACTCAAAAATATCAATTTTAACCCAATAACATGTCGTTGTAAAAGACAAAACTGCAAAAAATTTATATTTATGTTATTCATTTTCGTGACACTTCCGGGTCTAAAAATCACACTTTTAAAATTCCCTCATATATGCTTCTTTTGCAAGACTGTGGGAACCCTGGTTCTTAAATAAAAATGACAATTGTGGAGGGAACAAATAAAATGTCAGCTTGCATCTTGAGTCGCCTCTAAAAGGTTGTTGAGGCCCCTAATTAAAAACCACTGATTTAAATCCATTGATTTTAAGTATTGGTATCTAACATACAGTTTAAATGGAAATCTACACCATCAATCAATCAAAAATGATACTTAAATGACTTACTGAGTGTTCATGAACGAATGGGAAAAGTCATGGAAATCCACTGGTCAAATGTAAGAACCCTGTGGAAAACCCTAAATTACAGCCAGATGGTTTTAAAGGGATAGTTCTGTCATTAATTACTCACCCTTATGTCCTTACAAACACGTAAAACTTTGTTCGTCTTTGGAACATAAATGAAGATCTTTTTGATTAAATCTGAGAGATTTTTTTTTGTCCCTCCATTGACAGCTATGCAACTGAAACTTTGACGCTTCAAAAAGTTCATAGAGAGATCGTAAAACTAATCCAAATGAATTTAATTGAACAGATTGAATTTAGGCTTTTATTCACATATAAACATTGATCAGCGAACATAAACAGAATCTCAACCGAACCTTTACACGTGTGAACCTGCTTCTTATGGAAGCTCAAACGTGCTGCGTAACACATTGTTTTTTTTGTGAATAAAAGCCTAAATTGAATCTGTTCATCATATAAAATAAAGTGATCGAGTCTCTTCAGAAAATTTGGACTAAACCGCACAATTCATATGGATTAGTTTTACGATCTCTTTATGAACTTTTTGAAGCGTCAAATTGGTAGTTGCTTAGCTGTCAACTGAGGGGCAGAAAGTTCTCAGATTTCATCATTTAAGATCTTTATTTGTGTTCCGAAGATCAACGAAAGTCTTCCGGGTTTGGAACGACATGACGGTGAGTAAAGAATGACAGAATTTTCAGAATGTTTGGGTGAACTATTCCTTTAGGCATGTACAGTAAACATGCAAAGTACAATTTTCAATTTGCAACACTTACACTCTTAACACACTTACACTACACTCTTAACTTTCTTAGCTATAAAAATGATTCCACCATAAATCATGTTGACACAACCATGAGCACATTAACATAATTACACTTATTCAGTAGTTGGCATCCTGGCAGGGTCCCTTGTAGTCATGTAACAGCAATGGCTAACCAATCATAATGAGTCTTTGTAAAAATAATAATAATGTGTGGAAATGCATTTAATCATGGGTCTCTGACCTTCATGTAAATTTCATAAGAATTTTTCCTACATTTGGCCCAATTCCTGCTTTAACTACCACCTACAAAATGCATAAAAAAGTGTCAGTTTAACGTGTTAATTTAGTGTGATTATTTTTTGAAAAAGTTAATGCCTTTAGTCACGTCCCCGATGACCATAAACGAGAAACCTTGACTATCCTTAAAGGTGCAGTAAGCGATTTCTGAGAAACACTGTTGATATTTGAAATCAACCCAAACAAACACACCCCTCCCTTCATTACCCCGCCCCCAAAATGCACAAACACACAGTGCAAAAGTGGATGTCTCTGTATCACAGCTCTGCTGAAGCGAAGCAAAATAATGCATTGTGAAAATAGAAAAATAGTGAAAAACAAAAATCACGTACTCGCACCTTTAACTTCACAACAACAAGTGGAAAAAATAAAATGCTGGAGAAATGTAGAATTGAGCCCTATTAACAAACTCACTTTGGAAAAGCCCTTCATCATTTGTTCTTTTGTCATTGGTATCTCTCCTCTTCCTCTTAGATCATTGAGTGTCTCAAAGAGAACAAGAAGCAGCTGTCCCAGGTGTGTCATCAGAAGGTCTTTAAGCTTCAGGAAACTGAAATGATGGATCCAGAGCTGGACTATCAGCTCATGAGAGTGTGCAAGCAGATGATCAAGGTGAGGTGTTTTAGCAGGTAACTAACTTAGGGCATGTTCTGCGGTTCCCTTCAGTCATGTGCTGACATTTTAGCTTCATTATTCATCCTTCATTAAAGCTTTCCTATCAAACAGATCGACCTGATGGTTATAAACGTACGCTGTATTTGCAAAGATAGAAGTAATAGCTTAACCCCCACGTTTTAATTACTTAAAGGAGAACTCCGGCGCAAAATGAACCTTTGGTCTAATAAAACATTGGTACCTAGTCAACCATTCTCTGAGATTTGTTTTCATGATAATCGAATGTAAAGAGTTTTATCTCTAAAAACTGTTTAGCGTATAACGCTAGTAATTGGGGGCATTTAATAAGTAAAAAGAAATCGCTAGTTAACCCTCTGGGGTCTGAGGTGTTTTTGGGGCCATTGGGATGTTCTGATATGCCCTTACATTTGTGCTTTTTTCAGTTATTTATAAACATGTTAATGGCAAAGGTGTAAATTCACTCTATATAGCACACACGGGGCTACCATAATTTCTAAGCGACATGTATGTACATGTTTGTATTTTTAAGAGAATAATGTTTATGCGTGGTTATTGAAAAAAAAATAAAAATGTAAGTTGTTGAAATAAGGCCACAAAACACATATTGATTATTTCTTCACAAGACTTTTGAAAATTGTATCACATAGCCTAGAATATTTGCTCCAAAACTATGTGAGAATCATCCTAACTCCTCATTCAGATAAGACAATAAAGTATTTTTACATTTTTAATGACGTGTTTTGTGTCAGAAAGCTTTATGCGAGGAGGTGTGATCTCTCATTAGTATGTATGCATTTCACACCTGAGAAAGACAAAGACCCTCCCATAATGGCCCTATTAGGTGCTATCAGGCCATATCATTATAAGGAGCCTTGCACAAAGAATGAGGAGATTTAAAAAAGAATGGCTTTTAGATTTTTTGGATTTATTTACAACACAACATAATCCAAAGATACACACATACCTGTCAACATAGTACATAGTACATAGAAACATAGTACATACCTGTCATTTCCAAGGTGTTTGATTTTTCATTTAACCATGTTCATGTACAGAGACTGTTGAATGTTGAAGTCAGCAGGACTCAGTGGCATCTCTCCCTGAAAAAAAATAAATAAAAAAAATAAACACCTTTGAACATGCTGATATCAAGAGAAACTATATAGCTGCACAACTTTGGGCATGCCTAACAGCCTAACTGAACATTTATACGTAAATAATATATTGTATTTAGACAGTATCACATATTTTACCGGAGGCTGAAATATATTTCACTAAATCATTATAACCTAAGCAGTTATTCGCAAACAAAATAAATTACGCATAAGGCAGTATTTTAGCATGATAATCAGTGTCATAAACTAATCCCAAAACTGAGTGAAATATATGTAGTAGGCTAATATCAGATTTTAAAAAGTTTACACGAGCGTATAGGGATATTGTGACTGTGAGGTAATCTTTCCTATGTCAAAAGCTAGCCAAAACTAGGCAAAAATATAGTCTGAAAATTCATTTGAGCTCTATAATCAGAAAAGGAATTATATAACACTAAACAACTTACTCCGAACTTGTATCCTGGGCGGGGTCAATTCGTTCTTCAAAATGCTGCCGTTGGTCGTAAGAGTTTCAAATTCCTCTGAGGAAAAGGTGAATCCTCGCTGTCCAGAATCATCTGAAGGGCTTCTTCACTGGAGTAGCGTGCCATCCTCAAAACGCGATGAACTATCAGTGAATCTCATGAAGAATCTTTGTGTTTTTATGGCATTGATCGGGGGCGTGTGCGCGATCACCTGAACTATTTACATGTGAACAGCGCCGGGGGCGTGGCGGCCTCAACTCATTAAAAATAATGAGGGGAGAAAGAAAAAATGGACCTCTCCTTGGTTTCAAACGGATTGCATAAACTGAGAATATTTGTTTTTATATATAAATTACTTCATTTAAAAGAAGAGAATTCAAGCTTCATAAAGAAAAATCTCTCGTGCCTGTGTGACAAGTAATCGCGGAGTTACAGTTAATATTAGGACACGTTTCAGAATGGACTTCACTGACAGAGAGAACATAGAACTCGCATCATGTTTGTTTTTCTTTATTTGGTGAAAAGCACAACACTTTGTTTTTATTGTGAGTATCCACAAAAAAAAAAAACTTAACAGGATCTAATGATGTATAACACTTATATGTAAGATCAAAATCAACCGAGTATTTTGAGTCTCTTTTGCACTGATAAGAAAAAAAGCGAGCAGAGCACGCCGGCGTGATTGCCGACCCCAGAGGGTTAATACCACTAACAAGGCTCAAAATAGCCCCACACGAACACAGTAACATAATGAGGGTCCCTACATGCAAAACGAAGCATTGAGAACTTTGTAAGTGTACAGACCGTTTAATAAGAAGATATTTTATAAAGACAGTCCATTTCGTGTATACAGACAGGAGCCATCTTTGGAAAACAGTCTCGACTAGTCAAACCACGAACAACGTGCTAAGTGAGCTGAACTGTATGCAGTTCAGTGAACTTCTGAACTGTATGAATGGCGTTCGTGGTTTGACTAGTCGAGACTGTTTTCCAAAGATGGCTCCTGTTTGTATACACGAAGTGGACTGTCTTTATAAAATATCTTCTTATTAAACGGTCTGTACACTTACAAAGTTCTCAATGCTTCGTTTTGCATGTAGGGACCCTCATTATGTTACTGTGTTCGTGTGGGGCTATTTTGAGCCTTGTTAGTGGTATTAACTAGCGATTTCTTTTTACTTATTAAATGCCCCCATTACTAGCGTTATACGCTAAACAGTTTTTAGAGATAAAACTCTTTACATTCAATTATCATGAAAACAAATCTCAGAGAACGGTTGACTAGGTACCAATGTTTTATTAGACCAAAGGTTCATTTTGCGCCGGAGTTCTCCTTTAAGCTCAATAATATTAACATGGGGCCGGAGTGAAGTGGTCGATGGATTGGACCTGGTTTGGAAAAGAGTGTTAAACACTCAAAACTCATCACCTTCTTTAAGGAAAACAGTATGGATTGAACAAACACACGACCACAAACTTTTCAAAAGTAGTGTAGTTTAAAAAGGACTTTTTTAAATGTATCACTTGTTTTATGCCACATTACATCACAGAAGAGCAATGGGGTGATGCAGCAGGGCTTATAATCACAAAATGTAAGGGTTTATAATCTTGAAATTTCTGGTTCATTTGCCAAAATGACTGGGCCATTAGCTATCACTATTTTCCCCCTGAGTACAGACTTCTGAATCTGCATTGAATCTTGTGGTTATTATATTATTCATTTAGCTTCCATATGTTTCCCATAGATCTGTCCAGTCTGTGGTCTTTCTCTCCTGTCTTTCTCAACCTATCTCTCCTTGGTTTAGCGTTTTTGCACAGAGTCGGATGCTAAGAATGTTCTGCAGTGTCTAAAACTGAACAAGAACAGCGATCAAATGGATCCAAAGTGTAAGCAGATGATCACCAAGAGACAAATCACTCAGAACACAGGTGAAGACCTTACACATCTCCACCAATTGAACCTTTCATTTCCACATATCTAGTTGAGCTGGTTAATTTGAAGCTTTGCCATCTAAAACTCTCTCTGTTTGGCTCTTAATTTTTCTCACAATTGTGAGTTATAAAGTAAACTCGCAATTCTGACTTTTCTCGCAATTGCGAGGTTTGATTTCTCAATTCTGACTTCCTTATTTAGATTTGTGAGATATAAACTTGCAAATGCGAGTTATAACGTCCAATTCTGAGGAAAAAATGCTTTTTTTTAAGATAATTGTGAGTATATATCTCACCGTTATGACTTTATATCTCGCAGTTCCCTTTCAGTCGAGAACGTCAGACGTAGTTGACGTCGACTGAAATGGAATCACGCTAGGGAGCCTATTGTCTTCGAGTATCTTAGAACGAGCCAATGCACATTGGCGTGCGAGATATGCATCTCACACTCCGCCCCGCGGCGCGGGTATAAATACGAAAGTAGATGCACGCACCATTTGCCTTTCGTTTCGGAGCCGAGCTTCATGTTCAGGTCTTCTGAAGAGTGTTGTTATACAACGAGCAAGTGTGTTGTGCTTCTTCTGGAAGTCTCTCCTGGTGACGGTGTTTACAGCGCGAGTGCAGCGGTGATCGCGAGCTTCCGAGCTCTCAAATGCTGTTGTCACAGCAACCAAATTTCTTTTTGTGTTTGTTTGTCTGACGGCCGTTTGAGGGCGGAGAAAGTGAGTGCTTCCCTGATACAGGCTGCACCATTCCTGTATCAGTGTTGCCGCGGTCATTCCCCTGTGTGCTCCGGCACTGGTGAGAGTTTTTCACTTCCTGAAAGAGCAACACATTTGCGTCTTTTTCAAGATGTCATTCCGCCCGTGCGTTTCATGCGGTCGTTCCCTGTTTCTCTTTGATGGTCACAATTGTTGCATCACGTGTTTGGGCTTACAGCACGCTGAAGTAGCTTTTGTGGACAGTTCATGTTTCCATTGCGGGAATATCACTGTCGCGGTGTTGAGATCAAGACTCGACTTCGTCCGCGAAGCGTGAGTCCCCATTACCACGCCCCGCCCTTGGGTGCCGTGTGAGATGGGTGATAGGAGGATAGTGATGGATGTCTCGCCCGGTAACTATTCCCTGTGGGCTCCTCACTCCTCCATCACACTGCAGCCGATGGAATTCCTGTTGAACGTGCTGGTCCGTCTGTAATGGACCGATCAGCCGTTTCAATTGGGGTTCCCACAGAGGATAAGATGTCCATAGCAGCATCGGAGGGTGAGCTGGCCTCTGGAGATGACAACTCGGCTGTGTTATCTCCCTCTGGGAGTGTAACATTGCCCGAGCCAGATCCAGAAATGTCAGCTATGCTGAAATGGGCCGCCGAGGCTGCCGGGCTCGAGTGGAACTCTCCACCGAGTCCCGTTCAGTCTTGGTTGGAGGTTTGGTATCTTGGGGCGGGCCGCACTGATTCTTAGCTCGCCGCCCCAGTGCCTTTCTTTCCTGAAGTGCATGGAGAGCTTACCAGGTTGTGGACGGCACCTTTCTCTGCCAGAAACTGCCTGAATAGCTTTTCCCCCTCGCTACCCTTGAGGGAGGAGCGGTGAAGGGTTACGAGGCTGTCCCTCCAGTGGAGCGGTCTGTCGCGACACAGGTGCACCTGTGCCCGATGGCCGCTGCATCTGGGGGATCCTTGTCTCCCCTCGCAGGCCTGTAAGCTCGCATCAAGTTTGGCGGTCAGAGCTTACAAGGCCTGCGGGCAAGCCGCCTCCTCTTTGCATACCATGGCGTTGTTGCAGATCTATCAGGCCAAAACACTCATGGACATGCACGAGGGTTGTCTAGACCTGGGTAGGCTCAGCCTGGTTGAGATTGCGGATGCAGACAAGGTTCGGTTCCTGGACTCCCCAGTTTCCCAGGTTGGGTTGTTTGGCGACGTGGTGAAGAGCTGCACCCAACAGCTCTCCGCTGTCCAGGCGCAGACAGAGGCCTTCCGACACATCCTGCCCCGGCGGCCCGCTGCTGCCTTCACCAGTCCGCCGGGGACAGATCCTCTGCCTGCCCGTCGCCGAGGGCAGCCGCCTCAGCTCCCGCCAGACCATCACAGCAGCCTACACCCAGGTCTCGGTGTGGAGCCGGCCGCAGGAGGAGCGCCCAGCCCGTCCCAGGCACTGCCAAGCCAGGTGGTATGCGACAGCAGAAACGTTGAACCTGGACGGGCCCCCTCAGGGATGGAGAAGTTGCTCTTGGAGTGGCCACCGATCCACTCCCTACAGCCGGTTGGAGGGCCGGTTGGAGTTTTTTAATTGCGAGTGTCTGTTCTGCCGCTGGCTCCCGTAAAAATAGGGGTCAGCGGTACCCCCATTTCCATAAAAGGAGCAAACTTCTCTATTTCTGGGTCCCCAAGAGTCTGGCGGTGTGTGACCCTGTATAAAAGCCTTACACCCCTCAGCCCCCTCTTGGTCACCAGCATGCAGCTTGGTGCGATTCGAGGACCCGGTCATCCGCCTTCTCATGCATCCCCTGCCACCAGTGGAGACAGGTAAGTGTTGCACTGCACACTAACACCATTGTTCTCCACTTTGCTGCCCCACCTTGGGTACGTCTGTGGTTTTCTGGGCCTGGTCTGGTTGTAGAAGCAGAAAGAGCTTCCGACCAGTCCGTGACCATCAGACTCGGCTATTGCTCGGCTCCGCTCAAGTCAGTGATAATCATCACACTACGTGTTGAGCAGAAGTGCTCCTGAAAATTCAGTGATATACATCACACCTAGTGTTGAGCAGTGCTCCTGTCTTATGCGTGCTTATCTATGTCCTACTGGCGAAGGTCTTGATATAGCTGTTCCCTCCAGCCGATATGAAGGCCAGTTGTTTAAACTTGTCCTTCATGGTACCCAGTATGTGGTGGGTCGTGACCATCTTAGCCCAAGTTGGTCTGCAGCATCTGACCTGAGCTTGTACTTCAGATCTCTACCTTACGGACCACGGGCCATCCTGTGGGTTGCGTGCGAGGGTTCAAAGTATCAATACAAAGTCCTACCCTTCGAGTGCTCCATAGCCAGTTGGGTCCTCAGGTCAACTGGGAGAGAGCAATCTCGCCCACGGGCTGAGTATCTCTTTTTCAGTTTGGAGAAGGACTCGGTCCAACACGTCTCTTCAAAAGGTAAGTGTTGGCTGGTGCTATTTAAAAGTGAGAAAGGGTCCCACTGAAAGAACTTTCAGAGGCTCCTGGGGCATATGGCAGACGCAGCCGCTTGGCTTCCACCATATGAAGACCGCTTCAGCACTAGCTTCACGATCGAGTCCCAAGGTGACCGTGGCAGAGCAGCACGCCCTGTGTAACAACAGTTCACCCCGGCCTGCTGCCAAACCATCACCGACTGAGGGGCCATGTATAAAGGGCTTGCTTTATAGCAACCTCCAACTGCATGGGCATTCGTGCCTTGAGTTGTTGCAGTCCACCTTGAGCTTCCCTTGCATGTCACAACTCAACCGTCACCTTCTCCTTGGAGTCAGAAGCTTCTGAGGTCGCTTCTCTCACTATGTCTTCAGGTCTGCTCATTCGTGCCGCCAACTAGCCTCATGACAGCTATGGCCGGGGAGAGTGGAGACTCCATCCCCTGGCGCTGGCTCCCAGCTGTCCCGGGGGCCCCGCAGAAATGTGTTCCCCAGTGAGGCTTCTAAGAAAGCAACTATGCGGTTCATTATCACTGTGCGCAGGCTCAAGTTCAGTGATTTTCGTCACACTCACGTGTTGAGCAGAAATGCTCCTGAAGCTCAGTGAATTTCATCACACTCAGGTGTTGAGCAGAGATGCTCCTGAAGCTCAGTGATCTTCACATGTAGTGTTGAGCAGTGCTCCTGTCTTGTGCGCACATGTCACTTGCACCTACTGTGCTAAAGTTTGGAGTGGAACAGGTCTTGATGCCAACCAGACCTAGTTCCCCTCGACAGCCTTCCTGACTTCCCCTGAGTACATTTCAGGGACGGGGCATGACGGCACCCCCGTTCAACCCCTGGAGAGATTCCAGGCTGGTCCTAACTGGACGCGGAGGTTCAGGTGGCTACCGCAGGAATGTGTGGTAGTTACCATCACTTCGGCGAGCACTCCCTGAAAAGAGGAAGTTGTGCTTACGCCCAAATAGAAGTGGAACCTATTCATTGAGTGAATCTTCTCTCCATTGAGAAGATCCTGAGAGTGTTCGGTCATTTCTGTGCACTCTTTCCTGTAAGATGGGTTGGAGTAGGCTGTTTTCCTCCACCCTCAAAGTGATGTGCCTCTGTTATTGCTTGACGCACATCATGATGCAGAAGCATAGGTAGCACGTCCCGATCGTAAGGTTCCTGAGGGAACAAGGATATAAAAAAGCCTTGCCCCCCTCTTTATCCTCTTGGGCCTTATCTCTGGTGCCATTGCACTGCAGAGACCGCCCCTGAGCCACTGCAGGAGGCAGTGAGTTAAAAATTCTGTTTTTACAGTTCTCCTTCTCTCTACTAGAGGGTAGGGATTTGCTCGCTTTCGGTCAACGACTTGTGCCTGGAATTCGGGCCGGCTAACTCTCACTAGCTGAGACCCTGGCCTGGATATGTGCCCAAGGTTCCTACCTCTCCCTAAGAGGGACCAGGTGGTGAGCCTTCAAGCGCTGCCCCGGAGGAGGCAGACCCAGCCCTGGCTTTCTCTGTCCGTCCGCTTGATTACGGTTATACGTGTACAGAACGCAAGCCATAGGACCTCAGACCACCTCTTATCTGTTAAGGAAGCAGCAGAAAGGGAAGGCTGTTTCCAGGCGAGGTTGGCCCGCTAAGTGTGGTGAAAATCCCGAGATTCACATGTTTACTTACGTGGTGAGCTCCTCTTAAATGAGTGTGTGCTCCCACCTAGGCGTTGACAGAGTGCTTCACTGACAGATATTCTAGAGTTGGGGGCTGGGCGACACCTTAGTCGAACCGCGGCTTCCCGTGAAGCCAGTTTCACCGTGAGCCCGGTTCGAAGTGTCGGCTTGCTGTGCCATTCCCCTCCTACGGACTGGATACGTGCGCCATTTTGCTCCAGTAGAGTTCCCCTTAATTGAACCCTGTTGAGTTCCTCCGCACCCCTCCGACATCGGACGTGGCGGAACGCCGATGTTAGGCCTACCACTCATAAGCAGTGTAGAACCTGTGTTAGGCTGGGTCCATATGTTGCGATCCCTACGGTGATCCCATATGTGTATTCTTGCACAGTACGGCTCCCTACGGTGAGCCCGTGTCTTTCCTCATTGGCCGGTTGAGTCTCCCCCCTGTCATAGGCTGGAGCCACCCCAGTGACCTTCCATATGTTGTAGTGCCCGATCTCCGCCCAGTTCATATATGTATTCTCCACGTTACCTCCCTTCGGGCAGAATGTGGCTTCTGCAGCGTCCCTTCCTTCCATGTCAGGGAACGCTTTCCCAGTGAGCCTGTAGGAACAGCAGTGACTTCCCTGGCCTAAACCCCTGTCCCTTCTCCTCCTTAAATTGCGGGGGGATCAAGAGGCTTTTGTCTAGGCACTGGAAGGTGGCAGGGGTGTTTTCAATGGTTGATCCCATTTCAGTCGACGTCGACTACGTCTGACATTCTCGACTGAACGGGAACGTCCTGGTTGCGTATGCAACCCACCGTTCCCTGAAGGAGGGAACGGAGGACGTAGTCCCCTTGGCACTACCGCTGGACTACCGCTGACTCCGCTCGGCTCCTCAGCGAAAAGCAAATGGTGCGTGCATCTATTTCCGTATTTATACCCGCGCCGCGGGGTCGAGTGTGAGATACATATCTCGCACGCCAAAGTGCATTGGCTCATTCTAAGATACTCAAAGACAATAGGCTCCCTAGCGTGATTTCATTTCAGTCGACTACGTCTTCCTTCAGGGAACGGTGGGTTGCATACGCAACCAGGGCTTTGCGTGCCATAAAGTCGAAATTGTGAGATATAAAATTATATAAACTTTCTTAAAATTGTGAGTTTATATCAAAATTCTAACTTTATAACTTGGAATTGCAAGTTTATATATACAACTTTGAGGAAAAAAGAAAATTGATAAAAAATTAATTGCGAATTACCCTTTTTATTTTTTATTCAGTGGCAGAAACAAGCTTCCGTAGAATTATTTCAACTTGTGTAATACTAGATTTCTAATTTTGTTGTCTTGATGTATTCAGACTACAGATTGAACCCAGTGTTGAGGAAGGCTTGTAAGGCAGACATTCCCAAGTTCTGTCAGAACATTCTCAACAAAGCCACTGATGCCAACGAACTGGAGGGTCAAGTCATATCCTGCCTCAAACTCAAGTATGCAGACCAGGTATGCGTGTCACTGCATATCAGCAGCGAATAAATAAGGATTAATGTACAGTCAGTCTTTTATTATAGCATAATTATAGTCTTGTATCTATGGAAGTAAAATAATGGCAAATGTTTTTGAAACAAAAAGCCTGTTGAATTGTACTACTTGAAAAAATATGCATTGCATTAACCCTGCTTGTATTTTAATTAGGGCTGTCAAACGCTGTCAAATGTCATAGTTAACTCGCGATTAATCGCAATTATTTTTATCTATTCTAAATGTTTCTTGATTTTCTTTTTGTCCCATTATTTTTTTCTCATTTTAATGCTCTTATCAACATGGAAAAGTGGATCGGCTTGCTTTGTGCAAATGTTTTTTATTGAAAACAACATTGACATATACTGTGTTCAATTTCACACTAACATTCTCACTTGGAGCAAATAATCTCTCAATGTAACACTGTCCATTAATAAAAGGGTGAAAGAAATACTGACGAGGTCCTGATATTGACAAGGGGGCGGAGAATTCGCATCAGCTGTGTGTGTGTGTGTGTGTGTGTGTGTGTGTGTGTGTGTGTGTGTGCGTGTGTGCGTGTGTGCTTGGCCATCAAGTGGTATTTCAGACTGGACGCGCTGCGATGATGATAGCTGAGTTCACAACGACAAAACACACAGATCACTTTGGTCTCGTCAATGGAACCATTTGGCAACTTTTTAAAAGTAAACTTTCCATTCAGAATCTTATTGGCATCTATTTCGGCGTCTCGCGCTCGCCATCCACTCAAAGCGTAACGTTAACCTACTATTTGGCCGGCTCAAGTGTGTGCGGCGCGCCTGTTGTTTTGTTTCCGGTCTAGCTAGATCCGCTTGCAACAAAGCGGCGACGAAGCAACAAAACGTCCTCGCGCGGCGCAAGCCATTGAAATGAATGGGTTTCATAGCGCAGCGCCGCGTCCTGTTGTAACAGCATGTGAAAAAATTACACAGTTTGCTAGGCCAAAAAGACCGTTAATCGCGCTATAAAAAAATTGACGCCGTTAAAATGGGTTTGCGTTAACGCCGTTAATAACGCGTTTAACTGACAGCCCTAATTTTAATGCATTGTATTTTTAGGGCTTGCATTTTTATGGGCTGAAATTTAGCATGGTTGAATATTTAAGCTGTGAATATTTAAATTCAAAACATTTCAAACACATTTTCATTAGTAAAATTTCAATACTCCAAATTCACCTTTCATATTTCACTTCCAAAATATTCAAACTGATTAAAAATACAACCTATAATATTCAACAGGCGGGTTTCGGTCCATTTTATTTCGCTTTGCAGATTCGCTTCCACAAATTCAGTGGTTAGAATTCGACAGTAAATTCAACGTTGACATCCAGGAGCTGCAGGAAAAGCAGTAGATTACCGAGCATAATCTCCATCTGCTCTTAGTCGACCTCACCAGCAGGGGGTGCAAGCGCGTGTTGTTGACGAAGGCCAGAGCAACAGTTAGAGCAAGCCATTCATTCATAAAAACTCATTTCCAACAATGTAAGTGTATTTGGGATTATTATGACGTCTGTTTTATGTGAAATTCAGTGGCTTCACGATTACTTTTCCTGTGTAGCCTACATGCATCTTTCTCAACCGTGAACGATATTACAATGTTATTCCCCCGATGCGGATGTACAGATTAGAGGATGGATACCCGACCCGAGCCCGACGGGATCCGTCGGTACCCGACGGGCCGGGCCGGGTTCGGATGGATATTTAGAAATATCGGGTCGGGCTCGGTCACATCAGCGCGATATGGCATTGAACATTTTTAATTTAAAACAGCGTATTATGTTGGTAGCCAATGTGCCTGATGCTTTCACGTGATGCAAACGTTCGTTTTTGTGATTAAAATACATGTAAAATTTTACCATAACATCTGTCTTCCTGTGTGCGTTTATGTAGCCGTTACAACGAAACATGCATTAAGTGCGCTTGTTTCTCCGTGCGCGCTGATGCACTCATCCTGCTGACATTTCCGAATGTCTTCCTACAGTTTCTTAATAAAAGCAGGCTTTCCACACAAACGCACACGTGTCATTAGTATGAGAAAAAAAATGGGATTTTAACTGTCGGCCTCGGACATAAATATCTTTATGCCTGTCGGGCTCGGGTCGGGTTCGGTTACTGCTCTGTCGGACGCGTGCCGGGCTCGGACAAAAAAAATCGGCCCGATCCGCACTCTAGTACAGATCCAGTGTTACATTTGAGTTTGACATATATTTCTCTTGGTTGTTTAGTTACCTTAACCTTATATTGCGGCGATTGTGCTGCATGCAATACCTACTAGGGTTTCCCTCAATACGTCAGGATTCCCCTGCTGGACATATAAAACGCTTAACGTAGCTTAATGGACTAATACAGTGATATAAAAGACCAAACTTGCAGGCTAGCAGAAGGACTCAGAATATGAACTTAACGTGCAAAGTTTAATGCTGAGCGTTTCTCAGTGATACTGGCATAAATTTGGTTTGACATTGGACAGTCGCACATTTAAGGACCATCTCTAAAGTTACATACGACATTGGTATACACGTTTCTAACTTCAGTAGCATTTGAAGAGAACGACTTGCAGTCATAAAACCAACTGTAAAGTGTTCATGAAGGTGTCAGGCATAATGCGCAATTTATTCAAATAGATTGAAGTTTGCTATTGAAGTTAGAAACGTTTAGGCCTATAGGACTACCAATTTTACTTTAGAGACGGTCCCTAAATGTGCGAATGTCAAGCCAATTTTACATTTAGTCTTTTAGCAGACGCTTTTATCCAAAGCGACTTACAGTTAAACTAACAATATAGGACAACAATATGAAAGTGCTATGACCCAGTTTAATCTAATGCAGTACATGTACATGTACAATACATACTTCCCCAATAAGGTGTGAGTGTGGTCTTTTATATCACTGTAGTCCATTAAGCTACGTTAAGCGTTTTGTCCTGACGGAAGGGGAATCTTTGAGTATGATGAAGTATTGAGGGAAACCGATTATAATCCCGTTCATGGTAGAAAAAGCTGATAACATGTAAGGCTACACAGGGAAAGTAACAATGAATGAAACATAAAAACAGCTTTTATGCCTTTATCGTCTTTTCTGCATGTATACTGACCCAGATAATGTCACAAAAAAACTTATTGCATGCTCAATTGTTGTAAATGAGTTTTTATGAATGAATGGCTTGCTCTAACTGTTGCTCTGGTCTTCGTCAACAACACGCGCTTGCACCCCCTGCTGGTGAGGTCGACTAAGAGCAGATGGAGATTATGCTCGGTAATCTACTGCTTTTCCTGCAGCTCCTGGATGTCAACATTGAATTTGGTCGAATTTGAACCACTGAATTTGTGGAAGCGAATTTGCAAAGCGAAATAAAATGGACCGAAACCCGCCTGTTGAATATTATAGGTTGTATTTTTAATCAGTTTGAATATTTTGGAAGTGAAATATGAAAGGTGAATATGGATTATTGAAATTTTACTAATGAAAATGTGTTTGAAATGTTTTGAATTTAAATATTCACAGCTTAAATATTCAACCATGCTAAATTTCAGCCTATACAAATGCAAGCCCTAAACATACAATGCATTAAAATACAAGCAGGGTTAATGCAATGCATATATTTTTGAAAGTAGTACAATTCAACAGGCTTTTTGTTTCAAAAACATTTGGCATTATTTTACTTCCATATGTATCATTACTGAAGGATTTATTTTGCGATAATGACCATATTGACTGTACATTATCCTGCTTATTTAATTAATTATTATTAATTAAAACTATTAAAAAGAAATTTTAGTGATTTAAATAAATCTGAATTAAATATAAATATTAGATGGAAAAACTTAAACTTTAAATGTACAATTAAATTAATTAAAAAGAAATGTTTCCTAAATGGGCTAAAATGACTGAATCTGAAAAAAATCTAAAAAAAAGTTGAAATCACAATAGTTATGAGGGAAAATGAATAAAAAAAATAATGATGTGCAGTGCACTCATAAATCAATCGTAATAAACATTGCAATATTCCATAATAAGAATTTCCCATTTTGATTTCATGGTGACTTTAACCGTTTTAAATTGGTTAATAAATTGACATTTTTTCTCAGCGGTTGTCTGGAGAGTGTGAGGATCAGATCAGAGTGATTCTTCAGGAGTCAGCGCTCGACTACCGGCTCGATCCGCAGCTCCAGGCTCACTGCAATAATGAGGTGAGTGGAAACATGAGCTCTGCATTTTGGGATTGCATTGTCTGCTAAGGATACATACAATCTAAACTTTGAACTTGAAATTTGGCCAAACTGTGGATATAAATCAGCATCATTTACTGCCTACTGTTTAAATGATGCATAAAATGCTGTCTTTTGCGAGGATTTTGCTAATGTTTGGAACAAAGCCCATGGCCTTCAACACACAGCATCTTTATGAGATCTAACAGTCTGTTTAAACATGTCAAGACACTCATATTGAGCTATACAGAGAGAGTGAGTGGGTGTCTGAGAATCACTCTAAAAGATGTTGGAAAGAACCAATAGAAGTGAAGAGAAAGCTGCCTAATGAATAACTAATCTACAGTAATATTTCAGTTCTGGTTTTGAGGGAATGGGGGAAATTCATCTGTAATGTCACAGGAAAGGAACTAGATTTCCAACTCAAAATAGTCATATCAACTGTCATATTTAGCACCAGCTCTTTTCGTCAATATACACTACCATTCAAAATTTTAGGGTCAGTAAAAATTTTAAAAGAAGTCTCATGTATGGCGAGGCTACATTTATTTGATTAAAAATACAGTAAATGCAGTAATATTGTGAAATATTATTACAATTTAAAATAACTAAAATATATTTTAAACTGTAATTTATTCCTGTGATGCGAAGCTGAATTTTCAGCAGCGTTAGTCTTTCTTATTATTATCCATGTTAAAAACAACTGTGCTGTTTAATATTTATTTGGAAATCATCATACAATATTTTCTAATATTTTAAATATAATTTTTTGTTACAATGTTTTTTATTAAGTTTAAAAGGTTAGTTCACCCAAAAATAAAAAAAAATTATGTCATCAACTCACCCTCATGTGAGTAAATTGAATCTGTTAATCATATACATTTAATCTGTTCATCATATAAAGCGATCGAGTCTTTTCAGAAAATTTTGACTAAACCACTCAATTCATATGGATTCGTTTTATGATCTCTTTGAGTTTAATGTCCTAACTGAACGAAGGCCTAATCCTGGCTTAATCTAAGCCCTGTCTGTGAAACCAGACCTTTAAGTTATATCTTAATTCTGATTTTATAGGACAGGCCACTGTAGAATGACAGGAACCTATTAGTATCTGGTAACGACAGTCCGAATCCAAACTGCTGTCCTGTAATGTCACAAGATTTTGTGCTAACTGCTGCACCAAGGCTTAATTGGTTTTATTAAAGGTTTTGAAAACTGTTATTGTATTAGGCTATTTGATCTGCTATGCTGCAGAGAGTGTTTGTAATGCAATGGGACAGGAACACCCTCCTCCTGCAGGCTGTTTGAGGAAAAGCCCTTTATTTAAGCTGTAGGCTCTCATGTAGCAAACAAGCAGAAATGGGTCTCTTGATTAGTCAGTAAAGAAAATTGACTCGTTTCTTCTGAGGAAGAACATTGAGATTTTATACCTTGTGTGTGTCTGTGTGTGTCTGTAAGATCACGCGGCTGTGTGCAGAGGAAGCTGCCGCGCAGGAACAGACGGGTCAAGTGGAGGAGTGTCTGAAGAACAACCTACTGAAAATTAAACAAGAGGAGTGCAAGACGGTACAGAACACATCCTCAAACATGGTTCATCTGCTACACACTGGTTTCCTCTGCATCAGTTGCTATGGAAACACCATCAGTGTCTTTGAACCCACATCTGCTTTTTTTATTAGTAGAGAATCCCACACTAGACAAATAGGTTGTTGGTTTATAGATGTTTAGATTTTGGCTTGCGTGGGTCATATTCAATATGTTGAAATCTTTACACTTCGGTTCAAATATACTGTATATACAGTATGTTTATTTTTTTGAAAGAACTTGATACTTTTGTTGAGTAAAGACATTAAATTAATCAAAAGTGACAGTATAGACATTTATATATTGTTATCAAAGATTTCTATTTCAAATAATTGCAGGGTTTTTTTGCAGGTAAAGAATCCCACAAAATTATGAAGCAGCACAACTGTTTTCATTGTTAATTATCATAAATGTTTCTAGAGCATCAATTCAGCATATTAGAATGATTTCTGAAGGATCATGTGACACTGAAGACTGGAGTAACGATGCTGAAAATTCAGCTTTGCATCACAGGAATAAAATATAATTTTATATATATTTAAATACAAAACAGTTCTTTTAAATTGTAATAATGTTTCACATTAATACTGTTTTACTGTATTTTTGATCAAATAAATGCAGCCTTTCAATTGACCATTTTAAGACTTTTACTGACCCCAAACTTTAATACTGTAGTGTAACCCCCCCCCCCCCCCCCCACACACACTCAGATCTAACTATTATGTTAATTGATAGTATTTTTTTGCACCAAAACAGTCATGATTAAGTTTTTCGCAACCTCTTTTTTTTCTCCTCTCTGACGTCTTAGAATGAATCAAGTCTTTTTCACTGCTGTTTTGTGCTTCACATGTGAAATGAGCAACAGTCCGCTCACACACAGCTATAATAGTTACATACAGGTTTAGTGTCTGCATTTCACTCATTTCATCCTCTTCTTCATGTTTAGGAGGTGTTGAACATGCTCAAAGAAAGTAAAGCAGACATATTTGTGGATCCTGTCTTGCACACAGCCTGTGCTCTGGATTTGAAACACCACTGTGCAGCCATCAACCCTGGAAGGGGCAGGCGTGAGTATTCACCAGTGTTGGGGAAGTTACTTTTAAAATGTAGTGTAACTCGTTACTCGTTACTTCTTTAAAAAAGTAATCCGTTACTTTACTTAATTATCCCATATGGAAAGTAACTTTACGTTACTCGTTACTTTTATGTTGCTTGACTTTGGGCAGAACCCAATATCTGCTCCTAAATGTGTAGGCCTACATAAAGTTCTACTATGCATAATGCCATATATAATGCCATAAATGCATAATGCATTTATCAAAATTTTGAATACATATGAAGAAATGCCCGTTAAGGGATAGGCATATGGATGGGCGCCCATAGGGAGGGGCTAGAAAGAAAGCCTCCAAGAAAGGCCAAAGCACTCCCAAAAATAATTTCTTGAAGCAATTATATTCAGGCTGTATTTTATGGAAGTTCTGAACCGCATGGTGAAGAAGAAAAAAAGAAAACTTATCTTGTTATTTCGACATAATAAGGGGGCATTCTAATCTGCAACACTCCACCGTTTTTTGAAATAGGGCTTATTCACATTCTTTCCTACATTTAGATATGTGTGCAAATGCATTTTTGTCATTATTGCAGTTTGACAGGGTCGGCGCTAGCTTAGCTTAGCACAATGAATGGAATCCTTTGTTGCCAGCTAGGATGTAGTAAAAGTGATAAAAAAAATAAAACTTTACTTCTTGTGGCCTACGTATTCACAACGAGTACAAATAGTGATGCAGATTAACACTAGGCGATTTCCTAGGCAGATATTGACTTGGGACTATATTAGGGGGAAGCACAGGCGAAGCACTGCTGCTTAGGCGAAGCACTGCTACTTGGGCGCAGAAATATCACGCAACACATGAAATCCCATGAATTCCGTAAACATACCGGTGTGAATTGTAGCTGCCTGACTATTTTCCTTACAGTACATGACTGGCGATGAACATGGCTGATTTTGTGAGAGACGAAGAGGGTGACTTCTCAGACAGTCAAGAGCCAGAGCCATAGCTATTTGAACCAGAGTTTACAGAAGAGGAGCTGCGTGCTTTAGAAATAGACCGACAGGAGGAGGAGGTTGAGATCGCTCAACAGCCTGAGGACAGGAGGATGAGAGCCAACACGAACTGGTGGTGTGAATGTGGGGGAATATGCCAACCTATGCCAACTGAAATAGTGTCTGTGCTGTGGAGAGTGGGACCAGTTACTGCCATCGATGACCAGGCTCAACGCATCAGATCAAGATGAGCGTGTCCGCAGTTGTGTCACAGGTACCGAGGATTTCAGGGCGCTGATCCATCCTGCAGTACTCACCTTCATTACCATGTTTGCTGTAACTTCTCAAAATAAATAGTCCTAAAGCGAAGACACTCGGTGCAGGTCACGCCGGTATGTTCTTCTTCTTCTGTTTTTTTGACGCGTTGAACGCCGGTATGTTTATGGAAGTCGTGGGATTTCATGTGTTGCGTGATATCTCTGCGCCCAAGTAGCAGTGCTTTGCCTAAGCAGCAGTGCTTCGCCTGTGCTTCCCCCTAATATAGTCCCAAGTCAATATCTGCCTAGGTAATCGCCTAGTGTTAATTTGCATCGCTATTTGTACTCGTTGTGAATAAGCAGGCCACAAGAAGTAATTACGTGGGTTTGTTTATTTTTTTTTAATCACTTTTACTCAGGACATGCTAGCTGGCAACAAAGGATTCCATTCATTGTGCTAAGCTAAGCTAGTGCCGACCCTGTCAAACTAAAACAATGCATGCACTGAGACAAAAATGCATTTGCACACATATCTAAATGTAGGAAAGAATGTGAATAAGCCCTATTTCAAAAAACGGTGGAGTGTTACTTTAAGCCAAATTAAGCGTTCTTATAATGGTTTTCTAAAGGAGGAAAATGCTTAACGTGTAATTAAACACTTTGCGTTCATATTCTGGGCTCATCTGATTTTTTGTACATAGTATAGCCCACTTTATTATGATTTTAGTATCATAATGATTAATAAATGCACGCACAATTATCCGTGAACTTGATAAATGTTGCACATATGTTTTGCACGTAAACAAATGCCTTTCAACTTATGTGTGCAAAATTCTCAATTAAATGAATGTGCTGCAATTTGTACAAATAGAGTCTAGGCCTATATATGTGTTGTAGCCATTAAATAAGCGCATTTAGTTTCATATTTGTTAAAATATTATAATGTTATTTTTTCCCATATATGTGGATTATGAAAAGTGAACAGCATGAGTAAGATGGATATATAGGGAGACATTGAGTGGGTCAGACATGATTTTGACCACTTCATTAAGTTTTGTTTTGAAGAAAGCCTTTCTTTAATATAAAGTGAATTTCGTTTTGTATAAATTGTATCTTGATTTTAATAAATTTATCAACCAATTGCCTGGATTTAATAAATAAGAAGCAAATATAGCAGACAATATAATCATGACATGGAGGCGCGGTCATCTGTTGCGCGTGAACTGGAGCTTATCTCATCATAAATTAACTGAAACTCAGCGTATGCCTCACAGACATGAAAAATATATCTATAGAAAGCTTGAAATGTCTTTAAACGAAACAATTCAAAACGAAAAGAAATAGGCTACTCTGATTATGTAATGCATTATGTGCATTTCTCTCTGTAGGCGCGTTCACTACGGAGATGGCGATCGCACCCAAATCTGTCAAATGACGGAGATCGCTGTCAAATATGTCCCTGGGAAAAGTAACGTTGCCGAATTGAAAGAGGAACTACCTTTCGTTACCAAATTTTCAGCAGTAGCGCGTTACACTACTTTTTACCCGAAAAAGTAGTTACGTTACTGTAATGCGTTGCACACAACACTGGTATTTAATATATATATATATATATATATATTGCAAATTCACATTATTCAGTCATACTTTTACATATATCTTCTGTGGGAGTCACAGGACCAAAAAATGTCTTGTGACGCTTTGCAGACGCTGCTGTGTGAGTTGTGATCATGTGTTTTGAAGGAAGCTTGCCTTGGAGACGCTCAGAAGGGAGGGCCGGATCTTATGCTTTCAAAGCTAGCTTGCTATTGCTAGCTTGTCCGAAATTGCCTACCCTACCTTTAAATATCTTGCTCCACATAGCTGCATATTAAACCCCAAATACATAATTTCACACTGAATATTCTGTTTCACTGTTGAATGCGTTATAAAAACAATTCCATGTTGTTTAATTCATGATGCCTAGTAAGATAACTGTGTTAAGGGTCTATTTTAGAGACCTTATTTCTGTGTTGGTAGATAGAGGAAAAAATATATGGAACTTGACAGATGGTGTGATTGTGGTGTGTTGTTTTTTCCTTCTTCTTAACTCTGCAATTTGGAGCTCCTGACTCCCTGTGTTTGTAATCCTTTCCCAGAAATGTCCTGTTTGATGGAAGCTCTGCAGGACAAGCAGGTGCGTCTACAGCCTGAATGCAAGAGAAGATTACAGGACCGCATAGACATGTGGGGCTATGCAGCGAAGGTCAGTACACAAACACATTTAACCCTTCCGCACGCAAGTTTCAAATATTCTAGCTGAGCGCCCAGCAGGAGTTTTTAAGACGAACATAATTTTAGAATGCGTCACCTAATTATTTCTATGCCGACGCGTCATGCTTGTCACGTGACACACCACAGCCACAACAGGGATGTATTACAGATGTATTGCTTTTATTTCATTTTTCCTTTTTTATTTAAAATATTCACAATCTTGTTTACTGTATCATGAACTATCTGATAATATCTGAAATATCTGATATTCCGATTCTCAAATATGTGCAAGTAAATGTGTTTTGTCTTTTAAAAACCTTGATAATGATTGATCTATTACGCACAATGGGGGTTAGGACCCCACGCGATTCCATTGACTCAGAAAACGTTTAATTGGCACTCTCTTTAGCGCCTGTTTACAATTCCTACAAAATCATGTTATGAAAAATGCTGTTTGAACTACGTTATAAATGACCTTTATGTCTGTATTAGTTAGCGTATGTACTAGCATAGCATACAGATACCCGATTAGCCTGATAGCCTAGTTTATACACGCATTTGCACTTACCCTACATGTATTCACAATCATCTTTAATGTAATTACGTGTTACATTAAGTTTTAAATGTCGAACTATTTTTGTTATAAAAAGAATGTAATGATGTTCATTTATTCACTTAATAGGCTATTATTATTTATCAATTAACTAACAGTTTATCAAGTGAAAGAAATTTTCACTTTGTTTTATTATGCACTATAGAGAAAGCTATACAAATTTTTAGGGATGCACGATGATATCGGGACAACATCGGTATCGGCCGATAAAAGCTTAAAATGACCATCATCGGCATCGGCCGATATTTCTGCCGATGAGCCTTGCCGATAGGGTGGCGTGTTTCCTATGCGCACGTGACGACCGCGAACGAAGCATGAGCGCCAGCAACTTAAACTTCCAACTAGGGGTGTGCGTCTCACGGTTTTTGATCGTGGGCGATTAAAATGTCTCCACGATCTGCTTTTGAAGAAAAATCATAGTATCGTGCATTCTATCAGTTCAATTCTGGCGCCTTCATCTCAACATACTGTACAACGCGACGTACATTCACATCACATCACATGTAAACGCAGAGGTAGAGTTACACTCACGGGACACCGCTTTTCACAAAAGTTCATTATTTGCATGTGCGTCAAAGTCTTGCTAGGTAAACATATCATTCACGTGCTGATGCGCTGTTCTAACATCCGCTTTCTGAGCGCGTTACACCCGACGCTCACAGGAACTAAAAGCCCGTCAGAGCGCCTGCATACTGGACTAATCTTTCGAGTCTAATTGCGCTGATACTGTCAAATACACACAAGGTTTACATAAACAAAGTTGGTTATGTCTAAAGTGAAAGCAAACAGAGAAAATCTGCTTGTCAAATGCGTGTATATTAGACGCGTCGCGTGCAGTTCTTAAAGAGACAGCAATAATATGCTGCCGCTTGTCCTTAAAGAGATACTGCAGCCAGAAATACAAATTCTGTCATTATTTTCTCACTCTAATGTTGTTCCAAACCTGTATTCATTTCTTTCTTGTGCTTAAATATACTATGGAAGTCACTGGAGTACAGCAACTGTTTGGTTAGCCACATTCTTCCAAATAACTTTTATTTTCAACAGAAGAAAGAAACTTGAGAGAGTAAATGATGACAATTAAAATTTTTGGGAGAACTATCCCGTTAATGTTAATAAAACAACAAAACACAGAGGAAATCACTCACTGCTCTTGACTGAGAACTTTAATAGAAGCTTTTTGCACTTAAAAAAAAATACAAATATATCGGCATCGGGCAAAATTAGTTTGAAAATATCGGCATATCGAATATCGGCCAAAATCCTATATCGTGCATCCCTACAAATTTTAAATCAATATCATTTGCATGTACTTAGTATTTACTGATAGTTGATAAAGACCCGGTTTCGAGGGAGGACCCGATTCGTTATGACACCGCCATGTTAGTTTGCGTCGCAGTTTTACATCATTTCACCTACTTCTCCCGAAATACATGAAAGTAAGAGACCGGTGACGTGGGAGAAGAAGCTATATAGTTATAGTAAACTATATAGTTACCTATACAATCTGATATGAATAAAGCACATCTTCAAATTACAATCGAAAGTTCTGGACAAGTGTGGAGCCTGGGGCCTTGAGATAGTACCTTCACTCCGTCTGCCTGTACTCTTTTGCCCTGCATTTCTGGTTTTCTGTCAGGTTAAGCACGACATGTCTTACCTTTCTTAAAGCATTACATTTCGAGATACATACTCATTTAATTGGTTGCTTAAAACAAGGACTGAGAAAAAAAAAAAAAAAAAATAGAAAAAAAAAACACATAGGCCTAAGCAGGATAAGCGAGGCATGATCGTGGTGACCTGGGTTTGCATGGAGCTGGTTCCACGCTACACGTCTCGTTTTTTCTTTTAATGCAACACACTAGCTGACATGCATATACATCCATCACGAGCAACAAAAAAAAAAAAAAAAAAAGAAAGGGAAGGGAAGGAAAAAAAACCCCAAAAAAACACAACAACAACAACAAACAAACAGGGTAAGCATGGCATGTGTGTGACGGTCGGAGGTGGGGAGTGTTCTTGGTGGTGAGTGATGGGGGGTCCTTGGGCCGCAGGCTCCGGTGCACATCGTCTTATCGCCCAGTGGCCCATTGTAGTGTCTTGGCCAAGGGGAGATCAGAGACATCTTTTTTTACCATATTAGCCTTAATTCTTTTTCATTTATTTATTTATTTATTATTTTATTTACTTATTTTTTTTATTTATTTTTTTTTTATTACTATTTAGTTCATTTTTATCATGGCTGTTGTATCTGTAAGATTTTCTTCTGTTAAGTTATTTCCACTTACACACCCAGTAATACATGCACACACACACACACACACACACACGTTTATGTATGTTATTTTCATGTTTACATGTTAATGTCTATGTATGAGACCTTTATGTTTTTTGTTGTGTCAGTTACTTGTATGTATTGGATTACATTAAAAAAAAAAAAAATTTACAATCGAAAGGAGGATTATTATTGCTGCTTCCATAGACATCAGTGTGTATTTAACAAACTTTATATTTTTATATATTTTTTGCTATTACTTATGTGTATTTAAATGTCTGAAACATAAAATAAAGATTATGTGGTTGAAAACACTAAATGGTTTTAATATATGACAGGTGTTGAACACGTCTGGATCTGTTCCAGGCAAAGCACGAAAGCACATTTGAATTTAGCAGTTGATCACATGATTCACTGAACTGTACGTGTCAAAGGGTTAACTAGCTGGCTAGATAGACAACTAAATATTTTTTTATAAATAATTTTTTCTTAAATTGTTATAAATTTATAAATCTTATAAATAAATATTATTATTATAAAAAATATATGTACGTTATAATTATTATTCATAATTTTAAACCATTATATTAAGATAAATTATTATTAATTTAATAATTAAAAAATAAATTAATATGTACATTTATGTTATATATATTATTAATGTTTATTTATTAACAACTTTTCACTTTGAAAATGTCGCCTAAAGGAGGTCAGGTAAATATGCATTTATTATTATTAATGTAATAATAGTAAGAAATTATTATAATAAAATAAATTACTTATTATTATTAAAATATACATTATATTTTAATGTTATTTATACATATCTACATTATAATAATAATACATTCAAATAAAATAAGTTTTATTATTAATTTAATAAGAAAAGAAAAATATGAATAAAAATGTATTATTATTAGTATTATTAATGTTTGTTTATGAACAACTATTCACTTTGAGAATGTCGCCTAAAGGATGTCATGTCAGGTTTAGCTGAATTCCGTGGACAAAGTCACTTCTTCATTATGAGTTCTAGTTTGTGATTTCCTAGGTGGCACCAGCTGAAGGTTTCTCGGACCTCGCTGTGCAAGTCATGACGTCACCTTCGAAGAACTACATCTTGTTCGTGATTGCGCTGGCTGTGTCCATCCTCTTCCTCGTGGGACTGCTGTGTGGCCGCATCACCAAACGTGTGACCAGAGAGCTGAAAGACAGGTAGAGCGAGGATGCCGCCCATCTTCCCCCTCCTGTTGCACACGTCATTTCCTGCCCTCGCTGTTCTTTGTACTTATACCTGCGAAGACTTTAGGAGCTGTCAGCGGACCTTCTGTGGGCTGGTGTCATGTTTGGAACCCTCTCTAGCCCATCTGAATCCAAACGATAAACTTTTGAAATGCTTCTCGGACAGGATCAAGCTCGTTTTAGGACATTATGCCTTGATTATTTATGATTTTTGTTTTGAGAGTGGCAGCCTTACTTCTTGACTGTAAAATGGTCATGTGTCAATGCAGTATTTTTGTCGTTGTATCTTTTCCAGTTTTTGAGAATGTGCGGTCACGGATGGGCTTTAATCAGCAGCTTACATTAAAAAGTTCAGAAGCCATCTTTATATTGTTTTTATTTTTATCATCCCTACAGTTTTTTTTGTTTTGTTTTTTAATCTTAGTCCACTTGATTTTTGAATGTTTGGGATTGATTTTTGGATGTCTCCTGAATGTTTTGACACTGGGGAGGTACGATGTTTTTTCTAGTCCAATGTGACGAACTACAATGATTGGTGACGTGAAACAGTGGCCTTTATCAGGTAAAAGACGTTTTATTATACATTCAATATAAACTTGCAAAGATGATGACATTTGAATACACCTAGTAAACACCAGCCCCCCACCAATTAAAATGTAGTACATTGTGACATTATTTTCTTAACAATTTCACTATTCTGCTCATGTAATTGGGTAATGGTGTATTTGCTCGATGTAATGGGAATTTGACTTTTTGAGGTTTTGTCATTCCCACTATTCTCAATAGTGTTTCTCATTGCTCATTTGTACTGTTTTATGGTTTTAAAAAATAGTCACTGTAATACAAATTGGTTTATTTCTATATGTAAAGGTAGTACAACAACTACAGCACAAGAAAAGAGTCACAATGTCATAAAATTTTTAGTTTTCTTTGAACAAAATGTATTTTTATTTAGTGTTTTTAGTGTCAGTTTTGCACATTGAGTGATAAGAGTATGAAATTGGAGTAGACGTTTAGAGGTGGTTTAATGTTAAAGATCTTTTTATTGTCCCGGCCCAGGCCAAGTTTCCTTCGGACCATCGTTGTAAGGTTGATCGCGACTAATGGTGCGTTCATGTGCTATGGTAATTATGGTAAATACCAAAAGCCGACGTGGAAAATGCAGATGAACACCCCCTCATGTGCTATTTTCCACTGGGCAACTCGTAGAATATTTTGATGCACGAGTTGCCGAGATGAGATAACCTTTGACCTTTTCAAAATGGCGAAGAGCAACGCGAGAGTCTTGCGGTAGCAGATGACTTAAACAGTCTAAAATAGTTTTAACTAAATAACAGGTCTGGATCTCCATCTTTTTACCACATTACGACAACAAAAGCACGTGAACGCAACACACTGGTAAATACCAGTTCACAAGTGGAAAATATCATATTTTCCATAGCACGTGAACGCACCATATATACCCTGTTTCAGAGGTACTTTGAATGTTCACAAGACAATTGCACCTTTTTTTAATGTTTGTTATGTTTGGCTTAAGCCTTATTTATTGTTTACAACAAATGTGTTGATCTTGGTTTCGTGTGTGCATTTGTGTGCGTGCGCAGTTGTTGCCTTTTCTTTATCTCTGTCATACCAGTGAAAGGAAACGTCCATTAGTCCCCAATGATGGTGGCTCTGTATTTTTTCAAAGCTGTACCCACAAACATCTCTAAGATGAAAAGGAAATTACATACTTGTCTTTGTCTATTTGTTACTAAGTTACTCTGATTATAACTGTGATGATGATATGCATAACATTTGCTGAAGACATAAGGGTTTTCTAAAAGATCCATGCATGCTTTTCCCCCAGAACTCATTCTGCATTAGCTCACATATGAGCAAAATAGTGCCAGTCAAAAGTTTGGAAACTTTACTATTTTTGATGTTTTTGCTCATCAAGGCTGCATTTATTTGATCAAAAATACAGGAAAAACAATAATATTATTACAATTTAAAATAATGGTATTCTATTTTAATATACTTTTAAAATATAATGTATTTCTGTGATGTAAAGCTGAATTTTCAGCATCACTATTCATCACTACAGCATTCACAAGATCCTTCAGAAATCATTCTTATATGCTGATTTATTATTAATGTTGGAAACAGAAGTGCTGCTTAATATTTGGAACCAGTGATACTTTTTTAAGGATTCATTGATGAATAAAAAGTTAAAAAAATAACAGATCTTTTCTAACAATATAAATCTTTACTGTCACTTTTTATCAATTTAACACATTCTTGCAATAAAAGTATTCATTTTTTTATCTTTTTTTTTTTTAATAAAAAAAAAATACTGACCCCAAACTTTTGAACGGTCGTGTATATTGTCACAAAGGATTTCTTTTTTAAATAAATACTGTTCTTTTTTTAACTTTTTATTTATCGATGAATCCTGAAAAAAGTATCACAGGTTATAAAAAAAATAGTAAGCATCACAACTGTTTCCAACACTGATGGTAAATCGGCATATTAGAATGATTTCTGACATTTATAATAATAATATTCAAATAGAAAACCATTATTTTAAATTGTAATAATATTTCACAATATTACTGTTTTTTTCTTTTTTTTTTTATCCAATAAATGACGCCTTGATGAGCATAAGAAACTTCTCTCAAAAATATTAAAAATAGTAATGTTTCCAAACTTTTGATCGGTACTGTGTGTATATATATATAGGAATTTGTGGTGAAAAGTGACCTAGATAAATAAAAATTTCACCCCAAATTAAAATATCAAATAAAACATATTTTTGCACTATTATTTTGAGAGGTTTCGTGAGATTCAGATTTTTATTTTATTTTATTTTATTGAAAGGAGCTGTACCACCATAGAAAATATATTGTGCATTTGTAGATTGTGTCTCTCAAAGAGTGTGCCAAGCTCTATAAAATCAATTTGTCCATTATCCTTGTATTAAAGGGATAGTTCAACCAAAATTTTAAATTCTGTCATCATTTACTGACCCTGATGTGATTCTAAACCTGTATGTTTTTCTTCTACGGAACACAAAAAAATATATTTTGAAGAATGTTGGTAACTTTACTGTTTTGGTTCCCAATATGTGATGATGATGACAGAATAAATTTTTTTGGGTGGACTAACCCTTTAACAGGTTTAAAAATCCCAGAGTCCAAAATCTGGGAACAGATTTATACATTTCATTGCTTTTTTTTCTTTCTTTCTTTTTTCTTTTTTGGAGCTCGGGAGGCCACAGGTGTACTGCTTACCTCTAGCATTGATGATCTCAATGTTCTTCTGTAAATAATAGATCTAATGTGCAAATGACAGTGTCTGAGATTTCTGGTGATTGAAATTTGGACTGTAAAATTCTATTGATCATGTGGTCACGTTTGACTATATATTGTAGATAAGAAAATGTTAAAAGTTATGTTATTCCAAATATATTTCTCCTAATTCATGCTTCTTTCTTTTTTTGGACTGATTATGATGTGTATTGTTTAGATTTGTTTGGGGGGGGGGGGATTTTACATATAACTGGATGAGGTAACTTAACACATTGGATGTTCTTGGAGTGTTAAAAAAAAGCCAACTGTGATGGGTCATTAAGCACTCTTTTCTTTTAAAATTCAAAGGGAGCTCATGTTCTGTTTGATTTGAACTCGGTTCGATTTGTAATTGTTTGGAAATCAAGTGATCCTTAAACAGTTTTGGAGTATGTGCATGGAATATCGAGTCTTTCCAACTATTCCAACTTTTTTGTAACAACTTTTTTTGCTTAAGTTTGTTTGTTTTTTGCATTGTGCTAAAGTCATGTTGCCAGACAAAATTTAGGAGTCCATATGTTGAAAGACCAGTGTGTGCGTGTGCGTGCGTGTGTGCGTGCGTGTTTTGATGAGTCCCATTTTGAAAGCATCTTTTGAAGCCACAAGCAAGAGCAAAACCTGATTCCATTACTCTGAAAAGTGACATGGCCTGTCATAATTTCCCAAAAGTCATAGTGCAGAGCCAAAGATGATCCTGCTTTGTTTGAAATGCTCCTCTGCAAGACTTTAAGCAGCTCCAACATCTACTGGACGGCAGTTTTTCTTGTTTCATATTAACTGCATATTTACTAAACATTTTGAAATGTTATGGCTGTGATAGTTTCTCAGTTTCTTCATCTTGCCATGTAACATTAATACAACAAATCAGATTTTTTATTGTTGGTTTCCCTAATTCTGTACAGATTATGAATTATCAGTTTAATAAAATGCTGTAGATTTTCTTACCATTCTGTTTTGTTTCATTCATATGGTATATTGAATATTGATTCAGTTTTTCAGCTAAAGCTACACAAATTTCAAAATTATAATCACTTTCTGACTGGCTGTTTTTTTTTTCTTATTATTAATTTGGTCAAACTTAACAAAAAGGTCCCAAATACAATTGTTAGTGTTAGTTCAGGTCCATAATATTAACATGCATGTTTTTATTTTTGTTGTATGTTGAAACTAAGATTAATAAATGATTTAGAAGTATTTTGTTAGTTTATGTTAACTAATGTTAAAGGTCCCCTGACATGGGGTTATTTGATTATTTTATAATGTTTCCTGTGTTGCCCTTAAAATAATTTATTATAATTTAGAAATAAAAGGCATTTTTCCTGCCTGATTTTAGCCTCTGATTTGAACGCTCTGTTTGAAGGGGCGTGTCTGCTGTGGGATTCAGTGTAACCGGCCACTGCTGTGATTGGCTGACATGCTTGCATATGAAATAGCTACGTATTACATGTGAAACTCTCTCAAATACTTTTACTACAGCTATTATACGTTTTTACTATTACAGCTATTGAGATTAACGAATCGTGAGAAGTTTTTAAAGTATTTAGATCTGACTATTCCCATCACATAAAATGTTGCCATGATGAGCATTGAGCTTGAGGAAAAACTCAAATCGCGCTCGCGCATTCGTACTTCCTAGCTCATTTTCTCATGGGCGAGCCAAATTCTCTGGACAGGCAAACCAGAGAAAGGGGAGGTTGCCTTTCCTCCGTATGACGTCATATGGAGGAAATTCAAGATCAGCCCGTCTGAGCTTTCATTTTCTCAAAGGCAGAGAAAGATAGCCAAAGCTCGGTTTACACCGATGGAAATTTCTAGCCACTAGGGGACCATAAACAGGCTAGGGGAACTCATATTAATGTTAAAAAAAAAAAACAGAAAGTAAAAATTTCATGTCAGGGGACCTTTAAAGTCTTCTAGTGTTTTATTCTCTTTTCCCATCGGTCTCTGGAATTGCCAGACCGCTGTAAAGAAAGCTGATTTCATTACATCTATTTCTTGTCATTCAGGTCTCAGCCTATTGGCCCTAACTGAGACCTGGATCAAACTACACTGCCACACCTGCTGCCCTCTCCACTAACTTCACTTTCTCACACACCCCTCGCCTGAACGGAAGGGGTGGAGGTTCTGGTCTTCTCATCTCAAACGATTGGAAATTTTATCCTTTACCTCTTCAGTGTGACAACAGCTCATTTCGGATTCAATTACCATCACTAGGCCTATTTAAGTCCATTTTGTAGTTGTCTATAGTCCACCAGGTCAACTTGGCAGTTCTTGGAGGAGCTTGATGTGCTACTCTCACGCGTTCCCTGAGGATGGTACTCCTCTCGTAGTTCTTGGAGACTTCAACACCCACCTAGAAAAACCTCAGGCTGCTAATTTCCACACTCTATTTGCCTCATTCGACCTCAATCGAGTATCTACTGCGGCTACTCACAAATCAGAACAACCTCTTGGACAACAACCAGTCTGGTTTCAAAAGCGGACACTCAACTGAGACTGCCCTGCTCTCGGTAATTGAAGCTCTGAGACTGGCAAGAGCAGCTTCCAAATCCTCAGTTCTCATCCTGCTAGATCTGTCTGCTGCCTTTGACACAGTTAACCACCAGATCCTCCTGTCAATTTTAAAGACGAAAGGCATCTCGGGAACCGCACTACAATGATTCAAGTCTTACCTCTCAGGTAGGTCCTTCAGAGTGTCGTGGAGTTGTGAGGTGTCCAAGACCCTACATCTAGCTACTGGGGTGCCTCAGGGCTCAGTGCCTGGGCCACTTCTCTTCTCCATCTACATGACATCACTAGGATCTGCGATTTAGACATATGACTTTTCATATCACTGCTACGCTGATGACACACAACTCTACCTCTCATTCCAGCCTGATGATGATCCGACGGTTGCTGCTCGCATGCTTGTGGTCCCAGCCAACCCAACGCTACACCACAACTTATCCATTCAGCTAGGTTCGTCATCCATAACTCCATCAAGGTCAGCCAGGAACCTTGGAGTTGTGATTGATGATCAATTGAACTTTACAGACCACATTGCTAGAACTGCCTGGTCCTGCAGATTTGCCTTATACAACATTATAGGATCAGGCCCTTCCTATCAGAGCATGCTACACAACTCCTTGTCCAAGCACTTGTTCTGTCCAGACTGGATTATTGTAATGCTCTCCTGCTTGCACTGTCAAACCTCTGCAACTGATCCAAAATGCTGCAGCTAGAGTGGTCTTTAACGAGCCGAAGAGAGCACACGTCACTCCTCTCCTCACAAAATTGCACTGGTTGCCAGTTGCTGCTCGCATCAAATTCAAGTCACTGACTTTGGCCTACAGAACAAGCACTGGCTCTGCTCCCTCCTACCTAAACTCATTACTTCAGACTTACATGCCATCCGCGCTCTGCAAGTGAACGGCGTCTTGTAGTGCCATCTCAAAGAGGCACAAAATCTCTTTCTCTGGCCTTTTCCTGGTCAGTTCCATGCTGGTGGAATGACCTGCCCAACTCAACCAGAGCTGCGCAGTCCGTGGCCATTTTCAAGAAACGGCTGAAGACGCATCTTTTTCGGCAACACTTGCTCCATTAATACTTACACTTTATCTTCTATTCTATATCTATTATCTTTATTAAAAAAAAAATTTAAAAAGAATTACACGTATGCGTTAGATTAAACTGTGAAGGGTCATAGCACTTGTATATTGTTGTCCTATTGTTAGTTTAACTGCTTCTTTTGTTCTCATTTGTAAGTCGCTTTGGATAAAAGCATCTGCTAAATGAATAAATGTAATGTAAATGTAATGTAAATGTCATCTTGTTTATGTCTATGTGGTGTTTTTAATGTGCTTTAAGACAAACAATGTGCAAATTCATGTCAACACCATTGCTTGAGTATTTTGTCTTTAAAACTGCAGTGATCTAAAGACAGTCTCAAAAACGCGGTTTGAAATCGCTGGTGTTTCTGCTGGTCCAGGAATATCCAGAAACAAATGATAAAAAACTTGTTTTGTAAAGCAAATTAAAACAACATATTCATTAGTTACAAGCTCCTATCATGTAAGTTTATATAAGAAAAATGTTTATCCTTCATCAACATGTCGTACATTTTAAAGAAGACACTATAAAAGAACATTTGCATTAATGAATGGTTTGTAAGGCTCTTTGGTCCAGCTAAAAGAGCAAATGAAGCACAGATGAGGAGTTGAGGATGTCTCATTAGAGTCAATAGAGAGCAGAGATGTTCTAGTTAGTCCTATCAGCAGTCTTAAAAATAAAGCCTGCAGAATGCCAAAAAAACATGAGATTTTAGTTCATATGGTTAAAGATGACCCATTTCAAACTCTTATCATTCCTATTGCTAATACAGCTGTAGAAGGCCTGAGGATTGCTGTCACTTGGACTGCTGCCGTCAATGATTATGATAATGAAATACTCTATGCATAAAATAATGAGGCACTTGTCTTAGTCAGAGCCAGTCTTCCTCTGCATTAAGAGGCTTATGTAACCCAGGAGGACTTGGATAATGAGAGTCCGTACTCAAAATGGAATATCAGGATGTCTTAGTATGTGGTTTGTCTCCTTTTGCTTTAATGGCAGCAGCACTGGAGCACAAAACCTGATCGTGTTTGAAAGTGACCCGAAAAGAGCATCACGAGCTTCAACTGAACATGATTATCTGTACAAAGAGTCACAAGATCAATTCTTATTTGATGGACCCTTTTAGCATTTCCGGGTTTCTCTGCCGCGGAAGTAATCATAGTTGGGTAAACTTCTATAATGACTACATTAAAAATATTTTCTTGTGTTCCTTCCCATTTGCTCAAATAGCAAAAGAAAAAAATTCTAAAAGTAGAAAAAATAGAGAGAGATTGATGTCGGCTGTCGGAAGAGAAGACGTCAATTTGACCATATATGCCTCACAGCCGCTGAATTACAACCCTCACAGCAGCGTTTACTAGTTTCTTGTACTTTGATGCTAAGGTAATATAATACTAAAGTATAGTGTTATAAAATGTACATAGGCCTACATCTTTTCTTTTCTTTTTTTTTATGAAAATATAAAAAACTTTGCTAAATTTACGATGTTGATGACTGTTAAAACGCGTCATTAGCCTATGTCTGTGAAAAGGGTCCATTAGTGACCTGGAAATATAATAGCCTACTAATATAATACGTCTCAGTGTTTGTTTGTTTTAAATGTTTCAGAGTTCTAAAACGTTCGATTTTTGGTCCCCAAACTGCACTGTCAATATGTGTGAACAGAGTCGATCATCAAACAAGTGATGCTTTTACTGCCACCTAGTGGTGTCTGGACTGAAATGCTTTTATAATGTGCCCAAGGTTTGTGATGGACCAACGGGCAAAGATTAATGCCGTCAATCCAGAAGGGCTTCGATATAAATAACTAGTGGACAGCAATAAACGTCTAATAATGTATTACCTAGTCATCCGTCATCCATCCATCCAGAATTACCAGGAGGTCAATAGACTCGCTCTCCTGCAGCCATATTCTGTACGCTGTTCAGCCTTCTTTTTTTCTTCTTCAGGAAAACAGCCTTCCCAGCCAAATATTGCATTTAGTCCATATAATGAAACATGCCATTTTGCTAACTTTATTAACGCTGAAGAAATGTATGAGCTTGTTAGAATATGTACATTTTTTAGTCTGTAGCCTATCCTCCAATGTCACACGATGATGTTATGGATATGTCCAGGCAATAGATAAAAAATAAAACAATGCTTTAATACAAACCATGGGTAGATATAGTGATCATTTAACAGAGCATTTTAAGTCATAATAGACTTGAATGTGAATTTTATGTCATTTATAAAATGGAAGAAGCCCACTTCTTAGGCTATATGGTATTTTCTGGTAATTTCCTAATAAAATAAATAATTGCATAGCCTAAATGTAGGCCTATTGTTCTTATTTTGCAAAAATGTCAATCTGAAACGGAAAAAGCACATCAAATATATAAGATTATATCATAAACTCTAATTTTCTGTTAATATGGGTTTCTAAAATAGGCCTAGTCTCGAGTAAAGCATCTACACATAGCCTACATGTAAAGGTGTTTATTCAGTCTTTTTTGCTAGCTTCGCCGTTTTACTAAATTCCATGACCCGACCTCTCTCTCTCAAAAGCCCCGCCTTCCAACCACATGTCAGCCAACCCGATGTCAGTAGGCCTACACCTGACTGTGCGCAATGATTGACAGGCTGAGAGTGCTTCTAATTGACTATAATCAGTTTTACTCTTTTGTGTGTTGAGTACAAGGCCTTGGCTTGTTGCAGAGATACAAGTTTCTTAAGACATATTTCAGTGATATCAGTCCAGTCAGGTGATTTAAGGACATTCATAGTGTGGTGTTTAAAAAACAAAAACACCTTTAAGACATACTTTGGCTAGAGTTCTCAAGTCACATTTACTTCCAAATCTGAACACAAAAGAAGATATTTTGAAGAATGTTGGTGACCAGACAGTTGTTGGTAGCCATTGACTTCCATAGTAATTTTTTTGGAAGTCAATGGCTACAGTCGACTGTTTTATTACCAACATTCTTCAAAATATCTTCTTTTGTGTTGAACAGAAACTCATACAGGTTTAAAACAGAAGGGGTTAGTAAATGATGACAATCTTCATTTTTGGGTGAACTATCCTTTTAATGCAGTTTGATATTTGCATTTCTTATAGACCTAGATGATGCAGAACATATTGAACCATTCAATTATTCAAATATCGAAAGCAATTAAAAGCCATTCAAATTCACTTTTTTTTGTGATTTACTTGCAGTTACTAATTTTTAATAGTTGACTTTACCTTATTTGATCGAAGCACCTCCTGTTCCACCGTCACGTATTTCTTCTTTGGTCCAGCAGATGGCAGTCTGTGTACAGATTTTGCTCGCTTTCATTTCTTATCAGCATTTTCATATTCAACAGCAGCTCGTGTAATTCCTCACTCTGTCAGTGAGCTTATACTGTAGCTCAACATAGTTTATCTCAGATACATAAAATAAAATGCTGCAATAACACAGACCGGTTTCAGAATGCATTCTCATCCGACCTCAATTTATTTCATTTTAAATCTTCACTGTCTGTGACAGTCCTTGTCGTTTTTTTTTTGCTCTCTCAAATTTCGGTTTTGGATTTAGCTGTAATCTGATTTTGCCATATGTATTGGGGTTGACTAAATCTATTTTCTAAAAAAAAAAACCACACAAAAAAAACCCCCACTAGTTTATTTGCCTACACTGAAAAAAATTGTTGAATTTAAACATACAACATTATATACATCCAACTTGGATCAATTTTATTTAAAATTTACAAGAAAGCTTTTGTTATGTAGCCTACTTAAATATGAGTTCACAATAGAATACTAAGTAAATGCAAGTTCTGTTAACTTAAAATTTAAGCTCATTTAGCCTACATAAAAAAAAAATTAATTGAGTTGAACCAACATACAATTTGGATTTCAGATCTTGAGCTATTGCTTCTCCTAATCAGTTAATTTAGACTTTTCAGTCCAAAATAAAAAGATTGTATTCCTCTCCTAGTTGTGCTGCACTATATTCTTTATCAATTTTGTCATTTTTGCCCAGTCAGCTCTTGAATCAGAAGTCTCAAATTAAGTCAATAAATGTATCATTGAGTCTTTCATGTTGCACCCTTTCCCCTAGATGGGGCTTAACAGTGTTAAATTGTTTTCTTTTAAATAATAATTTGAGCAGCTATGATATTGCATTTGAAGTATAGGGACACATTTACATTTTTCTGATATTTATTAAACAACAGTTAACATGCTTGTAAATATGCATAGCATTTGCTATTTGTTCGCAATATTAATATTGTTTAATTACTGCATATGTGTCACATGTAGAATGCTGTGTGTGTGTGTGTGTGTGTGAGGGGCAGATAAACCCATCGGGCTGCTCTGGGCTTTTGTCCTGGGGTCATGCACTTGACCTTTTGTCTGAACTGCTGAACAGCTGCTGCACCACGAGCTCTTCTGACACTGTCTGCTCCAGATATCAGGACTTGAGATCATCGACAAGGGGTTTGACATGCTTATAGATCAGAGACTATTCATTATAAACGTATGCGATTAAATCGAATGGCACGTGAATGAGCTTAATGTGAAAGCATTAGAGGATTTGAGGCTCCGTTTTAAAAATTTTCAAATGTTGTTAAATTCACCTAAGATTATTTGTATTTTCTTTTTTTTCTTTCTTTCGTTGTAGCGAATTTCTTTGTTTCTTTCTAACGAATGAATGTTTCGGGGATTCAATAGACACAAATCTGAGACGATAGCCTACATTTGCGATTATTTAAAAGCATCGGAGTCAAAAGTCGGTGAATCAAATAGCTAATCCTCAGCTTTTTGATTCGTCAACATAAAAAAAAAAAAACATTTAATAAATAACAACGAGGAACATTTAGATTTCACAGCATAAAGGTTTTATTAATGAGGTGAATAGGGTGAAGATTATAACATTTAAATAAAAATAAATATTTTCTAAATGGTAGGCTACTACCATGTTTCTGTTCACGCATGAAGAAATAGGCTAGGCTACTGTTTGGCAAAGATAGCATGCAAAATATTCTGTGCATAGTTATAATAAAATAAGGGGTAGGCTATTAGTTATAATAATAGGCTATAAGGATAATTGTAACTTTATATTAATATAGCTTATTTTGAATTACAATTATCTGAATTGGTATTTGTAAAACAGAATGGGGTTGAATGTGTTTTATAGAACGAATCTTTTGAAGTTTATCAAATATTTCCATTAAGGCTAAATTAATTCTCATTTCAAAAGTTAGCCTATTGTTTATGATTTCAACAGTCATTATTCGATATTAATATTATTATTATTAAAAGCAGAAGAGCATCACGTCTTATATAGCCTACTTTTATAAAGATTTAAAGCTTTTATATACAATTTGAATGTTAAAATGTTAATTGCTGAATCAAAGGCCGGATATCAAATTACAATATGCCTTGAATCGTAATTATCCGCTGCATTTTAAGGTATGGACATTTAAAATAACATGAAATTTTACAGGCAAGAAGAGAATTTTGAATCCAGTTAACAGCCTATAATTTTCCGCATCAGGACTGTCGTTTGTTCATTAAAATTCCTCTTTTTCTTAAGCTGTTCTTTTGGGATGTAGGCAACCGTTGCATAATTCGACAGGCTATATCAACCAACAACACACGTGAACGGACTATATCCAAATTTATGTGTAGTTTTCTTTCTTTCTTTATTTCTTTTTTAACACTGACCAGCAAAGTCCGACAATTTAAATTGCTTAAAAATGTCCCGTGAAATGACATTTATAAAGATATCAAATACAAAAGAAAATATAGAGCAAGATATATAGGCCCTATAACATCATATTCATATACTTCACATATATGAAAATGATATTAAAATGCCACAGTAATTCATTGACCTTTCTGAGTCCGATCAATGCAACATGGTTTTAGGCCGGCAATTTCCAGTCAAGTTCATGTTCACAGCACGTGCATCATGATATAGCCAAGCCTACATTTATAGAGGTAGAAAAATAAAAGAAAGAAAGCTAAAGAACTTACTGTGATTAAAATGTAGAAACACTTTTAAAGGGTACTAAACAATTTTTTTTTTCAGGTTTTGGCCTAGTGTTATAGCTGTATCAATTAAAACAAGACATAAGGCCTATTCTAATAAATGCTAATAAATGATGACAGAAAACAGTATAATATGAAAGGACATTGAAAGGAGCAATCAGAGTAGAAAATAGCCTTGCACATGAAGGAACAGAGAAATATATTCATAGAATAGAAATATATTTACAATAGGGACTTACCTAAAAAAAAAATTAAAAAGCAGAGAAGAGAAGAGGGCTTGCGGTTGTCCCGTCTGATGATTTTGGAGAGATTTGAGGAGCAGACGCTGTGAGACAGGGTGTCGGGCTGCTGTTTGAGGTTAAGGTCATGAGGTCAGCAGACAGACAGCAGTCAGGGCTTTAAACTGCACATTGCATGTCATATGGAGGGCAGATATTGGGTGGGTTAAATAAGGATTTACAATTCCATGAATAGCATCAAGATTCTTCAATTTCCACACTTTGACATTTGTTGTGAAGAGAGTATGTGATTTCTTTTTTTTTCCATTACTGCAAGATTGAGATGAATTTTCTGCATAAACGTGCCCCTCGGCAGAATTTCTTTCTTCCCTTTTTTCTGTCTGAATTAAGTTAATTTCGAGAGTTTAACGTGTTTATTTTGCCCGTACTTCACTGATTCTATTTCAATAACTACACTGTAAAAATATTTTTATGATTTTTTATCACTGCACTTTTGTCTTGTCAAATCAACTTGGATCATTTTTTGTGGTTCCGATAACATAATATTTTGAGTTTATGTGGATTTAAACAAATCTCTTTAATTTCATTGAACTCAAAATTTGAAGGCAACCAGGTTACTTATTTTTAAGTTACAATATTTTTTTACAGTCTGATAAATTATCAAATGTTGTCATTGCCGTGACCTTCCAGAAGGTTCAGATGCTTTCTGAATCTTATAGAAAATAAATATTTCATGTATTTAATAATTGCACTTTTATATCAAAACCTGCCAAATATCACCATCCATTCTGCATTAAATAACAATTTAAATACAAATGACAAAGAATATTAGTTAAATGCATAATATAGATGAATGAGATGTTATAATTGGTGTATGTATTTGTGGTAGCCTATATTTATAAATATTTAAAGGCCTGATTCTAAACCAGAGAGTTCACGCATTAGTTTAGACTGGACTACAGCATTTCAGGACGGTAGATTATCAATGAATTATTTAAACAATCATATTATGTGCAATTTAAGATTTGAGTTTGTCCGTCCATCTTTTTAGATTTTAAAGCCTCTGTGTTGAACCCCAGTCGTTCTCTCCAAAAAGTCAAATAGAGGAGCGTGGTTGCCATATCAACCGGCCACCTGACGTGTTACTGTGGCAACAGCAGTATTAGACAGAAACCGCTTATTAGATGTCCCATCTAAGGGTGAGAGGGAGGGGCGAAGGTGGAGGGGGTAGAGGGACATCTAGATTAAAAAAGAATGAAACGAGGAATAATACTGGGTAACGCTATACTAGTCAAAAGAGGAAGGACTGATAAAAGCTAGTGTAAAATTGTGGTGGACCTTAAATCCTTATAAACCCCTTGACTGCAGCACCGCTCTCAAGCAGACAGTGCGAATGGAGAGGGGTGACGTTTGTGTCCAAAGAAAAAGGCAACAGTGGAGTGATGCTCAAGGGTCAGTGGTGTGACGTTATAACAGATGCAGCGTCCGTCTAATGGGACTTTTGTACTGTAACACAAACAAAGACATTCAATCAGGTCAGTGTATGAGTGTATGCATATAGACCTTATTCAGAGCAGCACCATGACAGGTATGAAAGCGAGGCTGTGAGGGATAGACTTGATGTGTTTTCAGTTGCATCCGCTCAAGCTCTTGAAGATCACTAATAATTTTTCACAGCTCTTTTTTTTTTCTACGGAAATTTGAAAGATATTTCTACAGTGTTTCGTCAGCAGAACAATCCAAAAACACATTAAGTATAACTACAACCCTCTGAAGGGATGCATATCTTTCCCTCACAGCCTCCCATTGAAAACCAAAGATGGCGCTGCTGTGAATAAGGTCTATTGTCTGTGTCACACCCACAAATAATTATAATTATTTTTGATAACTGTGATAATTATAATATTGCTGAACAGTCAAATGCAGGGTTACTGGTTAGCGTTTCTGTTGAGAGAGCACCAGTGTTGGCAGTCTCATCTTCTCTCATTGTATGCATAAACTTTCAAATGAAAGAATTTTGAACCAAGAATATTTCTTTAATTCCAAGTTAAAATATATTGACAGTGTCAACTCATCCCACAGTCTGTAAAAATGTGAAGTTATGCAACCAATAATGTGCACTGTCAATGCATTTGTAATACAAAATTCAAGATGACTCAATTGTTTTTGATTGACAGCACGCCACAGATGCCGTTAACAGATATGAATTTATATTTAACCCAGATATTTCTTATACAAAATAATACATTTGGAAGAGTTGTGCTTCATTGCCATATCCTTTTGAATATCCTCATATTGCATAAAACCCAATTAGTCTTTAGAAAGTATTAAAAGAAAATCCATTATTTAATAAATTAATATCTGTGATCAATTACTACTTTTATTAGAATAATTAGGTTAAATTAGATAAGAAAATCAAATGTAACAGGAATATGGCACATAAATATCCTTATTAAACACGCAAAGGCAAGTTGGTCTTTAGAAAGTAGCAGTTATTTCATTATTTAATAAACAAACATCTGTGATTGATTTGTTACTACTTTATTAGAAGAATTTTCTAATAACAAAAAGGCAAAATATGAATTAGACAAGGACATCAAGTGGAAATGGAATAATGCACATAAATAATGCTGTTAAAAAGGCAAGTAAGGAATTAACACATCCAGTGTGTGTGTGTGCGTGTGTGTGTGTGTGTGTGTTTAGCATGTTGGGGTAATTAACCCACATTAGATTAATCTACGAGGGTGGCATTTGTAACACAATGAAAACAGTGACCCCCAGCACTGCCGTGGGGCTCACAGGCATATAGAGGTCTGGCACCGGGCCAGAGACACACGCGTGCATAAACAAACACAAATGCATACGCACACATTCACACAAGCAGGCAAGAGCCAAGGGATTATGCATTCAGATCCATCCATCACAGCAAAAGAAGTATGATTTCACCTCAAAATGTACAGTTTTATTCTTCTTTTTTCCTCCTACAAATGAAAATGTAGTGTGAAATGTATTTCTTAAGGATAATGCATAGTTTTTGTGCTTGATTACTTACTGGTTCAGAAATACAGAATCTAGAAAATCTGGGCTAAACATTCCCACTTGGATTATCCTAATAATTTCCTTCCAAAAGATTCAAATCCACAGAAGGATTTACCAGCTATTGAAACTTTACCCTGGATCAATAGCGACTGGATTTAGGGCTCTTGTGTTCTGTTATCCTCACAACCTCTGAAGATCCTCAACACAGGTATCACATTGGGAACATAAATGGGATTTCCCAGCAGACCATGTATTATTCCAATTCTTTTTCTTTTTTTTTTCTTGGAGCTGAGAAATAGTGTTTATGCAATGTGTCTCACACCGTGGCCCACATTGGTGAAAAATGACTCCCAGAAATGATAGCTGCTTCTGGGACTGGGGTGTTGTATTGTTTTACAAAATAAATATCCAGCATGAGTCATGAAATGTACACATTTTCTTCAACAAGAACGGGCCTTGCTGCAGCCTCCCACATTTATATAAACCACCTTTGGCTTAACCATATAAATTTACACATTTTACAGACTAGTCCGTATGAATAATTTAGCAGAATTTTTGATTTACCTGTTCCATATAAAAGATTGAAACAAATCCTTCACTTAAAAGAGGTTATACAATAGAGCTTAACATGTTCTGATCTCTAAGCTATATAGAACAGCCATAATATAACAAAAATGTATATTTTAATGCTGACTCTGCTTTTAAATGCAAAGAATTCTTTCAGGTATATTTGACTTAATCTGCCAAATGTAGACACTCAGATGTGTTTAACTGAGTGAAACCTTCATAACAAGCTTCAAAACAATCATTAAATCACATTGACAGGTAAATAATACTGTTAGAATAGGAAAATCACATGGATTAATCATGCGAACTATTCTACTCATATCATATCATAATTTATGTAACATGTTTTGTCATTTATTCTTAGACTTCATATACATCTGTAAAAAATATTGTGCATTAGGCTAATAAATGTTATTACTTTTGATCTTCACATATTTTATTTAGACAACCAAAAGCCTCTCATTTGGTTAATGTATTTGTATCCATTTATTGTTGAGGCTTTATTTTAAAATCGATTAGATTTTACTTTGCTGGCTTTGGCATTAACATTAAATGCATTGTTCAGTGAGAGGAAAGAAATGTTCTTTTTTTTATAAGCGGTTGAAGAATCAAAGCAGCCATAAGGGGGCGCTGCAGAAGCACTCGCCTCTGTCGAAACCTCATACTGGTTATGGGGATCGAACACATTTGTATAGTTTACCAGAGTCCTAGACACATTTAAGTTGATTTGTAATTGTTGTGACAACATAAAAAAAAAACGTGGAAAATATTTTAATAATCACTCGCGGCAAGCTTGTTGCAAAAATTTCATGCTGTTTCTTCTTTTTTACCCCTACTTTATAGGCTTGTCTTAAGACCGCATCCTCCTTTTTGCTTGCGGAGCCTACGATATACATTTGCTTATTTAAATATGATGCAGTCTGTTTGTTTTACAAGATGTGTGTTAACGCTAAGCTTGCATAGTGTTGTAATTGAGAAAAACGAGTATTATAAACCATTAAAAAAATCAGCACAAACCCAAAATCACTGTTCCTGCAGATGGGTGCATGAATCAAAACTTGTATTCAGCTGTTGGTCCATCTGTGGCTGATGAATTCTGCTCTTTTGTTCATAAAGGCTTTTCAAGGAAACGTCATTATATGGGCTTGGAAATGACCGTGATTCTGCGTCTCTGTTGACGCATGTGTATAAATGATGACTAAAAAAAAAATCTCCTTTTTTATAAGCTAATGCATGGAGAGAAAAAATTTGCACCAAGATTTTGTGATGCACACACATGTATTATATTTCCACATGGAAATATGCTAATATTCACGCATCAAACTTTCACCATAACAAACTTAGAATGTGACTGGGTATGTGTGTGTGTGTGTGTGTGACCGGTGGTCAATGAAAAGTAGCCTATATCCTATACATTTTGGGTCATTATAAACAAAAATATATCTAGGCTATATTAAAAATATTATCCATTCGCATTATATGATTTTTATTTATGTATTTATGAAAGGCTATTTGAAAGGCAGGTAAGTGTTCGCTTGGATTCTCCAGTTTGAAAATGTGCCAATTTATATTTAACTTAGAAAATACCACAAAATACATTTCGTACATTTTAAGTAGCAAATAAGTTGAGCTATATCAAATCTTTATGTAATGCAGGGTCGGTTTTATGACAAAACGGAAACGTTGACCATAACAGCAACAGCCATTCAAGCACGCGCGTGCACGGACACACACACACACACACACACACACACACACACATATATTCACAAAGAACACAAAAGAATTATCATGACAAAAGACACAAGTAGAGTGAAAAACACTTCAACACTCGCTCCTTTCATGTAGAAGTTTTAATGAAAACTATTTTCTTCCTGCTCGTGCACAAATGAAACGTAGGCTATGCCATACTGGTAAAATATTGATGCGATTATTATTGAGATGTTGTTGTTGCCTATATGCAATGCTCCTTTTACTCGACCTTAAAGATGTTTTTTAACATGTAGCCTACCCTGTTTGAATGTGTACGCTGAATTGTAAAACTCTGGACATTTTATTTCCTTTGTAAAATGTATTGTATTCATTTTCATTAATAATAATAGTTTTATATCTATTATTATTTATAATGTGTGTTTTTATTTATAGGCTACAAAATCTCCAATATACACTATTTAAAATGGGTTCAGATCAGTTTTTATTTAACGTAACGCTTTGATAGAGACACTGGAATACATTAGTCTACAATTTTAATTACAATGTGCACTGATGAAAAGTATTTACAGAATTTAAACGCATAAATATGATTTTTTGTAAATGTAGGAATATTTATCTTTATGTCCATCCTCGAACAACGACTGCGAAAATAACAGCTATTTTGATGCTCAAGTGCACAATTTTACAATTTGCATTAATTATCTTGAAAATCGTATCCAGTTGCATGTCTACCCAAAATTCGCATCCACTAAATCTATGTACTTTAAGCATAAATGCACTTTTTACAGTAGCGCTACAAACTTTCCACTAGCCCTATTGATTGTCAAAACCTGATTTTTAGGATTTGCAGAGAATGCATGATTACGATTATAACAAAACAATGCGGTTCCTTCTCCATTGGTGCTTAGCTGGCCTACTCATCATGTGGGTATTAATATTGCTATAAATGTTTATTTTTTTCCTCATCCACCTGCTTCTCATCTCATGGCACCTTTGTTGTTTTATCCTCCTTTATTGTTTGTTGTTTATGTGCAGATGTAAAATTGTCCTATAGTCTAATTCCATCACTACCCCCCCCCCCCCCCCCCCCCCCTCCCCCCTCCCCTCCCCTCCCCACACCACACCTCCTTCCTCTCTTTCTCTCTCCCATCCTGGAATCTTATTGATCCAGGAGGAGCTAATTATCTCTTCCCCTCGTGACTGTGTAATCAGCACATGCGCAGTGTGTTAATTCCAGCCATTTTTTTGCACGAAAGTAATTAGCAGGAATAAAGACCGGACTGATTTTTTTCACTCTCTCCTCCTTCCTCGAACCGAAGCCAGGGCGCGTCTGTCGTCTGCAGTACAACCAAAAACAAACCCTTTTAAATGCTTTAAGGAACAGTCAAATACCTCGTTTAACTTTAGCAGCATGATGTGTGAACGCATGCATCTGCGCGAATGGGATCTATAAACGTGTTTACCGGATTACAAAGCGACGCGTCCAAATGTAAGTTTGTATCCGATGACTGTTCTTCACCGTTAGCCGATAGTTGATTCTTCTTTGCTCAAATTTTATTCACGCTATTTACAAAAGTATAAAGCGTAACAATAATGAACTACACAATGCATGGTTATTTTGCATGTTTGCCTGTTTTGTTATTGATCTTTACTAGTTGCTGTTATTACATGTGTATGACATAGTCACGAATGTACAGCACATCCTATTCACCTTCTTTGATGTCAGTGTCTTTCTCGAGTTCAGTTTGAAGTTATAAAGCTCTTCAGGCGTTCTCCTACCTGTTTTCTCTAAGAGTTGTCGCCCTCTTGTTAGTTGCAAAAGAAAGAAAAAAGCGTAAAGAAACGTCCTTTCTGTGTATGCGTTTGCTTGGACGAGTGCTGTTGTTGCTGTTGTGTAAGTAAACACTGACACATCAGGCTCATTTTCAGAGTGTATCAGTAGCCTATTGACACGCGCTACGGGTCCAGATCCGTCCGTGTGAACGATAAGATATGAAGAATCCGAACGAAGCCTCTGTGCGTCCTCCGCGTCGCGACTCAATTGTGCGCATGTAATAGCCTTATTTTTTCATATTTAAATATATATATTTAAAGTTACGAGGTCGCAAGGGTGTAACTTTTTGTTTTTGCGTCTTAAATGAAGGGTAGATGGTATAAGAGGGAGAATTAAGCTGGCCCTGATGTCCTGGGCATGCTTGGTCAAGCCTGTTTGGACTTATTCCTTCAACTGTGTGTGTGTGTGTGTGTGTGTGTGTTTGTGTGTATGGGTGGGTGGTTGTTTTGTTCCCAGAAGTTAGGTAAATATGATAAAACCTCAAAGATATTCATAAAATTCATAAAATAAGAGAATATATTTTATTAAATTCTACAGTGCACAAAATCATTTATATTTTAAATTTCATAGGATATGATGTGTTTACAAAGCTATACTTTATGATATCAAAAGTTATTAATGATTCATAAATAAGGTTAATGTTGTTATTAGCTAGTGTGTTGTAATTTTAATTCATACATTTATAAAAGCAATAAAAATCTATAGCATGTCCTCAATTATAAAGCTAGATAAATGTGTTGTGTGTTTGTGGATGCGCTTTTGTGTGACTGACTGACCGTGTGTTTGGGTATTGCTTTTTTCTGTCCTTTTGTGAATCTGTCACATCGTGACAAATAGTTGTTGTTTTTTTATACATTATACAATAGTTTTTGACTTAATAGTTCAATCGTTTGTTTATGAGCAGTATGGGCTCATAAAAAACAAGGATGGATTTTAGGCTTTATTTAGATTTTTTTTAATGCTTCAAATTGTTCATTTAGCTCTCTAAATGTCGGAATTGTCAACTTTAGAAATACAACAATCTTTACATTTCTAGGTAAAAATACAGTGTTTGGCCTAAAATAGAGTGCTTACACTGGAATAACCAGTTCTACTGCGTGATAAACACCGTGTGCTTCCGTGTGCTTGAGTAGCAGGTACAAATGAAGCGAGCACCGACTCTTTCTTTTGAGAATGCACACACTCACACACACACACACACACACACACACACACACACACACACACACACACACACACACACAGAAGATGGTGTTGGGTGAAAGAGGATTGGCTCACAGGTCAGAGTTCACAGAGTTAGGGAACAGGGTGAAAGGAAGAAGATGGGATGAAAGGGCACAGCTAGGGAACAGAAAAGTGGACTCTGTAGGGTAGCGGTGTCAAACAGATAGTGCTGAGCCAATGAGAGTGATTGAAGGAAATTGTTCCCGATAGGGTTTCATTGAAACATTTTTATTTTTTTTACTGCATTAGCGAAACTTTGTGGATGTGCTGTAAAAAATCTGAATATACATTTAAAAAATTGTTTCTTATTCGTATATAATTTGAAAAAATACAGCAGTCCCATTATATGCTGTGTATGTATCTTTTTGTTTATTCAATGTGTTCAACCCTTGCAGGACACTGTACATATTATGTAGTTGTTGCGTTGTTTGTAAATAAGGTGTTGCAACATCTGAATACTGAATTGTGTGCGTTCGTTTGTAATTCTGTGTGCACACACTGCCTTCAGGGTTTGACTTTTTCTGTTTATCATAATAATAGCTGGGGTTGTGGAGAAGTGAGGCACATCGGCAGATCAGTCACTAAGGCCTCTCAAACACACACACTCGCGCGCGCGCACACACACACACACACACACTGAGCCAGAGAACAATGCATGGGGGCCCAGCCTGTCAGTTCAAATTCTGCTCTCCATCCACGCCTTAAACAGACCTTGTGTGTGTATGTGTGTGTGTGTGTGTGTGTGTGTGTGCGCTCGCACAGGAGAAACTAGGGTGATCAGTGATTCTGCCTCACCACCGTGTTACTGTCAACTCTCGCCAGAATTCACTGCAAATATTGAACTATATTACACTGTCTGCCTTAGTCCAAGCAGAAAGCGGTGTGTGCTGTTTGCCATGGCTGTTGAATATATAGAATGAAGGTATAGTTTATAAAAGGAACATAAACCACAGTAATGCAAATGTCAGTGGGTTTGTTTAACACATTTTCTTGGAAATGGACTAGGAATGGAGACAGACAGAGCCTGTAGTGGGAGACAGAGATTTTGCAGAGTGTTTTCAAATAATGCTGAAATGTATTTCTAGGGGTACTATATATGTTTACCATTTTTCTTAGAATAATGGGGAAAAAAGGATGGTATTTGTTGAAAGAAAGAGGGAAAACAGCTCAGTATGACAATTTAGTGTCTTTACAGATTGAAATCTTTACATATTTACTCTTAATTTAAATATAATTGTGATGTCATGTTTTTAGTTTGTATCTCCAATAGTAATATTAGGATTTTTGTGTAGGTCACACACACACTCTTTCTCTCTCTCTCTCTCTCTCTCTCTCTCTCTCTCTCTCTCTCTCTCTCTCTCTCTTTATATATATATATATATTTATTTATTTATTTATGTGTATATATATGGTGTGTGTGCGCGTGGATTTCTTTTCTAGCCAGTTGTCACATTATTATTGTTTTAGAAAAGGGGAATTTCTGCACACTTTTCCCAATCAGTCAATTCCTGGTGGATAAAATAATGCTACTTGTAATATTATTTGTCATCAACCCATTTTCAATTATCCTCCAACCGAATGTAATCTCTTGTCATTTTGTTAGAGGTTGCGTAAATCATTTGTTAACACCAATGATTAAAAACAAGATAGCAGTAACATTTATTATTTTTTTTTCTAGCTAGTCAATTCCATTTTTGTTTTGCATGTTGTTCAGCTCTGCAGGATTATGCGTTTTGAATTGTGATCTAGCTGTTAAAAGGAGTTAATCTTGCACAAATGTTTTCTTTTTCCTTTCTCATTTCACAGTGCATATACTCGGGTAATGAATGCAGGATATTTACGTGAGTAATCCTTACAGATAAAAGCTTTAGTACACAGTGCCACATTCCATTTGATATGTGTGTAACAAGTCGTGCCGCAATTTGACAGAGGAAGAGCAGCACACACAAGCGATTCCCATTCATGGTCAGAGGCATAAGATCAAGTCAAATGAATAAGAACTCTTTCAGTGTAGCATTGATTTCATAATCCCGCTGGATCTTGCTGCAGTTTAGATCGATACGTTTACATCACGCTCAGACTTTCACACTAGAAACCAAAGCGTGTGTGACTTACTGTAAGCATACTGACGGAATGCATCACTGTGCATGTGTACAACGTTGTTCTACATCTCTGCCTATTGGAAACTTATGTAAGCAAATTCTTATTTTTTCCAGAACTATAATAGAAGGCTCATTTTTAACCCTTTCACGCGTACGATCACACCGTTGTGATCAGTCTTGGCTGGTCCCTGGGGCGTACGATCACACCGGTGTGATTAGAACGGTCAGTGCATCACGTGATCAACTGCTAAATTCAAACGTGCTTTCGCGCGTTGGCTGGCGCTGAGCCAGAGACAGACGCACTCAGTGCTGTCATATATCACAACTATTCAGTGTTTTCAACCACATAATGTTTATTTTAGGTTTCAGACATTTAAATACACATAAGTACTAGCAAAACAATGATTTTGAGTTTGTAAAATACACACTGATGTCTATGGAAGCGGCAATAATAATCCTTTCTATTATAATAAGACGACACATTTTATTCATATCAGATACACATTGTGAAAGTAGCTTTACATTTGACCCTATTCTTCTCCCAGTTCACCGGCCACTTAATTTCATGTATTTCGTGAGAAGTGGAGGAATTGACGTGTTGTAATCCAACAGATCCGATTCTCTGAACTGTAAAACAAACTAAAATGGCGCCGCCCATTGTGCATACAGCTCAACTAACGCGATCGTTATAAAGATGTTTAAACAACAAAACCCATCCACTTGCACATATTTGACAATCGGAATATCAGTGTTTCATGCTATAGCTAATACATTTGTGAATATTTTTAATAAAAAAGGAAAAATGACATAAAAGCAGATCATCACTCATTCAGCGCTGTGTTGTGGTTGTGCTGTGTCACGTGACAAGCAATGACGCGACACCATGGAAACATTAAAGTGACAAGTTCTAAATAACGGTCGCCTTGAAAAACTCACGCTGGGGGGTCAGTTAGAATATTTTAAACTTACGTGTGAAAGGGTTAAGGAGTAAGCTTTCACAACACTGTCATGGCCCTGCCATAACATCAGCATTACCTTTTGAACTTTGACCCTGCGTTTTTGTCTGTCACTTCCTTTTTGCATGTCATACAGGAAGTGCATCAGCATTTTACTTCCTGCTAACGTATTTTGTTCTATTCTGGCTGACTAATCTAGAAACAATTTTAAGGCCTCAGTTTTCTAAATTACAAGTCATACATTTTCCCTACCACTCTCACCCTCTCTTTCGTCCACTCTTTCTTTTTTTCTCTCTCTATCGTTCTCTCTCTTTCTTTTGAGGTTTTGCTCCTGAATGGGCTAGTGTCTCTAATGGAAATGGGGCATTAAATCAAAGATCAAAGACAAGCGCACAGCAGAGAGGACAGCTGTCTAAATACAGTGGGAGAAAATGTGTCTGTGTTTTTTGTGACTGCGAGAGAGAAGGGTGTGGGGTTAGCTGGTTTAAGTTTGGTTTGATACTTTCATATTTTTAGTTCAACCCTTGTAACAGTTTTCGTGTTTGTGTGCTCATGCATTCATGCATGTTGCAAGTAAAGGATAAAAACGCTGGCACAAAGTAAGATTGTGCACACACTTAATCGTTTTAAGTGTTCTTTGATGGTACTCTGTAGTATAGCCATGTGCGGTGTCATGTAGACATGTAAAACACGTAAGGATGAGGTGTGTTGTACAGTCATATCTGTGCAATAGAATGTTTACTAAGATACTGAGGCAATATTAGATTAGCATTAAAACAGGAAGCCAAGCCCCTGGATGAGCAATCTGTGCTGGGAATGTGGAATCACTCTCTATAACAAAACGGGGCTTCCCACACAATATCTTTTTTTTTCTTTCTTTTTTTTGTCAGGTTAATCACTTCCTTTCAGTGGCTAGAAAATGTTGCTAGTCAGTGTCAGGAGGTCAAACTAAATATTAAATCAGCTTTTTTATTTTCTATTAAATTTATGTGAAGTTTGCAACATTTCTCGCAATTTTCTATCAGTTAACATGAAGTAAACATTGAAGTAGACAAAATAAACGGAATAATGCACAAGAGTGAGATGTTACAGCTTTCAGTAGGAGCAAGATTAGTTCAGTGGTTATTAATAAGTGGTTATTAAGAAACTTTTTTCTTTATTTTTTTTTATTTTTTTTTATAAACTAGAGAGGATGGAGTGGTAGTATTTCCTTGCCATACTGTAATGTTGTTGTAGAAATTCCCCCAAAAATGTTACCTCTTTAGTGCCATACATTTTCTTTTCTTTTTCTTTTTCTTTTTGCAAAGTGGGAGATTTATGTGATAACAGGAATTGCCCACAACATGTGGGTTAATTTTATGTTAGATAATAATTTAGTCTCTAGAAACAAAAGTTTCCTGATCTCAGTGCAGTGAAAACAGTTCCCTGTAAATGTTGTTGTAGTTGCTGTTGGTGTTGTTGTTTAAGGGTTATTGCTGGTACTGTTAGTGTCAGGGTTAACATTAGTTTTAGTGTTGTTTTGTCTAATTCTCAGCTGACATCTTGGTCTTAATCCACACACACACTTAGAGGGAGTAATTGGTTTAAGATGTGTCTTGATTCCAGCTGTGTGCCCCCTATCAGGTATCCCAGAGAGATGGGTAATTAACCTAGCAGCTAATGAGATACATCACTAACTACCCACCCCCCACACCCCCCACACACACACATGCACACACGGAGCAAAAAAAGACTGGATATTCATTGATCTGTACAGAAAGTTTACTTAGTGTCAGCATGGCAGTATGTTTATGAATATGTATCTCTAGCGCTCTATATGCATTTGTGTTTATTTCAATGAGTGGACTCCTATGTATAAGAGTTGTTCATTATTTTTGAAACATTTGGCCTTTTAAGTCCATTTTTTTAGGCCCAGTTTGAGTTTAAATCAGGGAAAGCATAATTTAGCCTGGTGTGCTAGCATCCTGCTCTTGCTTCCAGTAAGATGTTTAGCATTCACGCTATTGATTTTCCCATTAGCACTTTAGCCCCCTCCAGTAGAGAGGATCAGAGAGAGCTCAATATAACAGCGTGAATCTCAGTTCAAGAATCTGCACTCTTCAACCTAGAAACATAGCAATTAGCCCCTAACTACAATCCACAAACTCTGTCCTCTCCTCCAGACACCTTCTGTACAAATACTTGATGTTTTTACACTATTTGGGTGAATTAACTGTAGATAAATCCAGTAATAACTATAAGCACATTTTAATTATTTAAATATAGCCCACGGTGTAACCACAAGGCAGGCTTAAGTAGCTACATCATATGGTTGTATTTGTAAAATGTGTAAGTTTGTGCTACTGGTACAATTAAAATGCCTATCCAAATGTAAACCTGTTTCTACTTAGCATTAATGTAAATTGCAATTATTATTGACGCCTAATATAAGTTGAACCCTGTTGTGATAGGCTGCTTTAATATAATTCAATTTAATTCACTTCAGCTGCTTTACTGATCAAGGCCTGTGGGGGCCGTGTCTCTGGAGAAACCTGGGACTAGAGTCAATAGGGAACTTATTCCAGAGGCACTGTCACGGGGCAATCCCCCGTAGACACAGCCCTATGTTCTGCTCAGTTGCCTAAAGGAAAATATAATTCAGATGGAGGGGGATGGGGGAGTCAGAGACAGACAGAGACATTTAATTGAGCAGATCTTGGTGATTCCAGGAATTGACTCTCATGTAATATTCAACTCTCTGTAATACAGCTAGGCAAAGAGCTATTGATCACAGTCTAGACCTTTCTCTGCTTTCCTTCATCGTTCCAGAGTTGCTTCTCTCTAAATAGTGACACTAAAGTTTATGCTGCTCAAATTAAATAATTAATATGTTGCTGTAATTATGTGTGGTGCAAAGTGATTTAGAAAATCGCAATGTAGGTTTAAAGTTTGGGTAATTAACCTTTTCTCTCTCTTTCATTCTTTTTCTAGGCCAGGGTGGGATGAACGTGCTCAGTAGCTCAGAGGATGGAGTGTTGTGACTCTGTCTCCAACAATGGAGCCTCTGGCCCCCACACACAACAGCCTCCTGGGCTCTGCAGACCACTGGCCCCCAATCCACTCCTACTGGCCAGAGATCAAGCCATTCATCGGAGCACAGCAACTCTGTCCAACCAGGATGGACTAGTGGGGCGGGCTGAGGAGGAGGGACTTGCTGGGAGATATGAAGAAAGATTTAGGGAAAAACAGGTTAATGAATGTTCAACTAGAGAGATGTTAAAAGAGAGGGAGAAGGCAGATGAAGAGGAAGAAGGTGAGGATGTGGAGAGTCCTATCGGAGAGATCTTGTACCAGCCTGATGGGTCTGCCTATGTGACAGAGAGTAAACTCACGAGTGGTGTGCCCTCCTCCTCGTTAGGTTCCCCTTCCTCCATCATTAGAACCTGTTACATTTCCTTGTCTCAAAGCCCCGCTCCACAGATTTTTCGTGTCTTCCAAATGCATAACCTTGACGAGAGTGATAGTCTAGCTCTGGTGACCCGCCAATCCAAAGATAATGCTCCTGACGTGGCAGGATCATCAGAGACAGGGGTGACATGGTCTGGTCTAACCAAACCCATCCTGATGTGCTTTCTGTGTCGGCTGTCTTTTGGCCGTTCACACTTGTTTAGGGCTCATGCTTCCCAGCAACACAACATCACCTTCAGCAATGAAGAACAACATCTGCTCTCGTTTAAACACACCTCTGCCATTTTACAGCCTGCCGGCCCAGGCAACCGCCTATTTCTCTGTTTCCTAGAACCAAAAAGGAATTGTGAGTCTGTGGTACCACTTAACCTGGCATATCCGACCTCTGGGAAAAGCACAGAGGACACGGCAAGACGGAAAGAGAATGAAGAGGCTCTGATCTCTAAGCCAGGACTCCCTTTCCTGCCCTCTCCACCCAGAACCTCCCCTGCTACCTCAATACCAAGCCCTGCCAAAGACCCTTCAACCCTGGGAAGAGAGGGCACACAAAGAGGCAAGGAGGACAAGATGAGGAAGGATGAAGCAAGTAGTGAGGGAGGAGAAAGGAGATTGTATTTAGAGGTAGGCAGCACTGTAGATGACAGTGCACACGGTATTAGCAGCAGTAGTGGACAAGAGCACATTACTGAAGCTGCTCTGTCAAACCAAAGCATTTCAAAACCTCCAAACTCTGTAACAATAGCAACCAGCTTTATGAACAACACCAAAACCCTTACAGACTCTGAGTCAGAGTATGGAACAAGCTTTAACTGCCACGACCCTGCACCTGCTTCCCTTGTTGTGGTAAACCCGTCCACTGTCACTACTACAGAACAACTTGCCAACCAAGAGAGTGCCACAGCAACCGAACCAAATGACCAGTTAGAGAATGGTAGCGCCATAGCAATGGAACCAACCAGTAGGTTGTCTGAAGATGACAGACATGCTGTCACTCATTCTGACCATCCCAATAATCATAGCCATTCCACGTCCCCTACACTGAGTCCTACCTTAACCCAGACTAGTCAGCCTATTCTTGAAGAAGGGCACTTGGACACTGCATCTAGAAAAAGGCTGGTGGCGGCCATTGACGGAGGCTTTGTTGCCGCTGGGGACGATGTCCAAGGATCATCTTTCAGTTATGCCGTTCAGGCCTCTATGGTACACTCCAGAAACTCCTGCAAGACATTGAAGTGTCCAAAATGCAACTGGCATTACAAGTACCAGCAAACTCTTGAAGCCCATATGAAGGAGAAGCACCCAGAGTCGGATTCTGAAGAGTGTCCATACTGCAGCAGTGGTCAGAGCCACCCACGCCTAGCAAGAGGTGAGACTTATTCTTGCGGATACAAGCCGTTCCGCTGCCAGGTCTGCCAATATTCCACCACCACTAAGGGCAACTTGAGCATTCACATGCAATCGGACAAACACCTCAACAACATGCAGAGCCTGCAGACGCAGTCACATGCACACAGCCCAGCAGCCCAGCCTAATCCTTCAACCCATTCACATCCTACTCTCACTCACCCCACACGAGCCAACTCCCCCTCTCCATCTAAGCTTCGGGGACGTGCATCGTGGCGGTGTGAAGTCTGTGACTACGAAACCAACGTGGCACGGAACCTCAGAATCCACATGACCAGTGAAAAGCACACACACAACGTGCTTCTACTGCAGCAGAACTTGGCACATATGCAACGTCAACGTAAGCACAATGCCACCGAGCTTTACCGCCACTGCCAACCTCAGACCAAACTGTCCGATCCCATCGCTTCTCTGTCCTGCAATGAAACTTCTTCACCGAAACTCTTTGAATGCATTCTATGTGGCTGCTTTTCCTGTGACACTCTAGAAGAGCTTAGTCAACACCTGACCATGCAGCGGTCATTACCCAATTCCTATTGGAGAAGCACAACTGGAGACACCCATCACTGTCGGCTTTGCCATTATGCTACGCCTTTGCGAGCAAACTTCCAACTGCACTGCCAGACAGACAAACACGTACAGCGCTACCAGTTAGCTGCACACCTACGAGAGGCCAGTAGTCAACATGTAAACATCGAAGAGGAGGAAGAAGAGTGGCGCCTCAGGTGTGTCACTGCTGGAAGCCAAGTGCAGCTCAGGTGCAATGCATGTGACTACGAGGCCAGCAGCTTGGAGAAACTGAAGCTACACACCATGAACTCCAGACACGAGACCAGTCTGAGACTATACAAGGTAAATCTCACAATTCAAAACCAGAAACGCTATGTGCAAAAAGTCTGAGGCCTGGGATTCCTGTCAGTAAAATCCACAAAAGCCCAAGATGCCCTCAGTGAAGCCATTATTCCCAAAAACCTGTAAGGCCTCTATGGTAATTGATATAGATTGTATGTTATTTTTTCCCTCCCTCTAATGTGGTCCATTAACTCAGCACATCTCTAATCAGTTTAGAGTTCTGTAAAACAAGTGGACTGGTGTTTCTCACTGTGGTTGTGTGTATGTGTTTTTGTGTCTTTGTTCATCTAATGTTTCACTGGCTTCATTTGCTTTGAATCTGTCTGCTCAGCTTTCACCAGACCGCAGACAGAGGGAGAGATTTAGCGTTTATTTGAGCAAAGCATGTTAAGTAACATCTACATAGGTGTTTTTACAGGGTTGTATTGATCCTGCATAGATCTATATTGTGCTGTCCACATTAGAGGAAGCCACATATTGATCATTTATGACTTAATGGTCAATATATGACTTCCGCTAAAGTACCTTAAGTATGTTGCTGGTGTTGAAATGTGAGTTGGATGAAGTAGAAGAGTGTTTTATTAATTGATATAACTTCTTTTATCCTTATATCCTTCCTTTCCGTTTACCCTCACACATCATGTATGATTAATGTTTATCTTTACTCTTTCTCTCAGTATTTGCAGCAGCTGGATGGAATGGAGTCTGAAGATGTCTGGCTGCACTGTGTGCTGTGTGATTTCTCCACTCAGAACAGCCTTTCTTTAGTGCAGCACTCCCATTCATTGAGCCACCAGAGAGGGGAGGGGCTGCTTAGACTACAGCGAATCCAGAAAGGTCTGCAGGATGAGGAGGAGCTTGGTGCCATCTTTACAATCCGAAATAGCCCTGCTCAAGAAAATGGTATGAGACACACATGCACGATCGCTTTGTTCTGTTTCAATTTACAGAGTTATCTTCAGGGGTTTTGCAAAGCACCAAAAATGGTTTTTAAACCAGTAAAATTTCAGGGGGGGGGGGGGGGGGGATAAGCAAAATCCAACACGCTCATAAGCAGAACACTAGCGTTTGATGCTAGATTAATATTGGGGAGAAAGTCAGGGAGAATTCCTTAAAACCCTAATCAAAAGACTGTCCCTTGTGTGTTGTGCTCATGACGCTCAAGGCTCTAAAACACACAACAGAACAACAGAGGGGGAGGGGCTGACAGACATGCCAAAAAACAAAAAGAATAGGAAAAGGAAGAGGGCAGATATTAACACTGGGGTAATTGAGAAAACCGGGTGGTGGAGGTAATTAGCATTTAGTTCTAACACAGAATAAGCTCAACTAATGAGTTGAACAATAGCCCAACCTTGGCACCCAGCCTGTTTGTATGTGTATATTTACATATGCATTTGTGTGTGAGAGCGAGAGAGAAAAAGAAAGCGAGTGAGTGTGCCTTTTGTACTGAATAGTAGGAATTGATTTTGTTAATTGACTTGCCAATAATCACATTTGTAACATCTTCACTGGCCAGAAAGAGGCTAAACTAGAGGGTTAGCCAGTCAATGCAGCCAATAAAGGCGCAACCCACTAACGAGGCATGAGTTAATTAATTTTCAAATTAACATTTTAAAGGAAAGACAGAGAAACGGTCTGATAGAGATTCCTAAAGACTGACAGGTGTTTGGAAATATTCCTGGTTTATTTTGTGTTAAGAAAATTTTTATTAGTATTATTTAGTATTTTAATGTTTTTTTCTCAGTTCTAACTTTGATAAGATTTGTTTAGTAATGTTTTCAAATCTCAAATTAATCAGCAAATTTTTTTTTTGAAAAACTAATGTAAAATTTCCTAAACATGGTACATTTAAAATAAAGAAAACTGAAATACTGTATAGTAGCGTTATATTCCCGATGAGGAGAAATGGCGAACACACTGGGTACAAGAAAAGGTTAGCAGTCAGTGTGTCATGTACAATCAATGCTAAAGTCAGTGAGTGAGAGTGAGTAGCTGTTTCAGTGTGAATTTTAACCTGTAGGAACGTCAGATCAGCGCTGCTTCCGATCTGCTGGGGAGCCGCAGCTGAATGGCTGGTTATTGATCTCTTTAGGAACACCAGGGCATTGCCTAATTTATAATCAATACTGGATCAATGCTGCTGAGCATTTGTATATTGATCCCTGGGACGGGTAGGAAGTGCTGATGAAGTGTGTGTTGAGTGTGCGCCTGGAGTGTGTTAGCATGTGTGGGTGCATCTGATCACTTCATTACTGGCCGAAATGACCTCACCACGCTGAGCCACGGCCATCTGTTTTGTCCAAGAAGCGTCATGAACATTCTAAGTGAATGAATCCACATGCCCCCTTTGATTTTTAAAGTGCATTTTCAAAGCAACTTTAAAATTAAATAAAATCTTTGATAATTAAGTTGCATGATAAATAAGTTGTTTGTTAAACACATGTATGCATTTGGTTAAATTTGGCTAATTTTTGCATTATAAATTTGTAGTGCATAATTAAACAAGTTTTGCACAAAATGGATAATTTTTGCCATTTTGTCAGAATTTGAACATATCGTGCAACACATTATGAATTTTCACCAATTAATGATTTCCTTCAGTCCCATACATTTAGTTGCCATTTGATTTATTTTTTATTTCAATCCCTAAGCTTTTCTTGTTGTGATTTTCCCTGTGAGAGATGCTCAACAATAGACTAATTTTTTTTGGTCAGGTTCAGCGCGGTGTGTGTGACTAAGAGAATGACTGAGCGAGTGGGCTCAATGGGGCGGTCGTAACTAGAGCGGATTTGACAGTTTCAGGTTATGTGTTCTGTGTTTATGGGTGTGTTGGTTTGATAGGAAATCAATAGCGTGTCTGTCAGGATAATTGGTGTTCAGATGGCCTTTCTCGCTCTCTCTCTCACCCTCTGTCATAATCACCTTCTCAAAGAATTACCAGAAGATACCTCGGCCTGCGTTTGATTGGTCTGTTATGACAACCCTCTTGCATTTTTTTTGTTTCCACCCCCCATACCCCAACCACCCCCCTGCCCAAAACCCACCCAAATCAACTCTGTTCTTCTTTTCCCTTCCCCCCGCGTAGCAGAACAATTACTTTGCTAAGAAAGCAGAAAGGCAGAAAGCAAGAGAGAAGAGGATGAGGAAAGGGAGGGAGGGCGTTGAATGGGGTATCTGGTTTAGTGTGTCCCGAGGCTGTGTGTTTTGTACCTACAGAGCTCAGCCGAAGCTTTTAGACGCTGCAAAAGAACAACAGAGCATCATTGGCCTTTTTGAATTTCCATCTTAATGTGTGCGTGCTCTCTCTTTTTGATTTTGGAGTTCATCGGGAAGATTAAAAAATAACAAGCCAAAACTGAAGACTGTTGTCAAAATATTGTCAGTAAATGCCATTCCACATGTTTTGGATATGCACAGTCATTTCAGTTTTCAGGGAGCGCTTTAGAAAATGCTTCTTTTAGCAAGAAAGCTATAACTAGTACAACAGACTCAAACTGAGCACAAGACCTATTGTATAAGATCATTTTTAAAGCCTGTCATGGCGGCATTGTTCGCCAATTTGTGCTTTGAAATGGACTCTTTGTGTGTGACCCTCCTGACCTCTGCTGTATTATCTTCCTCCTGTGACTTTTCAAATCCCCACAGGTCATATGAAGCTCTGCTGATGCCACTGACTTTAACTCGTCCTCCTTCTGATTTTCTTCTCTCGTATCTTTCTTTGTATTTTTACTGTAAAAGATCAATATATTTAACTTCTTTTGTGTGAATCCATAGGATATTTTGTAGATTACTAGCTAGTGTTTTGTGTCGGTCTGTCCGTTAATGTGTTTGAACAGGTTGGTTGGGTTTCACTGAGCTAGTGTAGACTGACCCCTATAGGTTTGAATGTGTTCCTGCATTCAACCTTGTTTTGCAGTGGCACATGCACGCAAGATATTTTCTGCAATGACCAATTGGCTAAAAAATCAAATAGGTGGCCTGATAATTTAAATTGCAAAGCATATAGGAAACAAACAACCTTGAGTGTGTACATAAGACTTTGTCTATTGTGATGTGGCCACTGAATATATTTCTTTCTCTTCAGCTCTTCAAGCAGATCAGAATGGGATGGAGCCTCCCACTGAGGATACGGCTAACCAAGAAGACAGAAGTAAACATGGAGACATAACGATGAAAAAATCAGGTCTTTACCAAAATTATTGCTACAGTGTTTTTTCAGCTGGATTCGCTTCGGGAGCCAGATTTTACATTAGATGCTGTGGTGAACCCACACCAATATAGTTTAAATTTAGCTTATATTTAACACCATACTGCTAATTGCATTATTTGCATTGTTGTTTTCCCTGCTTTCTATGATACCAAATGCCAATGGGAACCACTGTTTTACAATAAGCTTAGTGTTGTTACTTGTTAAACAATAATGTGCGCTTATAAATGATCTGTTTGCTTTTTCTTTTCTTTTTTTGCTAGTAGAAGGATTTATTCAAACAGTGGCAGAGCAAAATGAGTCGTCTTCAAGTCCTAAGCGTCCCTCATCTGGATCTGACGAGTCAGATGACCTCTCTCCCTGCAAAAGGCCACGAATACAGGAAGAGGTCTGCTGCAGTGCACTCTGCACTATCTTTTTTTAAAAATAAAATGTAACCTGGTTTTGGCATGTTTATTTTACAAGTTCTTTAAAGTGCCATAAGACCACTGATGCCTATTAGTTTTCTGTATGACTAGCAGAATAGTGTAAACAAGTAGTTGTGCAAGCCCTAGAAAATACAATGGAATAATAATTTAATTAAATTACTATTAACTTAATTGCTTATTATACCATTGTGCAAAAAAAATAAGAAACATAAAAGAAACAAAGCCTAATATTATTTAAAGGAACAGGATATTTCAAAGACAGTATGTAATTCTTGTACCTCTGTTGTTTGTTTCCTTCCATTCAGATGCGGCAGTGTCCATTCTGTCGGTTCCGTCATAGTGATATTGAGCGTCTAAGGAGTCATGTGATGAACCAGCATGCAGTTCAGCCTGCTCTCCGCTGCCCACTGTGCCAAGACACACTGCACAGTATTGCCCTCTTGCGTACCCACCTCACACAGCTGCACAGTGTCACTGCAGACTGCACTCAGAAGCTCATCAACACGGTGAGGGGGGGGAAAGACAGTATGCATATATCATGTAGATTCAGTATTTTAGTGCTATATAGTTTGTCATTTTTTTTAGTGCTTTTATAAAGAATTAAAGCAACCAAGGATTTTAAACAGTAACACATGTCCATTCCAGCCACAATTATCACAGCAAAAATAGTTTTTTGTTTTTTTTTTCTGTTACCTAGTAAAAACATCTTAACTCCCTTTAAGATCAATTGCTTGGGCCATTAAGAAGACAATATGTTTTGAATTATTTTTTATGTTTTTTATCCCTTAGGCAGTTTTTACTGATGTCAAAGCAGGATCTATTTACATTTTTTATGTTTACTAGTAATGGGGCAGGCCAAATAATCAGCTGATATTTAGCAATTTTTAAAGTAAAAAAAAAAAAGTAGTACATTTTCCAGTGTGCTTGTTTAAATTCTGCAATTTTGTGTAGCCTGCATCTTAGTCACTATTATTACTTGTGTTATACTAGCCGTCAGCCATACTGCTTTCTAGATATTGATATTAAAAAACATCAGTGGACCACTATTTTTTTATGGGGTAAAAATTGTATTAATGCAAGAAAATGTTCAGCACAATGTGCATGTGGTTATAAGGAGGGGTGTTTAGACCCTCAGTGACTCCTGCACGAGCAAACGGAGACAAGTAATGACATTGAGTTGGGGGAGGGAAGAGGTAGCTGCCTCAGATCCAATGAATATTAAAATTAGCTTTTTTTATCTGCAGAATATAAATTGATACTAATGCACCCAGAGCTTGTTTGAACCCGAAGCAGACATGCCTCACTGTTTCTGAAAGGTTGGACATTTTTTGCCAATTCAGTCAGCTTGCGCTGAGTGCTTTTTCTTGCGTAAAAGGCTTTTCTGTCTGTTTTTCCATTTCATGTGTTCTCCCCTCTCCTATCTTTCTTGGTCTTCCTTGCCCTCTGTTCTGCCATCTCTCTTGATTTCTCTCTTCGGCACTTGCCGTTTCTCTCCCCTTCCCCAGCTGAACTGAAATACAGTAATGAAAATAATTGTGCTTCATTAGTTCTGAGCCAGTGCTAGGTGATTTTCGTTATGAACCGTGCCTGGTAATTATGTTCTAAATTAAATGTGACCTTGAAGAGGACTTGTGTGCTGCTTTGTGTCCCTTCAATACAGCACTTTCCTGAAATGGTGTGCTTTGTGATGGAAATAGCAGCCATTTTGTTTGGTTGTTCATCCCTCCCTCTCCCCCCCTTAAAGTTGCATTGATTTACACATTTTAAATTTGAGTGGATACAGGAGGAAAGAAGGAGAGGAAGATAAGTAAAGTGGCTTTTTTACATCCAAAGTTAACTAATTGTGTTGTCATGGACCAAAGAGGGCTTCCATTCATACTTAACCTTTGAACTGCTTTAAGTGTTGGTTCATGACTGCGATTCCTTTTTGCCTTCTGAAGTTAAGGGTCTATTCTCTTGCACGATGCATCGTTAATGCACACGTAGCAGGAACACAGCATAATGACCAATCATTTTCAGAGATAACAATCAAATGACTTAATAATGAGATTTTTGTGGATTAATTAATCCACAAAATGGATTTATCAAACCTATTATGATTTCTTTGTTCCCTTGTGATCAGATGATTGCTTCAGACGTGCTGCCAGAGAAGATGTTTTTACCTGTGCACAACTCGGATACACAGCTGATAAATGCTAATGAAACAAAGAGACTGGATGGTTAGTATAAATATATATATATATATATATATATATATATATATATATATATATATATATATATATATATATATTAAATCTAGGTTAAGCATGGTCCTTTATTTTTCATAATTTTAACCCTTTGATACACAACATGGGCCTAAAGTGACCCGACTGAGTTTTCATTTTCTACATCTTTGCAAGAAATTAATTTCATCATTCAGTATTCCAGGTATTCCTCAATTAACTTGTTTTAGATCATTACAAATCCTTATTTTAAATTTTCCTTTCTTACTTTTCGAATAAAAATCGTTTTTGTGTCACTGCCCTTCTAATGCACAACATGGGTCTAAAATGACCAGTATTCATTCCCTATGTTATTTCAATCATGGCTTAGTGTTTCTTTGCGGACTCTTTGAAAGAAATGTATTTTATAATGTAATAATTCAGATATTCAATAAATATCTTCTTTTTGATTTCCACAAAGCATTATGTTTATTTTTCCTTTCTTACTTTATAAACAAACACAGTTTTTGTATTTCTACATACATTTTACACACATGGGTCAAAAATGACCCATATGGGAACCTTTGATATTTGTAAATAGTAGGAACATTTACTGCAGAAAACTATTCACCTGCCACACATTTCACAACTCAACACGACTGCTTTTGTATATTTCATGCATGTCTTATTTTATTATTTTTTTGTCACAGAAAATATTTGATATTTTGTAAAAGACAACTGGATATAATATTTGAATGTTTAGGCTAAGGTTATCTTGACCTTGAAACAAATTAATAGTGAGAAAGAGAAACATGTCAAATACTATTAGCTAGCTTGCTGTTGACATATTCTATTCTATCTAATGTTAGCTAGGTCAACAAAATAAAAGTTGAAATAGAACGTTATTATATATAGCTACAAGTATATATTGTCACTGTTGGGCGGAAATCTTGTATCTCCATATGGTCAACATGGTAACATGACTAAGCTATGTGTCGAAGAAGGGAAAGGCTGTTGTCCTCCTGAGCACCATGCATGATGAAAAAAAGTGGATGATAACAGGGTTAAGAAACCAGAAATTATCCAATACTACAATGTGCTGGATGTTGCCACCCTCAATGCCTACACCAACTTTACTGCACAACACCCTCCTGATTACATGGTGGTGGGACCAGTGCACGACGGCTATTCATCAAGGAGCTGCATGGTCTAGGAGCTTGTCATGCCCCATATGAAGAGGCGCTTGGAGGGCACCTCCAAAAAATCCCAGGATGTCGTTCGGAAAAAGAGTAGGGGTTTAACCCCGGCATCCTGGCCAAATTTGCCCATTGGCCTCTGTCCATCATCATGGCCTCCTAATCATCCCCATTTACACTGATTGGTTTCACCACTGTGTCTCCTCTCCACCAGTAAGCTGGTGTGTGGTGGCGTTCTAGTGCACTGGCTGCTGTCGCATCATTCAGGTGGATGCTGCACATTGGTGGTGGTTGAGGAGATTCCCCGCTTCCATGTAAAGCACTTTGAGTTCAGACAAAAGCGCTATATAAATGTAACAATAAAAAAAAAAAAAAAAACGCAGCCACCATCCGGCCACAGGAGGACATCAGCAGGAGGGCCAATCGAAGAGTGCACCAGGCCCGTGTGCAAGGAGCACAAACGTGTAGTTGTCATTTGTGAGACATGTAAGCACTGAGATGGCAATTTAAGACACGCTGTACCAGTGTGATTTTATTTTATCAGGTTTTTTTTCATTCAGTCACATTCACCACAATTCACTACAGTTCAATTTCAGTGTTATCGGTTATATGCGTGTTATGTGTGACAAAGTGGCCAATAAACATATTTCAAGTGTTACAGTAAATGTGTTGATCTAAATAACTGCGAAATTGGTTATTTTAACAAAAAGTTTTCTTTATTCTTTTGTTTTATCACGCTTGGATAGATGGGTCATTTTTGACCCATGTGTGTAAATTTGATGTATTAACACAAAACCTAGGAAATATTAAAATATGAATTTGTGATAATTGAAAACAAGATATTTTGAATATTCATAAATCATGGTATACATAGATCATGGAATATTAAATGCTGAAATAAAGTGATTTCAAAAGATGAAACAAAAAAATGCTAAGCCATGCATGAAATAACATAGGAAATGAATGTGGACCCATGTTGTGCATTACTGTTGAAGGGGTTTGCATAGCTTATGCATCAAAGGGTTAAAAAAGGTTGACAGTTATGATCTGACTCAATAGGTAGTCCAAAGGTGATTTATCAATATGTGTGCTTGGTTTAATTACTAAACTGTGATTGTTCTAATTAATTTTGCTTCATTATGTATTCACAGCAATTTTTTTTCTGTTTATTCTTTAGAAATTTCAACCGATGCTGAACCTGAGAGGGGTACCACACCTCACTTGGAGGCAGCAAAAATCTATAAACAACCATCAGAGGATGCAGAATCCACAAAGGAGAACAATGCTGCTTTTCCTTGTTGGCAGAAAGGCTGCAACAAAGTCTTTACATCCTCAAGTGCACTCCAGACACATTTCAACCAGCTTCATAGCCAGAAATCTCAAACGGCAATATCTGATCGCCACATTTACAAGTACCGGTGTAATCAGTGCAGCCTAGCATTTAAAACCCCTGAAAAGTTGCAACTGCATTCTCAGTACCATGCTATCAGAGCTGCCACCATATGCTGCCTCTGTCAACGCAGTTTTCGTACAATGCAGGCCCTTCGGAAACACCTCGAGACAAGCCACCTGGAGCTAAGTGAAACCCAGATACAGCAGCTTTATGGTGGTTTAATGATGAATGGTGATACCCTGATCTCCGCAGACCAAACATTTGGTGAAGAGGAGGGATCACCAGAAGAAACTGAGATGAAAGATGATGAAGAATGTGATTTGGAGAAAAAACTTAGTCCTACAGACAATGATTCAAGTTCAGTTAAAGATAATGCTGAATGTGACCCCAAGCAGCCTGTTTTTCCACTTAGAAAGGGCCCGAATATTACAATGGAGAAATTTCTGGATCCATCGAGACCTTTCAAATGTACTGTTTGCAAGGAATCTTTCACACAGAAGAATATTCTCTTGGTTCACTACAACTCAGTGTCACACTTACACAAACTTAAACGGTCTCTGCAGGACACGTCAACTGGATTGCAAGAGCCTGTCAACAATGCAGACCACAAACCATTTAAATGTAGTATTTGCAATGTAGCATATAGTCAGAGTTCAACCTTAGAGATCCATATGCGTTCTGTCTTGCACCAGACAAAAGCCCGTGCATCCAAGCTTGAGACATCCACTTCTAGTTCTGAATCTGTTGGCCCTCCCCCAGGCAAGGCATTGTCCAGCACCCCTGCAACCATGAAGCCTGCTACTTCCATGAACAATGCTGATCTAAGCCACCAACAAAACACTGAACTCAATGGCACACCTGCAAACCCAGACACCAACCATCCTTCAACATCTGACATGAGGAAGAAGTTGGTAAACATGATTGATTCAGCTACCAAGCAACAGCAGATGTCATTACAACAACAACAGCAGCAGCAGTTAGCCCAGGCCCAAGCCCATCTCCAGCAAGAGCTCCAAAAGAACGCTGCTCTTCTTCAGTCCCATTTATTCAATCCTGCACTTTTACACCCTTTTCCTATGGCAACAGAGGCTCTTCTTTCAGTGCAGCAGCAACAGCAATTGCTTCTTCCTTTTCTTATTCCAGGAGGAGAGTTCCGCATGAATCCAGAGGTGAACCTTAAAGGCTCTGGTCTAAACTTAAGCACATTAAAGCCTATTGTAAATGAGGATACTGCTGAGTCTTCTAAAAAAGATGGCTCGAAATATTGTTCTAAACAAAAACAAAATGAAGATCTTGTAATTCATCCTGAAATTAATAAACAGAAACTGACCAGTGATCCACAGTGTGAGAAGGATGCAGATGAAGTGAACAGTAATGTAGGATCAAAAGAAATGGATAATGTGGGTATCGGAGAAAAAACACATCATCCCAAAACACAAGAAAATGAAGATGTAAACAAAGAGATGTCAACCAGTGGGAAGAGTTTTGATGAGTTTCTCCCACCCAGAATAGCCCATGATGCCCCTGGGAATGCTTCAAAGGCTTTGCTTGAAAACATTGGTTTTGAGTTAGTCATGCAATTCAATGAAAATAAGCAGCGATATCAGAAAAATATTACTGAGGCGATACCAAATGGTGGGGATGTGACTGACACCAAAGAGGTGGATCATTCAGAAGGCATGGAGAAGCTAGAGTGTGAGTCCTGTGGGAAGCTTTTTTCAAACGCACTGATTCTGAAGAGCCATAAAGAGCAGATTCATTATTCTGTATTCCCTATCAAGTCATTGGAGAAATTTGCCAAAGACTACAGGGAGAAATATGACAAACTGTTTCCATTGAGACCTAAAACTCCAGATGCTTCTCCTGTCTCATCCCCTTCTCCTACACCACCTATGATTCCCAACCCTTCAGTGCAGCAACCACAACAACAACAACCAGCGCAACCAATTGTTCCTGTCTCTACACTCAGTTCTACTCCTGCTACTGTCTCCATTTCTCAAGTTAAGACTCCATTAGCTCAAATTCCCTTACCCATGGAACTTCCTCTCTTCCCCCCACTTCTAATCCCCCCCATACCTTTGCAAGCTTTAACTCATCAGGGCCCTGTCCATCTGCCCCCAGTGGAGGCCGGTTTGAGTTCTGATTTGACACAGCTTTATCAACAACAGTTAACTCCATCAATGTTACAGCAGCAAAGTAAAAGACCTCGAACCAGAATCACGGATGATCAGCTTGTAATCCTGCGTCAGTATTTTGATATCAACAATTCTCCGAACGAGGACCAAATCCATGAGATGGCCAACAAATCTGGTTTGCCACATAAAGTCATAAAGCATTGGTTTCGGAACACTCTATTCAAAGAACGCCAGCGCAACAAGGATTCTCCATATAACTTTAGTAACCCTCCCATCACAACACTGGAAGATGTAAAGGTGGATTCTAGACCACCGTCTCCTGAACCACTAAGACAAGAATTTTATCGGGGTAGGAGGTCCTCAAGAACCAGGTTTACTGACTATCAGCTAAGATTACTGCAGGATTTTTTTGATGCCAATGCATACCCCAAAGATGATGAGTTTGAGCAACTGTCCAACCTCCTTAATCTTTCCACCCGTGTGATTGTGGTATGGTTTCAAAATTCCAGACAAAAAGCTCGGAAGAACTATGAGAACCAAGGAGAGGGAGGGAAGGATAGTGAACGCAGAGACCTATCTAATGACCGCTACTTTCGTACTTCCAACAACAATTTCCAGTGTAAGAAATGCAACATAGTCTTTCAACGCATTTTTGATCTAATTAATCACCAGAAAATGCAGTGTTACAAAGATGAGGAGGAGGAAATGCAGAACGATCAGAATGACACTTCAATGGATTCTAAGACTGAGTGTCATAGTCCAATGTCTGGACCCTCTTGTTTTACACAAGCAAATTGTTGCTCAAGCCCCTCCAGTTCATCTGGTTCTAGTACTAATGTTAAGTCCACTGATTCTGAGCATATGCACACAACAAGTCTTTCTAGAGAGCTTCAACAAGCAAATGAAGTACCCTCTGACCCTAAACAGGCTGTTAGTATCAACACTGAGTTTGAGGAATTAGAGAACAGAATGCAGCAGCCAATGCCTCTCTGTGAGGAGAACCAAAATGTAAGCACAGAGATTCACTCTCATTCTCCTCCTAAACAACAACAGGTTTCCTGCACGTCTGAAACAAACCCAACTCCATCACAGAGCTCCCAAAAGATTTGTAGTCCTTTAGAGATTCCTTCATCTGAGCAACAACTGCAACAGAAACCAACTCAGGATATGAGCCCTTACCACTGCATCCAGTGTAAATTGAGCTTCCCCTCTTTTGAACATTGGCAAGAGCACCAGCAAATGCACTTCCTTACCCAAAGTTACTTTCCCAGCCCACAGTTCCTTGACCGTCCTGTAGACATGCCTCTTATGCTGTTTGATCCTGCTAATCCCCTACTTGCAAGGCATCTGCTTTCAGGAACAATTTCCCAGATAGTGGCAAATCCACCAGCAGTGACAACCATTCCAGATTCAACAATAAACTCTCTAAAGAGGAAACTTGAAGAGAAAGCAGGAACCAGTTCTATGGAGAATGATTGGGAAAATAATGGGGAGGAACCCCAGCGAGACAAACGTATGAGGACCACCATAACACCAGAGCAACTAGAGGTTTTGTATCAGAAATACCTTTTAGACTCCAATCCAACACGCAAGATGCTTGACCATATCTCTAACGAGGTCGGTCTTAAGAAAAGAGTAGTTCAAGTCTGGTTCCAGAACACTCGAGCTCGTGAGAGGAAAGGCCAGTTTCGGGCATTGGGACCATCTCATATCCATCGTCGTTGCCCATTCTGTCGAGCTCTCTTCAAAGCACAGACTGCTCTTGCTGCTCACATACGTTCACGTCACTGGCATGAAGCAAGGAATGCAGGGTATAGTATGGCAATATCTAGTATGACTCAAGACCAGGAAAGTTCTCAAATTAAATCTGATCTCTTTGATTTTGCCAATTATTCTCAGTTTTTGAGCTCCACTGATGATGCAGATTCTCCCACGTGCAAAAGCATGGACCTGTCTTCACATCAGCAGCGTCTGAGCCCAAAACCTATAAAAGGTGAGAGTATGGAAGATTTTGAGATGCCTTCCATGTCAGTTTATCAGACTTTTGAACAGAGCAAGCTGAATAATTGTGAGGCTAACACAATCACGACCCATGACCATACAACTGATGATGGAAATGACTCTCTAGAGGGTAAACATGGCAGTATCGAGCACATGTCTCCCAGCACTGAAAGGGAGGCTTCTTCTGAAAGTGATGAAAAGATGTCTTCTGAATTGGTTAGCCCTGCAATGAGCTTTAATGCTAAAGATTTTGATAATGATTTAGTCTTAGATTACAGTGAAAATTCCAGCCTGGCTGATCCAGCTTCACCATGCCCTGGTAGCTCCAATAGTCAGAGCTTTGATGACAGATATAGCCAAAAACGCTACCGCACTCAAATGAGCAATCTGCAGGTGAAAGTGCTCAAAGCCTGCTTTAGTGACTATAAAACCCCAACAATGCTCGAGTGTGAAGCCTTGGGCAATGACATTGGACTTGCCAAGAGGGTGGTTCAGGTGTGGTTTCAGAATGCTCGTGCCAAGGAGAAAAAGGCGAAGCTTAGCCTTGCAAAGCAGTTTGGTACAGAGAGTACTTCTATTGATAGACCTAAGACTGAATGCACTCTTTGCTCTGTTAAATACAGTGGCTGCTTGTCTATTCGTGACCATGTCTTCTCCCAGCAACATCTTGCTAAAGTTAAGGAGGCTCTGGGTGGCCAGAGGAAGAGGGACAAGGAATATTTGTGTTCAGTATCTGCTCGACAGCTGATGGCTCAACAAGAGGTGGATCATCTAAAAAAAACAAGTGATGCTCTGGGACTTGTCCAACCACAAGCTATACTGAGCTCAGTGGGCCTCAACCAAACTGCCCTTCAGTGTCTGAGCCAGTCTCCAATGTACTCAAGTCTGCAGACACAGAACACTAAAAGCATACGAGGTGGTAACTGCAAAATGACTGATGGTTTTTCTTCCATAAAAACAGGTATGTCTAACCTACACTTTGTTTTTAATTAATTTACTTAAAAATCTGGTCATTTGTAATCCATGCTTTTTTTTCTTAATTCATTATCGTAGAAGGTGCCAGTGACCCTCCTGTAAATGAGCTGACCTGCAAGCCAACCATGACGTCCTCTTCTGCCATATCAGCTATGGATGACAAAGATGTAGTTAGCACAACCAACTCTGTTTTGACCCCAAAGACCACAGAACAAGAACTTCAGTTACCCAAAGAAAATTACACTAAAATTAACAGGATTCCCACAAACAAACTTGACAGTTCTCCATTGGGAAATGCTACTGGTGCAAACTCTTCTTGCAACAGTAAAGAGAAGTCAGACTCTTCCAGACCAACAGTATCTACTCCAAATACTAAGAGGGAATATTCCATAGACCCAACTCAGCTACAAGTTCTTCATGCAGCAATGAAAACTGACCAAGCTGCTCTGCTCCCTAGTTCTCTCCTGCCCTGTCTGATGCCTGGCTTCCCACCACTTTTTTCTGCCCATATTCCCACACCTATGCCTGGAGGCCTCCTGCAGCCCATGTTTGGCATGGAAAGCATGTTCCCATATGGTCCAGTCTTGCCACACGCTCTAATGGGGCTGTCCCCGGGCTCCATTCTCCAGCAATATCAACAAAATCTGCAGGGTGCACTGATGCAACAAAGACTGCAGCTGCAACAACAAAAACAGTTAGTGCAGCTACCAGAGAAACCAAAACCTAGCCAAATCTCTGCTCGCCTCCATGCAGAGGACACCATTTCATCCAAACGTGACAAGAAGCAAGGCACACTCAATGGCACAGATTCCCCCTTCATAAACTCTGTCAACACTAAGCAGCCAGATGTGAATAACAACTTTCTTCTAAGCCACTGTATTGTTTCCAAAACAGAGTGTAGAACAGAAGGCAAGGATGGTCATCTTTATGACTGTCTCGCCTGTGAGGTGTCTCTCACTGGGAATGCAGAGCTCATCAAACATCTTGAGTTCCCTCAGCATAGACAAAGAGTGGCAGAGAGACTGAATGCCAAAGAGCATGCTTCTCAATTACCTCACATCAGTCCCTCATCTACCTCTCAGTCAAATCCATCCGGTGAACAGAGATCCTCTTCAACGACCCAGTCTTCTTTATGTACTCCTTCTGAAACCTCCATCCCTACCCCAACCAGTTCTGACCAGACCAGTAGACATCTCCAAAGCTCAATCCTGACTTCAGCTTTACCTGAGGCTTCCCAAAGCTCACAGGCTTCTCACTCACATCATGTTCTTTCGCCTTCAAATGTTACCTCAAGCCTGACAAGCCTTGCAAAGACATGTCACACAAAACCAATAGACTCTGTGGATGGGCGTTGCAACGAGTCAGAGGAGGGACATTACTCGACATAATATATTGGAGCAAGAGGTTTGATAACACTTGTTTTTATGGCTTTGAAGCCTCAGAAAAGACTCCATGGAATAAAAACTAACAAGAGGAAAGTAAAACAAAATGTCTCCACTGTAGATTATACTGGGGGAAAGATATGACCCAGAGCTAGTTTGGCAGACTGTTTTAAAAGGACTGAATCCTGTAGGATCCAACTTGCATTACCAGTGCTTGTAACCAAAAACAAGTGTCAGTAGAATGTTTTTTTCCATTTCAATATGCTGGTTTTTAACAAAAACTTGAGTATATGTAAACTGTTTGGAAACTAAAGGGTGCACAGCTAAAGACTGGTGAAGAACCTGAGATGGTTTCATGATTACTTAACTAACCAAAAGTCTGTTTATAACGTGTAAGTTTTAACAGACACCCATAAAACACTCACACTATTTTTTTGCCCTGTCAAGTGTTAAAATATTATATTATTGGCTTAATGAAGTGTTTTTTGATGTTGTCTTCTCTCAGGTCAACAGCTCTCAATTTTGTTCTGTTACAAGACATACCAATAGAAAATATATTAAGCCCAAAAGAAATGTGTAATGAATGAAAACGTACCATTCTGATTTGTCCTGAAACTAAGCTAGTAAATGTTCACTTTTTTTTTCACGGACATGTATTTGTCCAGACACAAAGCGTATTGCAGACCGTTGTAAATTGTGGAAAAATATAATTTAGTTGTTTTTTTTTTTGTTGAAAATTTACAAAAACATTCTGTGTTAATGATAGATAAATGTATGAACATTTTGGTGTTGCGTAGATTGTTGAATTCAGATGACTTAATTGTATGGTAGGTTTAAAACAAATGACTTGTATATTTAACTTTTGTATTGTCCCAGTCAAAGACACTTGAGGCTTTTTAGCCATGCTCATGTTAAAACATAGCATTTACCCTCTAATGCTGTTGAAAATTGTCACTGTACAACCAACTTCCTCTCCTGCACTGAGCCAAGTTGAAAGACCCTATCTGTGTATGAATTAGATCGATGCACATCTATAAGATATTTTCTATTTTTGTTGTCTTTTAAACAGAGCATTTCGATTGTGCACTTATTTTTTTTTCTTCTGTTGCCTTCAATACTGTAATTTCACCTAAGGCAGTAGGTTTTAATTTTTCCTTCAGTACACAGTAATTTTGTTTCTTAACATTTCTGCACTTGCCATGACTAACAATAATAACAATGACGCTATTATGAAACAATAATAACTTACAGTATTGCTTTAATGGAAAATCCAAAGATAAAGTAGTCTTACCATTGGTGCATACAAAAAACTTTATACTTTAGAAAATATTACTGTTTTTAAAGAATGGAAATCTTTTTAGATGATGGAGCCAGCTACTGTATGAGAATACTGTTTTAGCTAACTTATTAGAACATTTGTGACCTCATATATGAAACAACCAGAGAACCAAAAATAAAAAACAAAACAGAAAGCTTACTCTGAGGATATGGGACAGCACTGTTGTGCAGCCATTGTAGTTTGTATTATAGAGGTGAACTCACATGGTTTGCTTCTCTGTGTCTGGCCTTTTTGTCTGGTTATCTCTTCTGATTTCATTTCTTATTGTTTGTTCTACTAAATGTACTGGGTCTAATTGTTGAGGAAATAGAGTGTGCTGCTAATGTAGGTTTGTACTAAGATGCATGCTTGATTTTGCTGAAGCTTTAATGACGACCGTCAGTAGCCACAAACCCTGTCCCTGTTCCACCGCAGTTCTGTCCACACATGACTGTGAAGACTGTGACTCTCCATGAACTACATTATGTTCTCCTCTTAGCCAACCAATGTTGAAAACCAATGATGATATATTTATACAAAGTTTGCATTCCAAATATCACATTTGTCATTTGAATTGATTGTTTTCTTTTCTTTTTGTTGTTGTTGTATTCTGCTTCTAAGGGGACTCACTGTAACGTTTTCTCTCACTCCTGAGTCTGGACCTTCTGTGAGAGACTGTTTTCTCTGCGTGCTCCTGGAAATGTTATTACTGTAGCGATCGCCAAATAATGTACGTTCATGATGCACTTGTGTTTATTCATGTGACTCACTGGGCTAATGTCTCCTGTCCTCTTATATACAAGCATTCGAAGTGAATAAAATCTGTTTCCTTTTAATAATTTGGCATGTCTCTGTATGGTCCTCGGAGCGGCCAGGCAATCTATCTTTTTAAAATATTTTTTTGACTCCCCTGTCTGACAAATTGAAGGTTGCAAATAACATATTTTCACTGAAAATCCACACCAAATTTGTAGTGATCAAAGTTCTGTGATTTGATCATGTGCGTTTCTGCTATGTCCTTAATCTGATTGCATGCACCCTACTCTGCTGAGGCAGTGTAAAGGAGACGGGCAATCAGCCAAAGCACTAGAAATCAATGGAGGTTAAACGAGACAAAATCAATGCAGCTAAAGTTCAAACTGAGATTCAAGTTCATGTGTATTAGCAAGAGACTGCATTGATATCAGTGTTGGCTTGTGCTCAATATGTAATGCACTGGGTTTAGAAAAGGAAAAATATTTTGTCTATTTACTTTATGTGAGAGGATTATGCCTTATACTCTGCAAATAATCTTCCCAACAGGGAAGCTAGAAGTTCTCAATGTTGGTATATGTAATGTTAATGAAAATGTTTGTTTTGAAAGCTGTTTTTTTAAGTACTTTCAAAAACATTCTCACAAATGAATGCCAACAGGGTGATCAGGATCAGTCTTGTATCATAAAGAAGAGGTTTATTTTTGCCATATTGACCACCAGATGACTGTATGAGTTGTCAATTATAGTGTTTCCATGCCATAGTCTTTATTCAGAAACGTTTGACTCACCAGTGAGTCAGGGACTGACCAATCAGGATTAAGTATTCCAATCAGGATGGGTAAGTGAAATAACCATTCTACTTTTTCTTAAAGTTGTCACAATAGTAATGAGGGTGGTTTACCAAATGAAGCAGTATTTTATACTTTTTATTTTATAGAATGTCGTGTTAATAGCTAATCAACTAGGCCTAAATAACATAGTACAATGTCAACATCTCCCCACCCTTAGCCAAAATAAAATGTTTGGAAGATGTTTTAAGAAAAAAAATAGTTAAATGGGAATCATGGACCGCTTCAATCACACAATCAACGAACCTGTAGTGCACGGGACCATGTGATTGGTTGATTATTGGCTGTAGTTCTGGTTTGTCGTCATTCACTTGTAGTGCAGAGGGGCCGAGCACGTGTGTGATTTGTGTGGTGCTTGGAGATGAGGACTAATGACATCAAGTCTAGGTGCGTTCCATTTGACCGTAAGTGGACTGCGAAGTGGACTTCACAGGGTGTTTCGCCATCTTAAGTGAGATTCCAATCCGAAGGGAACGAACATGTTCAATTCGAAGGGCACTGCAAACGGCGTAGGGAATAAGGGAACATCGATACATCACTTCACAGGAAGTGGAGAGTGAAAATCAACCAACTGTCATTGTGCACCGCGTCACCAGTCGGAACTAACCATACACAGCAGAGCCGTTGGAAGAGATTTTAAATTTAAAATTCTAACGGCTCTGAGTTTGGTATGCATTGAGTATTCATAAATATTGTTATTATTATACAAACTAGAGTACTTACGGCTAGGGTGATGAATGTATAGGCCTATTATATGATTTTAAATTAGAAAAAAAGTTCTATCATAATCTGCGCGACCCTGTTGTTGCCTTTCTTTGATGACGTTGCAGGGCATTCCAAATGAGTGATTATTGTCAGCTAAGTCCACTTCAACTGATGTACCGTGTTCAGGGTGTAGGGAGCAGTGAACACTGCGTAGGGACCCTGTCGAATGGAACGCACCTTCTGGGTGATTTCTGCACATCTTAGGCTATAGGCAACAGGAAGGTGATGGGCGCAGAACTAACCCGCGTATCTTAAGAAGCCCGAGAGCTGTTTGATTGCGTTTCAACTTGGGTTCATTTTAGTTATGGCCACGATTTCAGGGGCTGCGACATGTTTGTTTGTCAGGCTTTGTTGTCAAATTAAATTAGGGACTCAAGTGATGTTTTTTCCAGAGGTATTCTCCAAACCTCCCACCTAAAAAGCTTCACAGCCATGGTCAGAGTAGGCTACTTACCCGTAGGCCTACTGCGCATCATAATCCTGTCTGAGCTGAGGTAAATCACGGCATAAACGAATCAATACGCACTAATTGTTTTTTATGTACAATTAGTCCGCGGCTTTGCGGAAAACAGAAACCATTTCCCGCTAATGACTCATGCATCTGCGTATCCCTTCATCAGGGTGGAGCGAGGTGCAGATGATTCTATAGAATGACGCCGGTTCGAGTGGGGGCTGCACGTCATTGGCTGCCGAGGAAGGTTAATTGACTTTGCGTTTAACATGCTAAATTATTCCAGTTTGCCTGCATGGCATTAGGGGCTGCAACACCCCCCCCCCCCCCCCCCCCCCCCCCCCCCAGGCCGAGGTCAACCCAGACCAGTCATTAATTAAACTTGTGACATTTAGCCAGATGAGTTTCCTCTGAGTGAGGATGATATTATTAATATTAACGGCCCTGTGTGAATAGAAGCTGTAACCGACCGTGTTTTTTATGGCATCAAAGAGATTGAATCTTTCTCGAGCAGCAGATTTTAAAATGAAAAAGCAGCCTGGGATATGGAGATCCTGGCTTGTGCATTGCTGGTGTCAAAGCTAAATGTGATGCGTCAGGCATTTTGTGCATAAAGCTTGTTCTTTGGAAGATGACTTTAAGAGGCTCTCTCTCTCTCTCTCTCTCTCTCTCTCTCTCTCTCTCTCTCTCTCTCTCTCTTAAAGAGAGTTTCCGAATGCTATGCAGTAGCCTACTTATAACTGTCTCGTGCGCTTTTAAATGGTATAGCTAATGCAGAAATGTGTTTGCGTGGTTAATGGAGAATCATTTCTGTAATTGCCTGAACCTAATAGATTAAAGATGCAATAGCTTCATTGGTTTTGCATGTCGACATATTAACATGAGATCATTTGTAAAAAATTGCATTAAATGCCAAGCCCACCCCTGTTTCGAAACAAAGTGAATTGTGGTACCTCCAGAGAGACCCTTCCCCCATCTCATTGGTTTTAATACTGGGCAGCGCAGGGCCGCTATGAGCATTTCAGCTCCTCTTGTGTTCTGATAGATGGGCCCTGCTGATACATGATCTATGATGTATGCGGAGAAAGGCCAGCTCATCTTTATTCATGAGCTCGGAGCTGTGATTTCCTCTTAAGGAGACAGAGCGCCACATTCGTTGCACCTTTACTTGCTGCTAATGTGTAACTGATGTTGTGATTTTAAAATATTACCAAGGCTCTTTAAGAGTAAAGATGATAATGTATTTTCATCTGAATGTTTCTTGTTAAACAGATATTGTTTGCTTCAGATTTCATGAATGTTTTTCACAGAAGATTAGCCTGTAGCGGCATTATCATTATTTTCAGTTGAGTCATTAAGAGATTCACAGACTGTGTGTCATGTTGTCCCTCTCCAGTGAAGCAGGTCGAGGCAGCTATAATGATCTCCCAGAATCTGAGAGAGTACAGGCTAGTTCTCGCTTCCTACTCATTAAAACCACTACGGTGTTCCTTGAGACAATTCGCTTTCTTAGCATGGGAGCGCTGAGAGATTGAGGAGCAGCAAATTCTTCTGTGGATACATGCCATCTTCTATCTGTATTTCATTTAAGAACCCCATTAGATGCAAAACCACAGGACGTCACCTGTTATCTTTCTATTTCTGGAAATAGGCTATATTGTTATTGTTTTCTCTCACGCACCTTTAAAGTATGCTTCCCGCAGTAGACATTTAGAGGGGAACCTGCTAGCTATCTGTCTCTGAAATGACTTTTTAATGGCCGACTAGATTTTCTCATCTATCACAGGTCTGCGCCGCTCTTGGTTCTCCGATAAACTCAAATAGATTCGGTTACTAATGTTCACGCAGCCGCCATCGGACTGTTCCATATGCAGCTCTTTATACGGTGTGGCAGAGAAATTCATCTGAGTGGGGTTTTCTCTTACTGAATCGTTCACTCACAAAGTCAGGTTGCAAAAGTAACAATAAATAGCTGTAAGAACAGGGCAAGCTCATAAGGGAAATGTTGCTGTAGCAGTTTTATCCAGAAATATGTGGTCTGGTGACATTCTGTCAAAGCCTCAGCAACATTTGAATATTGTCATATATATGTAGAAACCTATGGAGCCTGATAAAAATGTTAATATTAAAGAAAAACATTAGACGGACTTAGAGGCTTTTGCATCTGAAGTCTTTATATATTCGAGTATAGATATTTCGAGCCTCTTATTCCACCACTAATACTTTCAGTTATCTCGCAGGCTGATGCTGAAAATCAATGCCTGCTGAGACATCGTATGGAAAAGAGCAGTTTGGATATTCTGGAAAAATGACATTTTCTTATGATATTGACATTTTTAAGCTTCCAATGGAATGTGTGGGGTCAGTAAGACTTTTATTCAGCATTGATGCATTAAAATGATCAACAAATTAAGTGACAGTAAATATATTTATTCTAGTTTACATAAATGCTGTTCTTTTTTGAATATGTGACACCAAAGACAGGAGTATTGGCTGCTGAAAATTCACCTTTGCCAACACAGGAATAAATTGCATTTGAAAATATATTGAAATAGAAAAATGTCTTTTTATTTGTAATAATATTACCATTTGTAAATGATAGAATGCTATAGGTTAACATTGCCAAATTGGGTATATTAAGATTTATAATTGCTAAAGTTATAATTCAGTACTGATCTTTAATGACAATCAATACTTAAAATATGCGTCATGTTTTGATTAAAAAAAAATTTAATTCAAGGTGTGGTGTCTACAATGTTTTTTTTTTTTTAAATGTACTGCAACATATCCTAACTGCAATCAAAATGCAGCATTGTTGTAAAACTCTTTTATACATACTAAGATGTTTACAAGTAGCACGTCTGTAATGTTGTTCGTAACACCGTGAATCGCAGAATGCCGCAATCCAAACATTTGCTGACTAAGACACCCCTTTTCCCCTTTTGTGGTTTGCACTGTCAGTTTGACACGGTCACTGTATAATATTTTGGGTGAGCATCTGTTTCTACAGGGCAGGAACTGAGCCATCATGTTAGTGGAAAGGGGGCGTAAGAGGGGGGGCTTTTTAAAAATCAAACCTGTGAAATGAGATGCTAATCAGAGGCAGCAGGAGCATGAATGGGCTACGCGTGGCTGCCGTGAATATCTCACACTGATATGATAAATTATGCTAAATCTTTGACCCTTTGACCTTGGGGAGTCTGGTGTACAAAGGTTTGTTATATGATTTTGAGACCCTACACCATGCGTAGAGTGAGTGGTTTAAGACTGGTGGAGCAGTTGTTAGTTTAGGGTCGAGTTACCGAAGGATTTAGAAAGTGGCACAGGTGGGCATGCTACAGGAAAAGGTGGGCAGGATGGCGTACCGAGGTTGGAGATGTATTGCAATGGAGGAGGGGTCTATCCAAGTGAAGTCATTAGCATAAGAAAAGTATGCAGTGTAGTGGTTGCGCTGAGCTGCCCGCACTTGATAACGGCAAGAAGCGTGCCAGACAAACACACACTTAATCGTACATGACATCTCACCAGGTGGTGGCCAACACCACATGTCTTTCCCTCTTTCTATTTTCCCCCCTTTCTTTTCGTTTCTTGAAAGAGAATAAATCCTTGAAGCACCGTTTGTCCCTCAGCAATGCTTTGTGACTCGGTTCATACAAAAGCTTTGGATTAGGGCTTATTCTGGGCTCTGGTTTCTGTCTTATTGTTTACCACATCATGGAAACGCACCGACTAGCCGGTGCCATTTGCCACAGCAGAGCTAATATGAGAATATTTTAAAACAATTTTATATTAGAACCCCCTGCATACACACTCTGTCACTTCTTCATTATATATGATGGATAGCCCAATTTAAAAAGCTGCTGAGGGAGTCTAATTTAGGCATGAGATTTTTAACGAGATTAAACATTTCACATTCATAGCGGGTAATCGATGCAGACATTTCTATCATACGTAGACCTTGCTGCTTCAGTGTTTACATACAGATTTAAATATATCCGTCAGAAAGTAATTACATTAAAGTCACATACATTGGAGAATGGCCATTCTTGGGTCTGGAGGTCGGACGCTGTTTTGCACTTTATTTACCCAAAAAATATGAAAGGAAAATGATGTTACAATGAGCATGAGAGGTGAATGTGAGTAATATTTTAAGTACAATTTAAATTATTATTCATTTCCTTTCACTTTCCCTTTCCCATCCCGTCTTGTTCTTCCAATTTCTTCCCTCCAACTGTGTTTGTCATTATATTTCTGAAATGGAAAATTTCAAATTTTCCTAATCTCTCCTCTACTCCGCATGCAGTCTTCTCCTTTCTTTTATGGAAAATATTGCAGTGGTCCTCTGGTGGCCTGTTGGCTCGGGCATGATTTATTTGAGTTATGTGTGGATGTCCAGTGTAGAATAGCCCATTGTGCGTAACACAAAGAGAAAGGCCAGTCTCTGCAGCCAGGCAGATGGCACATCCTGGAATCAGAGACAATAGTCTTCACCCTGAGTTCTATTAAAGAATGCAAAGAGCTGCATACTAATCATGCATATATTAAACTGGTGGCCAGTGCTGGACTTTACTTACTATGAAACATATGGATTGTTTTATGTCTCAACATCTTAAAATCGCAATTTTATTTATGTGGCATTAAATTTTCTCCAGAGAGAATTTAATGCCACAATGCTGTGGCATGGGGGTATCTTAGTAGATTATGCGATTAAGACAACATATAATAAATGTATATTAAATACCATATTAGAATAATGGAATGCATCATCAAAATAACACCCAAAACAGCTTTTTTTAAGTGCAGTGTACTTTAAAAAACATTTTATAATTCAACGTAAAATTAAATAACTGCTTAAGAAACGGTCTGCATTTTTGAAACAACACCCTCATTTCTCGTTGTGCTGTCCTCTTTCCCTCTCCCCTCTCTCTGCAGGTGCACGAGCAATTTAATGAGATGCAAATGAGATATGCATACAGCCAATCTCATGTGCCATGATTAAGCACAGGGTATTAACCATTCTCTCTCGCTCTCTCTCTTTTCATCTAGTAAATCCCATCCTTAGCTCTGCCACTCCATGGCTGGACTGCTGCAACAGAAATATCTAGAAGAAATAAAAAAGCACTGAAAATTCAATGCATTTGTCCTGCGTCTTGGTATGTGACACATTGAGTAGAAAGATCCTTTCAGATTTCTCGGCAGTTCCTTGCGTTTTGGTGCTGAAGCTGGTAAGGAAGCATATCCTCCATTTTCTGCCTTCCCCCCCCCTCCCCCCTCCCACTGTTGCCTTATTCCCTCTTCCTTTGACTCGCCCCTTTTGTGTTACTGTGTGTGTGTGTGTGTGTGTGTTTGTGTGTGCGCACACGGTTGTTTTTGGCATAATCCATTTACATAATAAAGATGAGGTAAAATTAAGATCCCCACAGGAGTAAAGACGAGAATCCCAGCGATACAAACCTCATTAATACAGCACGATTAGCATATCCGTACATAATTGTCCGCAATCGGTACAAAGAAAGATGTAAATGCAAAAAACCAACAGGAACCGCAAATTAATCGTCCCATTTCGTGAGGTTGTTAACGGCTAATTTGAACTTGTTTATAGAAGGTTACGCTGAAAACAATGCCCGTTTTGGAACAAATCCTCCGTTGCTTAACGAGAGCGATGTCAATGAAAGATTCAATGCACAAACGTCTGTAAATCTGTTCCTTCAGAAAGCACGAGAAGGAAGAGGAGGAGAGAAAATCTGCATTATTTATACTCCTCTACAATGTCAAACACATCCTGTGAGAGACCGAATTCTCTCACTCACTCTCTGAGTGGCATTATTTTCTCTCTGACTCAACAGGAAGCTTCGTGGATCCTCAGAACAGGTATTCAAGCATAAATCTCTCCCTGTTCTTGGAAAGCTCTGCAAACGGAAATATTTCAAAAGTTGTGCATCCATCTGGTAAACTTCACCATGCTAATACCCGTCATTTATCCTTTTGGTGTTCCCGACGTACTAATGAACGTTCACTCTTGCTTCCACTGAATGTATATGTGTGCAAGCCACTGCGAAGCACGTTCTGGATTTTTGCAGTAGATAAAAAAGTCATATACCATAACAATAGTTGCGATTTGATTGATTTGTTGAGTCACTGTTTAAGTCAAGGCCTGTGGTTTTCTTTGGCTCCTCCCTGTTTGCTTGTATCCTCAGTTGTTTCTTCTGTCCTGTCCACCAACTTTACCATTTCTGATATCCAACATTTGAAACTATTTTTGGATGACAAACTCTTTCTTTACTCTTCCGTTTCTTTCCATTTATCCTTTTACAAACCCTGTTGAATGTTAAGTAATGTTGGCATTACTGCTGGCTCTCTGACTTCCGTCGACATTCCTTCAGTCTGGTTTGCCCATCACTTTTGTTCACACAAGTGTTCCTGCCACATTCCTCCTCACCAAATCTGTCACACTAATTAACCCAACAAACTCTGCAAGTGTTAATTAAGCTGTCGGATCACTGTGTTTTTCAATCTTGTTTTGTGTTTCGTCCCTAGGGCTCTTTGTCTTTGCCAAGTGGCACGCGTCGGGGCTGGTTACTGCAGGAACATGCTGGCACTCTGCCATTCCCAAGCCACCGCCAGCTTCCCAGCGGCATGCGGCGGCGCAGAGATCCTGGCACGCTGCCGAAGGTTTGTGCGTGCCAACGAGAATAACAAGACAAGTCGCATATCTCCATTAATACAAGGCAGATGCCATCATACCCGCGTCGAGTGGCATCGACATCGGGGCATGTGCTGCTGACTCTCTGGGGGATATGCCTACTTGGAGCCTGGCACAGTCATGAAGGAGACGGCGAAACGCAGCAGGATGGCATAGCCTGAGGGAATCGAAATGACGAGGTCGTGGCGAAGAGTTTTGCGCCTTTCTGAAACAATCAGAGGATAAAAGGATTGTTAGGAGACACCACATCAGTTTATCGCAATGTATTGAATGAGGCATTGCATACTCACACAGTTGCCATGCTGTCGAGCTGGCGGATGGATCTTCAAAGAGCTCCAACTTTTGAATCCAATGCTCGGGAACATCTTGTTTGGAGAATTGGCAGCAGGATGATGCCTCTCTTTTCTCTAGTTATCTGTCTCTCCTCCTCTCTCCTCTGTAATGCCACCCTGCCTACACGCCCTCTTTGGCACCGGCGCTGAGTGGATGGCACCGTGCCAACCTCGCAAAACCACCGTGTTCATTCGCCACTTTGCGTCATGCTCTTCCCCCCACACACCCTCCCTCTCTAACTCTTCAACCCTTTTTCTCTTTCCATCCCTCATTCCGTCGCTCTACTTTGGATCCATGTGCTCTCTTTGATGACTGAAAAGTAGAAATGATTTCTGATGTGTCATGCACTGTGTTTACTTCAGCGTTCACGTCTTTACAGCGCGCCACAGTAACTTTCTATAGCGTTTTCTTGTCGCTGCTCTTCAGCTCTGATGTGCCTTTTATTTCTTGCCATTCAAAGATCACAAGTGCGCTTTTATGTCCCTTATGATACTCCACTTCCAGAGACACGCAAGCCTGTCCGCTGGGCCCCAACAAGTTGTTTTCCCTTCTGTTCTGTTTTCTGTTCTTTCATTCGGAGAATCTAAGCATGAAGCGTTTCGCAACAGGAGGTCACCGCGATGCAAATCAAGTGGATTAGCATATCATTAATATGCAAATGCTCTTTGAAATTTGTGAGTTTTCAGCTTTCAACAACTCAAAAGTCTCTTATGTGTGCACTGATACCTCTTTTCTTTTACATTCTCTAATCTCTTCTCGCTCGCTCCCTTTTCTCATTTAATCTTCATTTTTCTGTCTCTAAAGGGAAATTCCATGCTGTTAAGATTACCAAGGGATATTGGGAGTATTTCAGGGTAAAATAGTCCACCTTGTGAGCATGTCTGCCCAGCTGGGCATCAACTCCCAGTACACAGATGAGAACTCATGGATGTGTAGCACAGACACATTCCCTCTTGGCTACAGAATGTCTTTATATTTAAATAAGGGCTGCAAATTGCTGACAGTTGCAGCAACAATGCAATAAACCAATCTTTGGATGCAATATGTGCTTAGATGTGCATGTTGTTCTCTCTCATGTTTCTCTTTATTGTAAATATTAATTCTAATGATCAATTTTATCATTTTTGGGATTGTTTAACCCATAACAAAATACTGTCCTTAACAGATTTTTGTTTTTACAGTACTGTACAGTGGGGTTTTTTGTTTTATTTTTTGAATAATGGAAGATAAATAGCAGTACATCTGGGTTATTTATCACTTTGATGCAAATTGGTTTGTCTTAAACATTGCTTTTACTATCATAATAGACACTCAAATGAAAAATATATTTTGACACAGTTAGAAAAATGAGGGTCATCCAAAATCTTGAATATGAATGAATAGATGAGAATATTAAACACAATTTAAAATTCCAGGCATGATTTATTATGCCAATTTAATTGCATCAAATTGATGATTTATACCCAGTGATTCAAGACGCAATGTCTTCTAAAATAGCTAATGAGGTCATTACATTGCATGTTCATTTCTAAAATATTTTGGCTAATTTGATAATACACTATGCAGTATTCACAGTCCCGGTTAACACATTTGATCAGATTTCCCCCCACAGTCAGCACAGAAAATGGGGGGAATACAAAAGCTGTGATGAGATTAACAGGGTACTTACTGCGTTTACTGCTCCCTAAATATTCAGCAGGGGATATTTGTTCAATACGTGTGACGAACTTCATTCAAATGAAAGGCTCTGCAATGTGCAGATTGGGAGTTTTCAGGTAAGCTCATGATAAATGTGTGTGTGTGTAGCTAAATATATACAGTAGGCTATATACCAATATACTTTGGTACAGTTAGTACCAAAAGTTTGAAAACATTTTTTTTTCCCCTTATTCTCATTAAGCCTGCGTTTATTTGATCAAAAATACAGAAAAAAAACAGTAATATTGTGAAATATTATTTAAAATAATGGTTTTCGATTTGAATATGCTTTAAAATATAATTTATTTCTGTGATGCAAAGCTGATTTTTCATCAGCCATTACACAGTCTTCAGTGTCACATGATCCTTCAGAAATCATTCTGATATGATGGTTTATTATCAATGTTGGAAACAGTTAATATATTTATATAATATATTTAGCTATAACCTGTGATGCTTTTTTTCAGGATTCTTTGATGAATAAAATGTTTAGAACATCATTTATTTTAAATAGAATTTTAACAATAGACACTATACCGTTCAAAAGTTTGGGGTCAGTGATTGTTTTTTCTTTTTCTTTTTTTTTTATAAATGTGTATTCTATTCAGCAAGGATGTGTTAAATTGATAAAAAGTGATAGTTAAGATTTATATTGTTAGAAAAGATTTTAATTTCAAATAATAATGCTGTTCTTTTTAACTTTTTATTCATCAATGAATCCTGAAAAAAGTATCACAGGTTCGAAAAAAAATATTAAGCAGCACTTCTGTTTCTAATATTGCTAAAAAAAATGAGTATCAAATCAGCATATTAGAATGATTTCTGAAGGATCATGTGACACTGAAAACTGGAGTAACAATCGCTAAAAATTCAGCTTTGCATTATAGAAATAAATAATATTTTAAAGTATATTAAAATAGAAAATTTTAAATTGTATAAACACAATATTACTGTATTTTTGATCAAATAAATGCAGCCTCGATGAGCATAAGAGACTTCTTTCATAAACATTAAAAATAGTAATGTTTCCAAACTTTTGACTTGAGTGTGTGTGTGTGTGTTTTGTAATATTTAATATGAAAACAAATGTGCTTTGGTACATTATGTAAGAAAAAAAACCCTCCTTTGTGTTTATTTTAGCAACTTCCAGTCAGTGTACACTTGTTCTTTATGCCATTTTCAGTGCCCTTCCGACTGAGCGGATACACTTCCTGCGATTTTAAAAACTGGCTTAAGATCACCGGATATGAGATATTTGCTTTGGCAGGGCATTGTCGGGGGAATGGAACATATCCAAATTCTATGTTCTGTAAGTATATTAATAATGCCTCACACATATCATCCTTGGTGGATAGACAAATACTAAGTTGCTCTGAAAAATACGTGAGGTGTGTTTTAAATATGGCTACCACTAATGCAAAATTACATCGCACAGAAAGATCATACACACTCGCTCTAAGCACATACATTTATGTGAGTAACCGTAATGGGAGACTGCTTGGCCACCTTAGAATATAAATCACATTTCCCATCAGCCTCTGCTCTGACCTTTGACCTTCACTTTGATATGGTTCAAGAATGTGTGTGTGTGTGTGTGAGTGTGAGAGAGTATCTCTTGGTCGATAGCTACAGGATCTCTGCTCTTCTACACTACATTATTCTCACATCTGTCCATTAGCAGGGCCACAGAGAGTAAATCTCCTCACCTACACACACACACACACACACACACACACACACACACACGAGACAGAGAGGTGTGATATTACTGTAAGATCACCATGGAATAAAACTTACCATGCATGTCACGGGGCTGTCAGGTATGCGTTGCCATGGAGATCACCAGCAGGTGTCTATATTACGTGGTGGTATCATCATGTTTGTCAGGCTCTAGCATGTATGCGTGTTGACATGCTCACTCACTCATGCTCAAATAAGCATGTAAGCTTGCAGTGCTTTCTATTTTGAGACACAAGCTCAGACTGTTTTCCACACGAAACTCTCGCTTTTATTCATTACTTCATATTCCTTCAAAACAAATGTATAATTTCGGATCTGTCTTGCATCCTCTTTCCGTTTGCAGTGGGAATACTTCAGGGCACTTTTGTTTATTGGAGCTAATGGCTGAATATTAGGAGCTTCCCTCTTTCAAAATGTATTCCGCTCCGAGCTATATAGTGTGTGAAGTCGACCTAAACTCAAATGAATATCATTAAATCGGTCTTAGCTCTGTGAAACAACAACACAAAAATTCTCAGAGAAAAAAATGAAATGGCATTGCTTATTCATCTGGCATTATCTAGATCATATACTGATGTTTGCTGGCGGAACCGAGAGGAAACATGCAATATTTACAGATGATCCAAAAAACCAAAATGTCGTAAATATGCCTGGTCTTAAAGGAATAGAATAGAATAGAATAGAATAGAATAGAATGGAATAGAATAAACACTACAAAAATACAATATATGCAACTGTACGCAAATGCCTATTAAATCAGAATTTATTACTCATTAGATTATGTTTGCTGGTGGAACCAAGAAGAAACATACAATATTAAAACATAATGTAAATTCTAGAATAGAATGTAAATTATATTCTATAGAATAAAATAACTGATGAAATACAATGTATGCAGTTGTATACAAATGCCTAATAAGTGCAGAATTCATATGTTTAAATAAATGTATTAAACAAAACAAACGAATGCACATTTATGGAAAGTCGTCCTGCAGTGTGACATGATGCGTTTTAAACAATTTTAGGCAGTGTTTTGCAAATTCTTTTTTAATTATAATGCATGCAGTGTTTATGTCCTTGTGTTAATTGAGAACCTACGTGAAATATTTGTACTTGTAAAAATTAATTTGTCACACCGCATGATTATTTAAATGAAGACAGGGAGGCGATTAAAGATGGAAGGAAAAATGTAAGAAATAGTGAACAGCACAAAAAAGACACGCTATCTTATACATTATTTGAACTTTAAATCTTGAAAGATAAATAAATAATGAACTAAACAAAAAGTACTTTAAGTATATATAAAGTGATGTTAATTATATTCAAATTGTTATGTGTCAAATACATTTTGCATTGGAGTACAAGCCAGCATTCAGGAGAGAAAATGTTCTTTTCACGAATATTATATGGTGAATACATATGGTGATATTTTATTTTATAATGTCATTTTTATAGTTCATACTCACTGCATTTTTGCGTTTGCCTAATGTCTTTATCCAGTGCAACGTGCAGTGTACTCGATCTTTGTCTGAGATTCAAAAACACTACCTTGGATTTCTTACTACATGTCGAGGTAAATGGAACCCAAATGATATTCTTTTGAATTTGACCTTACTAGACATGATTCCAAATCTCTGTATTCCTTAATATTAAGTTTAGTCCTGTATTAAGCTGCAAGTAGGCCTATAAGGTGTGTAGCCTATAGGACCAATGCAGTAACAACAGCTAAATACATACAGAAACAGCACTGCAAGTATGCAATCCATGTTTAATCCTGATCTTTTTTGTGACCTTCTCAAAAATTTTTAATCATGAATGATTTGTGTCACACATTATTATTATTATTCTTGCAGGCATAAGAGATGGAAAAAATGAAAAAATTATACTTGTATCAAAACTAAGGAAACCCCCAAAATAAACTTAAGAGGGTCTGCGCTCACGCACTTCATCTGAAAAACACAGGCAGAAATACGAAAAATGATAGTGTCCCTGGAGGGCAAATTACATGGTGTTTGAGTGTGTGTGTCTGTGAGATGCTGCAAAATGAAATTCCGCCTATAGGGAGTCAGACACGCGCTCCAAGTGAATAGAGGAGAACAAAGGATTATTCTCTCCCCTGATTCCTCTTGTTCTGCCTACTGTTGTTACTCTGTTCATTTATTTATTTGCTATTTTTTTCTTTGTCCATTTGTCCTTTAACAGCGCCTCTCGAAAAACACCGAAAATTGAGCACATAAACACAAACACATACAGCTATGACAAAAAGTGACAAATAATGTCTGACATATTCTATCTTCTCTCTGTCTCTGCAGGCTGTGATTCAGATCCAGCACTCACTGTCAAACAGTGACCCCCAGAGGACGTTTATAAAACTGCAGCCTGCTGCAAACTCATTATTTGAGGCATCCATAGGCATTAAACTAATGCCCTGTGACTGTGAGGATAAGTATGCAGAATGTTTAATGCTAGAACACAAACTCTAGATGATTTTTTTTCATCCCTACCATAGAGATGCTATACGGCGTCACATCATCAGCTCCATTATAAGCCAAAGATTAATGATTACAAACTTGATTGAAAAATGTTGCTAATATTAGCTAATAAAAACTTTTACATTATGCAACAAAAAATCCTATCAAATTCAAATGAGCCTTATCATTAAATTATCATGCATTTTTAGAATTCTAAAAGCAGATGTCTATATAATAACAATCTACCTAATATAAATAATAAAACATATTTAAAAAAATACTAGGCCTGTATTAATTACAAAAGAAATTAAAATATTTATTTATTAAATTAAATAAAAATTATCATTTTGCAGTTGATTTAAGCAGTTTATATATATAAGTTTGTATAATAAGTATATATATATAAGTATATATATATTATTATATATATATTATATATAAGTATAAGTTTGTGTAGAGTGCAAAATAATAGCTAATAATAATATTAATTAATAGAATTTTTATGTGGACGGCAAATGTTATTTTTATTATTATTTAGCAGTTGACGGAAGCTTTTGGATGCGAAATTCTCTGTTTTCCTTTCCCACCCAGTTCTATCACTTTAATGCCTCATCTAATATGACTATTTCTCTCTCTGTCACCTTCTCTCTCTTTTCCCCTTCTCGCGTCCTTCCTGAAAGGCAGCAGTAATGTGATTTCAGTAATGTAATTTGTCTGCGTGTGTGTCAGTGTGCGGACAGTGAGGAGGAACCTGATCCATGCTGGATGATTTATGATGTTCGTTCCATCGTTTTTCTAAAACACGTTTCTCTTCATTTATTTTTAATCTTCAGAGCGATTAGTTCTCCCTGTCACCTGCTATACAGCGTCTGAGTGGAGCGTTAATGAGAGAGCGAGAAAGAGGCTTAAGAGAGACGGATGCACAGACACACACTTACAGCACATGAAAACATGCGGAATAGAGCCTATAGAAAATAAAGAGCGCACAGTGCATTAAATTTTGGGTTGAGATCTTCAGCACTGAGAAATATGTCACCTCATACATACCACTGTGAATGACCATTCACTGCAATCAGAGGTCAGACTCAAAAGCAGCCCATAGAAATCACTCCCCGCATTTCCATGGCAACACGCTCCATATGACTCCACTTGATACAGCTTCATTCCCTTTACTCATCTTTTTATTTCCTTTAATTCCCTACTCTGTTTTTCCAGCATAATATAATTATTGTAGAATCCCTTTAGCCTATAGGAATCACATTATTACAATGTTTTAAATGCTGTCAATCGATTTAAAACTAATTTTTTCTGTAGTTAATTGCGATTAATCACACCTAACATTAAAGTTTTTAATATTGTTTTCTATATTGTAATAAATTGAATCACCAAATAATGTAGAAACAAAGACAGTACCGTATCATTTAAATGTTTGTTTAATGGCATATTTTTAGTAGCTGAATGAAGGCAATTGTCAGGGATCACAGACGAATCAGACAAGATGGTACGTTTAGTGACTTTAATTTGCAGAAGGAATCGCAGTCGGAGATAACAGGTAAGAAAACACAGAATAGTAAAGGAATGCTTAGCTGGAGTTAATTAGTCCTTTTCTCTCTCTCTCTCTTGCAGATGACGTTGAAGGTGGATGGGTGACGATAGACGGGTCTTAGACGGATGGAAGAGATTGCAACACAGATAGGAGAACAGGTAAGTGATCGGGGAGTCTGTGAGTCATGGAATGACGAGACCAGACCGTGACTGCAGGGAGAGTGCATGTTAAATAGTCAGTGCTGGTGATGGGATACAGGTGATGGTGATGAGGCGCAGGTGATGATGACAGGGAATGCTGGGAAGTGTAGTGAAGACACAGATGAAGCAGGGGAATGTGACATAACTCCCCCCTCCCGCTAGGCGCGACCCACGCCGTACAATGCAGAACACGGGGGGTGGGCATCCTGGAGTCCGTGACGGGAAGGTGGACCGGGTGCAACTGGACGGACTCCAGGATGGTCCAGGCGGCCGTGGCAGAGCAGGACGAGCAGGTGTCCGTGGTGGAGTAGGACGTGCAGGTGGCCAGGGCGACCATGGCGGCGAAGACCCCTCAGTTGGCGAAGACCCTTCGGGCGGCCATGGCGCAACAGAGTGGCCGATGCCGCGCCGCTGATCTGCGGGACTGAAGAGGTGACGTAGGGATGGATGACCGAGGTGATGATGTGGTGAGGGAGGCCGACAGGGAGGTCAGAGGAAGGGAGGAGTCCAGGGATGCCGAAGGGGTGCAGGGTGAGGGTGCAGCCCGGATCACGGAAGTTCATGGCAGGAACTGGACTTCGATCACCGAAGGCCGACCTGGAGTGGCGATCGAGCCCAGCGGAGCCTCCGGGCAGACGGACCACGGAGGCGATGAAGGAGTCGTGGATCTAAGTGAAGGCGAAGGGCTGACGGTCCAAGATGAAGGTGTGGGCTCTGAGGACTGAGGTGTAGCCAGGGACTCGGCCTCTAGCCACGCTGGAGCTGCAAGCTGGCCCACAGCGACTCCACCTCACTGAAGGTGCTTAGGTGAGCTGAGGGGATGACAGGCAGTGGCAGAAGAGTGGTACGGTGACAGCTGAGAGGAGGTGGGAGAGGGAGGCCGTGTGGGAACACAGTCTCTGGCTGGGCGGACAGGAACGGGACCGGCTGGACGGGCTCTGGCGCAGGATCAGCGGGCTCTGGTGCAGGATCAGCGGGCTCTGGCGCAGGATCAGCGGGCTCGGAGCTAAGCGGGACCAGCGGCGAAGGAAACTCTGGGCTGGACAGGACCAGCATTGAGGGCGAAGAGGGCTTTGAGCTGGGCAGGACCAGCGGCGAAGAGGGATTTAAGCTGGGCAGAACCAGCGCGAAGGATCTGGGCAGGACGGGATCAACGGAGGAAGCTCAGGATCTGTGCTGGACGGGACCAGCGGCGAAGGAAGCTTTGAGCTGGGCGGGATCAGCGGTGGAAGCTCCGGATCTTGCTTGACAGGGCAGGATGGGATCAGTGGTGGAAGCTCTGGATCTATGCTGGACGGGACCAGCGGTGAAGGAGGCTTTGAGCTGGGCGGGATCAGCGGTGGAAGCTCAGAACAGGAACGAGACTCATTATGCCACAACACCCACTGGACATACTTCTCGAAGTTCACCTGAGGCCCAACTGGAAGAACACACTGAGGCTGATGTCATCATAATACATATGGTACTAAGTTCAAATACCTCAGTGTGTGGGCCTTGAGGGACAGATCCTTCTGGGAGAGGAGAAGAATTTCCATCGCTGCAAACTCTATTCCAGTCATGGTCGGTTCTTTTGTCACTTTTTTGGGGTCTGGTCTTCTTCTGGTTTTCTTATCACAGACGAATCAGACTAGATGGTAAGTTTAGTGACTTTTATTGTGCAGTAAGGATCGCAGAGATAACAGTTGAGAAACCAAGGACACAGAAACATAAAGGAAGCTTAGCTGATGGTTAATGTCCTTTTCTCTCTTTCGCAGGTGACTTGAAGGTGGTTTGGTGCAGATGATCGGGTCTTGAAGGAAGGAAGGAAGGAATGCAGGCAGGAATGCAGGCAGGCAGGAATGCAGGCAGGCAGGCAGGCAGGCAGGCAGGCGAATCAGGGAGTCTGTGAGTCATGGAATGGTAGGTAGGTAGGTGAATCAGGGAGTCTGTGAGTCATGGAATGGTAGGTAGGTAGGTAGGTGAATCAGGGAGTCTGTGAGTCATGGAATGACGAGACCAGACCGTGACTGTAGGGAGAGTGCATGTTAAATAGTCAGTGCTGGTGATGGGATACAGGTGACGGTGATGATGATGAGGCGCAGGTGCAGGTGATGATGACAGGGAATGCTGGGAAGTGTAGTGAAGACACAGATGAAGGAGGTGAATGTGACAGCTATATCACTGATACCAGTCTTTACTAAATTGATTTTTTTCCCAATTTTAGCCATTAATTATATATAGCCATATAACAACTTTTAATTTAAAAGTTAATTAAAAATGTTTTACGCATAAACCCATTGTAATAAATGTCACAAATTTATTTTATGCTTAAATTATACATTGAATATAGATGAATCCTTATTAAAGCTACAGAAGTTATTCAGTAAAGAGCAGTGAGAGATTTTCTCGTTGTCTTCTCTTTGTCTTTGTGTTCTTTGATTTACGTTAATGACAGACAGCAGCGGGTTTAGGCTGCTGTCACTTTAAGACCTGACTGAAACACCTTCTATTTTATCACAACTGTTTACAGTTAACATTCATTTAACACCTTTTTAACTCATTTAATACTGTGCTTACGAGGATAATCTACAAAACGAGTTATTTTTTCGTTTCTTATCACTCTTGAATGGTTTGATAGAACTTGAATGAATGATAGCGCAATAATAGCTATAGCGCAGTCAAAGGATGACAGAAAAAACGTATGCTGCTTTAATTGCTTTAAATATTTTTTAATGCGTTAAACTGGAGAAAAAAAAATTATCAAAAAATTAACCCGTTAATTTTGACAGCCCTATGTAAAACCCAACACTTGAACAACTGCATAGCAACGCCCTGGAAACCCCCTACAAAGCCTTGTTTCATGGCAATGAGTTTCGTTTGAGCAATGACCTCTAGTTTAGTCTAGAAAGTCTAGTTTATTTGTGTTTTTATGTGACATTCAGATTTTTTTTCCTGCCCCAATGAACTGGTTAACTGCTATTCTGGTCACTCTCACTCTGTTTCTCTGTAATCGAGCCTTCAGTCAGCAGCCGCAGAGCTTTAAATAAAGACCTGATCAGATCATACGACGAGGTCAGTGGGACCGAGGGGGAGGGAGGTGGGGGCTCCTCTCTATTGATCTGCTGTCTGTTAGACTTGTTCTACCGTCTAAACATTATTGATTACACTGTCCTCAAACACAAGCTCCCTGTTCAATTTTCATTTTAAAGCTATTTGTTCCTCTTTAGAAAGGCTTTAGTCCACTTGTAAGTCAATACACATGAAAGAAAAAGATAGTAACACATTGTTTTACATCATGTGCTGTGTATCTCTCTCTCTCTCTCTCTCTCTGTGTAGGCCTATCGTCTGAGCTTCAGAATGGATGTTTTAAGGTTCACATAAGCAACTGAAAAATTATTTTTTTATGAACTAATTAGTAATAAAATGTTTGTGGTATCTTTATTTGTATAATATTTAGGAGATACCAAAATTATTTGATATTTACCACCAGTACATATTCACCAGGTGTCTATATGAAATAATTCTTGTTGTTAACTTTAATATTATCTTTGCCACTGCGGTACTAGCATAATTTTAGATGGTATTATTAGTCGATGACATCAGACCATCACCCCCTGCTGGTACAACCACTTAACTGCAATTTTCTGTCTTCAAATATATAAAAACACTTCAAATATCAAGCTACATGGAAAAAAATTTCTCTCTCTCTCTCTCTCTCTCTCTCTCTCTCTCTCTCTCTCTCTCTCTCTCTCTCTCTCTCTCTCTCTCTCTCTCTATATATATATATATATATATATAATGTCACTTCTTTTGCTTATTTATTTTTGACAAACTGATCAATATTTTCAGAATAACTAAAATCTAGTCAGAGTTCATCATTTGTTTTAAGAGAGATATGCATATGCTGTATTTGTCCACAATTACAGAAAATGTTTTTGAAATGTTTATTAAATACCTGTCTTTTTTTTTTTAAGTTTTTTTTTAAAGTTTTTTATTGACATATTTGTAAAACATTAACAGAAAGATATTTGTAGATTCAAATTTTACAAACAATCAGAGCACAGTAAATTGAAGACAAGGTAAAATGAAAAAAAATAATAATAATACAAACAAATAAAAAGGACAAATAAATAAAGTAGGGAAGTAGGACATTTTTCAAATTATAAAACCAAAATCATCCAATAAGAAATACAAATACACTGCTTTACAGCTTTTCATCTTTCTCACAGTCTCCAAAAATACTCCACATTCCTCCTTAAAAACCAATAACCGTGGAGGAATTTTGACAAATTTACATTTGTGTATATACAATTTTAACAGATGCAACACATTATTAGTTACAAAAGATACCCTTTTATCCTTAATTAATAGTACAAACTTAACAAATTCCCACGACAGTTCAACGCATCATTCCAAAATTTGTTTACCAACATGCACTGAAAAAAACAAATGTTCAACTGTTTCTATCTCTACTTTGCATATTTGACATAAATTTGAATCCCCAACATTAAATCTTATTCTTAAAAATTCTTTTGTTGGATATATATGATTCAAAATTTTAAAGTGCACCTCTTTACATTTAGGATTAACGGGAAATGAAAGAAAATTAGTCCTAATTTTACACACTTCTTCCTTCTTATAATGACGAAAAATATAATTTCTCAATACCGGTCCTGGGAAACATTGATGTACTAAACAGTCTCTTAAGTATTTGTTAGAACAATTGTTAAATACCTGTCTGTTTCTCTTCCTAAAATGCTCCTGGTTAATTGTCTCTCGTGTGTTTGGGTTAACACGTGCCTCGCTGAGAGGGAGGAGCGTCTGCATTATGCTCGACCGTGATTGGTCAGACAGCACAGCACCGCCTCTCCACAGGCACTGGAGACTATGCTGGAGAGACGCTGTTACATAGTCACCATACGATACTAAAATGCATGTATTTAATGTAAGTAATCAATACAGGATTATATAGCCTACATTTAAGATGTATCGATAATGAAACATATGCATGTTATATAAATAGAAGTAAACCCCGTGGGGTTTTTGTACCGCCGATTGTAGTTATGAAACTCCAGCAGCGGCTTCTTTTGTAACCTATCAACTCGTCATTCATTCGTTTTGTAACGCGACTCACGGATAGATTTTAGGCTACCTGTCAGGGGTGGGGTTTTTTTATGACGCAAACTGTTGCAAATGATTTTGACATAATTTATATGACTATTATTATAGATTTACTGCGTTGAAAATTGACGGATTTGGTCAAAGAGAATGTCTGTAGGCAAAGATATGAAGTCCGTGTCTCAGGTCCGTGAACTCCTGAGAGAGTTGATGTTGGGTCGTGAGGATCCGGACGGGTTTTTCTGTCGGTGTTTGTCTCTGCTGGGGGACACAGACACCCGTACACACTTTCTGGACATGATCGAACCCCTTTCATCCGGACATGAACATCTACACAGTCAGCTGACTGCAATCTTTCTGGAGTACTTCTCTAAGGTGTGTGAGTGTGTGTATAGCCTATGTATGTATGTCTGTCTGTCAAATTTATTTAATAATATAGGCTACAATAAAAATGTATAAAACAGAGACCAGTCAAATACCTAAATAAAGTATAGGTCTGGGTAAATGACTGGGTAAGGTAGTGTCAGGAGTGTCATTTTTAAAGATATTATTAATTTTATAAGAATGGTGCCTATGAAATTGATCAAAAGTGACAGTAAAGACTTTTACATTGTAACAAAAGCTTTCTATTTCAAATAAATGCGGTTCTTATAACTGTCTATTAATACTTTTTTAAATGTTCTTTTTAAATTTCTATTAATAACTTTCTATCAATAATACTCCTGAAAAAAAAGTTTCCAAAAAACTATTAAGCAGCACATCTGTTTTCTACATTGATAATAATAATAAATGTTTATTGAGCAGTAAATCAGCATATTAGTATGATTTCTGAAGGATCATGTGACCCTGAAGACTGGAGTAATGATGGAAATCAGCTTTGACATCACAGGAATAAATTACATTTTAAAATTTATTAACATAGAAAAGTGTTAGAGTAATATTGTTAAATATTATTACAATTGAAAATGTTTTTGCTGTATTTTTTATCAAATAAATGAAGCATTGGTGAGAAAGAGACTTCTTTCGTATCTACATTTCAGGGGTTTTCAATGCAGATTTAAAGGGTTAGTTAACCCCAAAAATTAAAATTATGTCATTAATGACTCACCCTCATGTCGTCCCAAGCCCGTAAGACCTCCGTTCATCTTTGGAACACAGTTTAAGATATTTTAGACTTAGTCCGAGAGCTTTCTGTCCCTCCTTTGAAAATGTATACATACGGTATACTCAGGGGCGTAGCACAAGATCCCGGGCCCTATGTATAGACAGTCCTGATGGGCCCCCATGTTCCAAATAAAATATATTCCAGACTTTTCAAGGGCCCTCTCTCCCCTTGGGGCCCTGGTAATCAGTACTGGTTTTACCCCCAGTCCGACGCCCCTGGGTATACTGTCCTTGTCCAGAAAGGAAATACAGACATCATCAAAGTAGTCCATGTGACATCAGTGGGTTAGTTAGAATGTTTTGAAGCATCGAAAATACATTTTGGTCCAAAAATAACAAAAACTACGACTTCATTCAGCATTGTATTCTCTTCCGGTTCTGTTGTCAATCCACGTTCACGAGTCCACAGTGACACTGATGACGTAAGACGCTGCTGACGTGTATCCGGTGTGTCCGTGTATTCGGGTTCAAATAAATATGACGGGGCAAAAAAAATGCAAGTCTTCCTCTGTGTCGAAATCCTTAGACATGTTTGCGAAGATTGTTTTGTTTACAGCGTGCATCTCCCTCAGACTGTAAACGAAGCTCGGGCGCACCAGAACACGTCAGCAGCCTCTTACGTCATCAGCATCACTGAACGTGGATTGACAACAGAACCGGAAGACTGAATAAAGTCGTAGTTTTTGTTATTTTGGACCAAAATGTATTTTCGATGCTTCAAAACATTCTAACTAACCCACTGATGTCACATGAACTACTTTGATGATGTCTGTATTTCCTTTCTGGACAAGGACAGTATACCGGTACATACATTTTCAATGGAGGGACAGAAAGCTCTCGGACTAAATATAAAATATCTTAAACTGTGTTCTGAAGATGAACGGAGGTCTTACGGGCTTGGGACGACATGAGGGTGAGTCATTAATGACATCATTTACATTTTTGGGTGAACTAACCCTTTAAATATCTGTTGCATAATATAGGCTAGAGCATAATAAGAATTAGCTGTTGTTTGTATAGGCTAATGTTAAAGATATTTTTTTTAATGTTTTTGTTTTTCAGGATGAAGCAGATGAATTAGAGTTGGCCTTAACACTGTCTCTCAATGAAACCAAACACATCAAAACAGATTTTAGGCAGCAGAATTCAGACCATCAGCCTCATATGCCTCCCTGTTACAAAAGCTATGCTGACATGACAACAGTAACTTCAGGTGGTGATCAGCCAAAAGTAGATGCAGCCGTAGAACCAGAGAACCAGCCTATTACAAAATGGACACTAGATACTGAAGTACATAAAACCACATGCGCCATTAAAAACATAAATAAAGACAATGATGATCTCAAAGTCACAAAGTCAAAGAGGTCACAAAGGCGTCTGCGTAAGAAGGAACTTCTGTTGAAAAACCCATCAGGGCCGCGACCCGTTCTGCTGTGGTTGAGAAGGGACCTCCGCATGTGGGATAACCCTGCTCTGATTGGCTGCCTGGAGCTTGGTGCACCAGTCATACCAGTCTTTTTGTGGAATGCAGTGGAGGAGGAGGGTCCAGGGGTTACCGTGGCATCCGGCGGGGCCTGTAAATACTGGCTGCATCAGGCACTAGTTAGTCTGACCCTCTCTCTAGAGCAGCTTGGAAGCCACTTGGTGACCTTGAAGGCAGAGCCCTCATCTTTGACAGCGCTGCAGGGGTTGATCGCTGAGACAGGGGCAGCATCGGTCGTGGCAACGGCCCTGTATGAGCCGTGGTTAAAGGAAAGAGATGACAGCGTGTGGGAGACACTGGAGAAACAAGGTGTTAATTGTCACATCTACCATTCCTACTGCCTTATGGACCCCTATGCGGTCACCACACGGGGCGTTGGACTACGAGGTGGGTAATGCAGTGCAGCAGCTCACCATATTTTCCCCTGTTGATAAATCACAGTTAAGAAAATTGTTTTGTATTACAAGATTTCTAAAATGTTGTTTAACCTGTTAACTGTCAGTGTCCTGCTAGCAGGATGCTTGGCTCTCTTTTTTTAAAAATTGCCTTTCCTCTAATATTTTAGAGATCATCATAAATTACATCATTTGAAGGCTTAAACAGTCAAAATTCATTTGGCAGGAAGTAAAACTAACATTGGATTCAGATGTGCCTTGATGGATCCTCCAAAGGCAGCATTTTTAAGCTTACTACACCTTGATGGCGGTGACTTTTGCTAGGGCAAGCACTACCAAAATCTTTTAAAGTCTTAAAATGTTCTACATTTATTTAAAGGTATCGGCTCTGTCTCTCACTTTATGAGCTGCTGCCAGCAGAACCCTGGCAGTGGACAGGGAGCTCCACTGGATGCCCCCGGTGCCCTGCCTGCTCCCTCAACATGGCCGCAGGGATGCCCGCTTGTTGATCTGGAGCTTGCACGCATGCCACGCAGGAAAGATGGCACAGAGGTAAAATATTCAAACCACCACTAACAAACACTGCTTAGTCCTAAACTAAGGATTAGGCCTTAGTTCAGTTAGGACATACAGTATAAGTAGCTTTTATAAACGTGTCTTAGAAATAAACGTTACTGCTGTGCATCTTGAGACAAAACAATGACACTTGATATATTTTAAGATATGACAGTGCAAGTTGCTTTCAGTTAAAACAGCTCAAACATGCATTTTAGTCTGGGACTAGTCTTAAAGGGGTCATATAATGCCATTTTAATACAAGTTAATTTGATTCTTTAGGGTCTAAATGAAAAGTTTGTAATATACTTGAATTTAAAATTCTCATTAGTATTGTAAGAAAACACTCATTTTACCTGGTCAAAAACAGCTCTGTTTTCAGCACGCCGTTTCAGTGCATATGCCTTTAAATGATAATGAGCTTCGCTCACTCCGCCCCTCTGTTCTGCCGGCGTTTTGACACAATGCACGTGGAGTGTTGCCTTGACAACAGTTGAGGGTATATTTTGGAGAGAGAATGGCAGCGGGAGTCTCTGATGACACATCTGTGCAATCGTATCAGTTTGAACCGGAGTCGGACCCGGAACAAGATGACGGCCGCAAAGAAGTTCGACAATTAAGGCTCGAACAGGACGTTTCTGAATGGTTGGTTAACGTAATGTCACTTTGATCTATCTTTGTATGTACTGGCAGGGTAGAGTAGTGAGATACGAACGCTATGCGTTTACTGATGTATACGTACTCAGTTTGTAATAACACAATAACCATAACGCGTTGTTCATTATAAATGTGGGATTATGAATTATATTGAGAATGTCGTACATAGAAAACATGCCGTAATGTACCCTGAGTGTAAACCTTAGCCGCATTCATCGTGAAGCGTGCAAGCGATTTGCAAAGAGTAATATAAAGGTTAATAAAATTTTACACTCACTTCTTCTGGAGGTGCAGCAGGGACATGAATAGTTGGTACCGATTCTTTTTTCAGGAGCAGCTTCTTAGCAAAACCAGCTTCATACTGATCCTCGTTTATAAAGCAGTCTGGTGAGAAAAGATTCGCGAATCGCGCAAACATGAAAGCATTGACGTTGATCGTGGAGAATATTCCCTTCGTAAACAAAACTCAGCCACTGTGTCTTCAGCGGTTCAGATTTAGGAACATCAAAATGACTGTGTTCGTTATTACACCAAAGAACAGAATACCACAATCGCTTAGACGCCATTCTGCTCCAGCGTATCAACAATGACGGACTATGATGACAGCTCGCTCAGTGCGGGTCTGTGTTGAAACGCTGCTGTCAATCAACAATCATGGGAGGGGCATCGACCGTGTGACGTCACACAGTCGAACAGCTCGATTTGAGACTGGGAAAAACATAAGGAGATTAAAACAAAAACACTGGATAGATTTGTATCATTATATGATGGTTGTGTACAGGCACTGCCAACACACATTTTAGTACAATCAACTTGAAAAAGTGCATGTACCATTATATGACCCCTTTAAGCCTTGTCTGTGAAACTAGGGGTTCATGTTTTAGAATAAAAAGAATAATGATGGTGAAATGTGTATCACATTTGACTTTTAATAAAAAAATATTTCCTTTGAATTATAATTTGAATTTACTATGATAAATTTGTTTTATTGTTATATAAAAACAATTGTTCGAAGCACTGAAGATAGCAATGTGCTGAAACGTTTGCTCCTGTTCATTTGTTTTTAATTCACTTTGCACTTTTTGCATGATGCAATTTATAAAACAAAAAAAATATTTTGATAGACTTCTGTAGTCTGTACTGAATCCAGTGTGTGGCCATCCATCTTCTTGCCTGTTTTATATTAGTTATATATGCATCAGAACGATCTCTCTTCATGTAACTTAACTGGCCATTCACACAGAGAACATTTTTTCATTGAAAAACACGAGACGCAATCAGTAAAATGGAAGAAATCACAAGGTCTTGAGGCACATTTTTTAAAAGTTTAACTTATTTTAACCTGAGTGCTGTGTTTTTTAAAACACCATGTCATGCAAATGATGCAAGTCCTGATCGCAACTGTCAAAGACTATCTAGCATGTTTACACGCAATGCAAAAGTAACACAGTGGAATGCAAAAACACGTCCTGTGTGAACGGCCCCTAAGATCTAATTGCTGTTGTTATATGGTACTGACAGATTGACTGGGCTGCGAACATTCGGAAATCATGGGACTTCAGTGAAAAAGGAGCTCAGGCCCATCTTGAGGCCTTCCTGCGAGATGGTAAGACACATTTCCAAGGTGCGTGTTTTAATTTAGTAGTATTACAAGCCCATCCATCATTTTGCACTCGTCAATTGACTTCATTGTAGGTGTGTACCGTTATGAAAAGGAGTCAAGTCGAGCAGATGCCCCAAACACCAGCTCTATATCTCCATATCTGCACTTTGGGCAGCTGAGTGCACGCCGGCTATTATGGGACGCCCGTGGAGCTCGCTGCAGATCTCCCAAATTCCAGCGCAAACTGTCCTGGAGGGACCTGGCGTACTGGCAGCTGTGCCTTTTCCCAGACCTGCCCTGGGAGTCCATCAGGCCACCGTATAAGGCAAGATTCCCATTTATTATTCCCACTCAATGCAAAATAATGTCTTTCCAGTATCATTGCAGTTAGGATGGGATTTTGGTGTCAAATCAATCATGTGCCTTGAGGAGATATTTATATAGCGCTTTACACTAGATTGTTTCAAAGCAGTTTTTCAGCAATGAACAGGAAAATAAAGATCAATGATGCAAACAGAATTCAATTCTGCTGTAAAGCAGCTCTAAGGCAATAATGTCATCATTCAGCTGAAGTCAGTTCAGTGTTGATTCAGTTCAGTTTAAAAACTTCATCAATTAAGAAATGAGTTCATTTAAGCTATAAAACAGCTGAAAACAGTGACGTTATCATCCAGCTCAATTCAGTTCAAATTTTGTTTTCATCCAATACTGTCAGTGAAGTCAGCTGAATAATACTACTACTAAATATTAAGTGTCCCCTGTGCCAGAGCGGACAGTATCAAGGAACACAAACTCCATCAGATGGAGAAATGGAGAAAAAAACCTTGGGAGACGGTAGGCCCAATGAATGAACAGGGTGTGATTGTGATTCCAGGCTGCATCACAAATCAGATTGTGGATTGATATCATTCAGATTTTATTAATGCACTCTCAGAAAAAATGGTACCCTTTAAAAAGGTTCTAATATCTACCATTCAGGTAGGCTACTAATATGTACACTTTTGATACCAGTATGTACGTTTGAGGTACTAACATGCACTCTTTAGGTATAAAGGCATACATTTTGAAAGGGTACCGCCCCAGTGACAGCTTTTGTACCTTTTTTTTTGAGAGTGCAACCACCGGCAACATCCTAGAATCTTGGTGGCGACTTTTGCATTGACAATCATCAGAATTTGTGTGTCTAGTAATGCGATTATCATCATGATTACATTTGTATACTCAAAATGTTTTACCCAATGCAGGTTTTGTGCTGGAGTTCAGACCGTGCCCATCTGAAGGCCTGGCAGCGTGGATTCACAGGGTACCCGCTGGTAGATGCAGCAATGAGACAGCTGTGGCAAACTGGCTGGATGAACAACTACATGAGACATGTGGTGGCCTCCTTCCTCATCGCTTATTTGCATTTTCCCTGGCAAGAAGGATACCGCTGGTTTCAGGTGACACATACAGAAGACACCAAATGTATTCTCATAATTCTTTTGATTTAGAGCTGACTATATAATGTTATGATACAGCTAATGTAATACCCCTAACTATAAGTATTAAAGGGTTAGTTCACCCAAAAATGAAAATTCTGTCAGTAATTACTCACCCTCATGTTGTTCCAACCCCGTAAGACTTTCGTTCATCTTCGGAACTCAAATTAAGATATTTTTGATGAAATCTGAGAGCTGTCTCACTCCTTCATAGGCTGCTAGGTAATTGCATCTGCCGACCCAGACAAGTTAGTAAAGACATCGTTAAAATAGTCCAAGTGACTACGGTGGATCAACCTTAAGTTTATCAAGCGACGAGAATAATTTTTGTGCGAAAAATAACGACTTAATTCAACTATTAATTTTCTTCTGTGTGGGCCTCTGACGTGAGTTCACAAGAGCAAGAACCGAGAAGATGACGCAGATGGGTCTCGATATAGTGTTTAAAATGGTTCTAAAGTGTGCACTTTTTGGATGTCCGAATTGTGAGAAACCAACAAGAAAACGTAAAAGTGCCTTACCAATGCCGCAAAATGAATGGCTTACCTTTCACACTTTCCCCATCAAATGATTGTGAGCGTCATCTTCTCAGTTCTCGCGCATGCTTCGTGGCGCTCTCGTGAACTCACTGTGAGAGTACTGTGAATTAGGGCTGGGTTTCGATTCAAATTTCAAGAATCGATTCGATTCCGATTCTCAAGATCTTGAATCGATTATCATCATTCGATTCGATCCGATCTGATCTGATCTTCGAGATTTAGATCAGTGTTTTTGAAAAAAGCATTTTTTTTCCAGCTGTTACCTGAAGGACTGTATGCAACATATTGATACTATTATTATAGACATTCAACTGAGTATGGATGGTTGTAAAGAACAATCCCCCTTCCAGAGTGTTGATACAACTGCTTTCACAAACTTGCACTGGTGTAGACGACAGAGGACGCAGTATATCAGCAGCAGTAGTAGGGCTGACGCGATATCCGCAATCTTGTAGTACCACACACACTGACAAGTCAACCGCAGAGGATTGCAAGTAACCGCAGCAATATTCACGGTTTTTTATAAGGCTATAACCTTCTTGTTTTGAACTTCATGCATGTGTATTGAATGTTGAACAAGTTCATAATGATAACAAGACTGTTTATCATGGTGATTTGTAGCCTACGGCTTCCCACAGACAGTGAATGAGAGAGATCGGCAGAGCGCGTGCGAATACCTGCGTCTGTCTTTGAAGTCATATTCGTGGAAAGGTTGCCGTGTAAAAGGAAAGCGAAATATTTGTCGTATAGTCCTTTTAACGTTCACGTCACGGAAATGCGCGTCAGAAGCAGCGCTGGTCAGCTTCCCACAGCGCGAGGAAGCCGCGGGGAAATAAACTCAGCGAGTCGCGCATCGAATCAATGCCATATTGGTCTTTAATAAATGAAGCATTTTCAGCGTTACCCATGCGACGCATTGCTGCTTAGCTGAGCCTTGAAAAGTGGAACTCAAAGTTAACAATAGTTAACACCTTGTTTCATTATCTCTTTAATGAATCAGCTTTTCTGAACGTGTTCGTTGAATGAACGGTTTAATGACTCACTCAAAGTCCGTTGTCGTAACAATGTGCGCGCTGAGTGAAAGCCTTTCAATGCGCATATAGGGATCTCCCAGTCGCAGCAAGTTAAAGTTCACAGGGAAAATGTAAGCCTATTATTAAATCGATCTTTAGAAATTTATATGAAAATCGATTCAGAATTGGTGAATCGATTTTTTCAACACAGCTTTACTGTGAATTTGGACATACCTCTTTTATCACATAGGCCTACTGTTTTTTGCCTACTATATAGTAGGAAAGTATGCGTTTCGGATACAGCCGTCGACTTACTCATCACAGATGTATTGGAGTAAAGGGTACATATACTTATTCAAAAATGTAGTCAAGTAGAGAGTAAAATTTATATCTTTGATACTCAGTCAAACTACAATGTAACGTTAGCCAAAAAGATACCAAAGTACAGTAACTAATTACATTTAAGGCCCTTTCACACCTACCTTGTTTGGTCCGGACTTTCGGACATTTCAGTTTGGTCCGAATCAAAATTACAGGTGTGAAACCTCCCCCGGACCACGGTCCGGACCAAACAGATGAAATTTGGTCCGACGAAAAGAGGTAGTCTCGGTCCGGATCAAACTGAACAAAGGTTTGGTTCGTTTCTAGTGTGAAAGCATTTCTGTATGGTTCGGACTTTCAGACCTTTTACAGGAAGTTCCGGTGGTTCCCGCATAGCCGAAAAAAACAGAAGGATCGCAGGAAAAATGAGCCGTGTAGCACATGGGGAGAGGAGGAGACGAGGTTTCTAATTGAAGTATGGTCTGATGACATAATAAGAAGTCAACTTCTCCTCCTTTCCTGCCAACGACGATAAAATGTGCGCACGACGAGGACGTTCATTTGGGGAATTTGAATTAGCCTTGTGTATAGTTGGTGCTGCAGGTAATTATGCCATAAAAATAACAATATAGTTGCAACGATATGCGTCTGTTCATTCATGTTGTCAAAGTTACCCGCCGAATTGACAACACGCTGACGTCAGACGCACGTCCATTTACAAAACCAATCAATAGGTGTGTTCGGCTGCGGCTGGATGTAAGCGATCGGCGAGAGTAGCCGCGTGCAGGCGGGGAGGAGCTGCAAACGGAGACGTGAAGTCGGACACTTTCTGGTTCCCGTAGTGACCTCTCACGTGGTGTTTGCATACTTTACCACAGCTGAAATGAAATAAATGCAATATTTGCCAAATACACAGACATTTCAGACACATTTTCACATTTTCAACACTTTACTGCTTCATACAGCATCTGTTTGAACTAGAATAAAGTTCAAAATAAGCATATCAATGAAGTGGAGTCAACATTTTTTAATCAGTTTTATTTTGATAAACATGACTCAATATAACATCGCGACTACATGAAAAGACTGTTTACTGTTATAAAAACTGATTTGTGCACTTTAGTGGAACTAAAGGTGTGAGAATAAACACGACACGCACGTGATCGTTGTCATGCGGTGAATCCGGCAAATCGTGGAACAGCTGTGTCGTCATCAGAGCTTGTGCAGCCGCTCTTGAGAAACTGCGCTGGCTGAATCCTCCGGCTACTCTCGAATCGCTCTCGCGGTACTTTGATGGCATACGTCACAGTCAAGTGGAGTCAGCGCTGCATCAAGTCGGACAAAATTTCTAACCGGCGTGCACTGCTTCAAGTCAGTCGCCGATCGGTCTGCGCAGAGCTGCATGAAGTCGAACAAGCCTAATGTCAAGATGCAGCCCACATAGATGATGACGACAGGACGCAACAAAGTTCTTTAGTGCGCTCGCATAATTGCAGTGTGAAACCAAACCAAAACTTTCTGAAAGTATAAAATGTATCAAAACGTGAACTTTGGTTCGGACCTTGGTGCGGACATTCAGGTGTGAAAACGCCCTTACTCCAATACTTTACATCACTGCAGCCAAAGTACCCTGGGAACCACCTGCATCACAGTAGCATTGTGCTGGCGAGTTTAGCTTTCACTCATTGAGTTTCTGGTTTAATGATAGAAAATGTGTCAACACTGTGTGAGAAATGACCTGTAATGGACCATTGAACACAGCATCTCAACACTTTTTCTCCATTTTATAGGACACGCTGCTGGATGCTGATGTTGCCATAGATGCCATGATGTGGCAGAATGGAGGAATGTGTGGACTGGATCATTGGAACTTCGTCATGCACCCTGTTGATGCAGCACTGACCTGTGACCCCTATGGCACCTATGTGCGTCAGTGGTGTCCTGAACTGAAGTCTCTTCCTGATGACCTCATCCATAAGCCCTGGAAGTGTCCAGCGTCAATACTGCGTAGGGCAGGTGTGTTATGCTAATCTGCTCACGGTTATCTCAAACTAAAACAGATTAAATTAGATATACTGTTAATATCACATATAAAATAGTCATTTTACAATACTTTATTTTAAAATGACTGCATTGGAAATGAATGTAAGACTAATTTCATCTAGTGAAAACTTTTGGAACTGGGGCCAAACAAAATCTTACTGAAAGCTAATTTTTTGAGATATCAAGCTAAAATTTGGAACATAACGTGTAAATTTATGATTTTCTTGTGGTAAAACGTGTTTTTGAAAATATATATTTATTATTTCATAACAAATTTTGTATTTTTGTGCATTTTTCATAACAATAAATGGAACATTCTGCAACCTTTTTAAAGTTCCTCTTTTTTAAATAACTTTTTTCACTTCAGCAATAATTTGCCAAGTGTCGTCTTTGAAAAGAGATCAAGCTTAAGTCTGTGCTTTAAATCATTCAAGATGTATGACAGTATGACAGACAAAAAGTGAAAAAATGTATTATAACTACTGCATAAATGTAAATCAGTACCATAAAATCCCTTAAAAATACAATGCCAAAAAAAAAAAATATTACATTAATTTCATTGAAAAAAATAAATAATAATTTTTGACCACCATGTGAAGAGCACCAGAGACATTAGAGCAATTTTAAACCACTTAAGTGCAATAAGACTTGACAGAGAACTAAACAGAAAGCCGCCTGCATGTAAATACTGAATTGCGTTCATTTTTGCGGTTTATTGAGCTTCAAATACTTATGTCTAAATGCCCATCTCGGTGTGTATTTACATAAACACCCCTGCTAAAAAAAATCCAGCATAAACCAGCATGAATTCCATGTTGGAATTTATATAGTACTGGTCAGATATAGTACTGGTCTAGCTGGTGGACCAGCTGTTCTCATGGAAAACTGAGCTGATGTAGCTGGTCCACCAGCGCTCCCGCTTCCCATGATGCTGGTGACTAGCAAACCAGCAACCAGCATAATATCTAAATACCAGTCTTGAGTATTAAGTTGAGAGTCTAAAGTGAACATAAATATTTGGGGGAAATTTGGATTTTGTCACTTTAATGTAATCTAAAATCATTTAAAATGTTGGCATCATAACCTTATTTCCAGCAAAAAATTACTATATTGTGATATATATTCTTGTTATTCTGTTTCACTCTGAAAGATGTCGCATTACAAAGGTTTGCTTTCTGTTCACAGGTGTGGTTTTAGGGGGTAACTACCCAGAGCGGGTTGTTACTGACCTTGAGGAGCGACGAGCACAGTCTCTACAGGATGTTGCATCAGTGCGGAGGCGTTTCAGACAGTTTATAGACCAGCGATCAGGCTGTGATCTGGTGCCTCTGCCTGCCAGGCTGGTACAGGAAGCTCTGGGCAGTATGGGGGATGTTGTGAGGCATGAAGGAAATGGGTTCCTCCTCCCAGTCATCACCCGCATGGAGTTTAAACACCATTCAGAGGATCCAGACAGGCAGGACAACCCGTACAACGCTGTGCTAAAGGGCTACGTCAGTCGCAAACGGGATGAAACCATTGCCTTCCTCAACGAGCGAGACTTCACAGCCAGCGTGATGTGTGAGACTGCACAGCGTAGAGAGAGGTTAGAGAGGGACTGTCGTCTTCTGGAGGGTCTACCTCAGCCCACTGCCTCACGTGGCCGGGCCAGGCGTACCCCTACCAGAGACCCTTACAGCAAAGTGCCTGGGGGTGTCGCTGTTCCCCACAGATAACAACAGAATGACATGTTTTAAGGCTGGAATACAGTAAATGACTTCTGCATATTTTTTTCCCCACGATTTGCAGTCTGGATCAGTCGATTCCAGTTGGTGAAAGGTAGCAAGTCTTCAGGTTTTCGGGAGTTGACAGATTTCACACATATTCACGCAGTGCAAGATGGGCACAAATTCAGATATTTTTTTAGCTTCAGACTATGATTTCATCCAGTCAGAGATATCACATATTTTGAGCCAGTTTTTACACATGTTTTTATTTGTCACGCGTCTCCTAGCAATGAGGCTCCTGTTTCTGCCTTAGCTTGTGTTCAGAATGAAAGTCTGGTATGAAAGTGTGATGCCAGGTTTTGCTTTGTAAATGAATAAGAAATCTGTTCCAATTTTAAGTTGTGTAGTGTATTCCAGCTTTTACAAAAAATACTTTTAGACGTAGACTTTTTACAGTCTTACTTTGGTAAATAATTCAGTACAAATAACCAATTTAGAATCTATTTTGTAATTAGATGTGCTATCATTATTGCTCATGAGTTTATATAGCATACAATTACTTTTCTAAGCTGTCCGATTTAAGGTTTTCACCCGGTGGTTGGAAAAAAAACAAATTAAAATAAAAGGTCCTATTCATTCATTGCATTGAAGGAGGGACCTGATATTTAGAAATCAGAACAACAGAGACCTTTGATATTATTTTGACTGGCAAGCAACTATGTTAGGAAGTAAATATTGTGCATTTTGTTTGCATGTTCACTATAAATACAATGAGCACATTTCTTGGCTTGCACATCCATCATGGTGTTGAAAACTGTTCTATAATTAACATATGACTTTTTTTCTTTAATGTATTTCTTAAAACAATAATACCCTTAATTTGCAGACATTTTGGGTTCTGTATTTCACACATTTGACTCCAAGGCAACATTTCTAATGCAATAAAACCATTTAAATCCGGTAATAGTTTTAAATAGTTGTTTAATGATGTTAATCACTTTCACTCAATTGTGAGTCCTCAAAACCAACAGATTTCATAACTGTCCTCAAATTGGACTTTAAGTGTTATTCATACTTCCACATTTTTTTGTAGCTTATTCCAAGCAATGACAAACTTTCACAGGAACAGTGTGACATCTACAAATGAGAAGAAACTGTTACATAAGCTGTGCATTTTTGATCTTCAAATCTCCGTGGCTAGAAAACAAACAAAGTAACGGGCTCAATCAAACCAGGCCTGCTTGTTGTTTTCCCAAGCGAAGTGCATAATGTTGTGACCATGTCCACTGGTTGGGTGTGGGTTGAAGGGAAAATATATTTTAGAAGAATGAACTACAAGCAAAATGCATTTGATGAAGAAATAAACATTCCTTAATTGATTCTTTTTAAATTCTCCCCCATTTGCAACATGCCAGCAGAACGATCTAGTCCTCTATAGATTTGATGTATCTCTCATAAGCAGCTTCATCCATCAGTCCGTTTAATTCCTCAGGAACAGATACGGTCATCTTCATCAGCCAGCCTGCGAACAAAATACACACTTAATGATGACAGAAGTTTTTTTGAGTGAGATATTCCTTAAACCTTGTCACAAGAAGTTAAAAGATTTCAGGCTGGTTTGCGTCAAAACAAGTTTGGAGGAATGTCTCACCATCTTTATAGCAAGACTTGTTGACCAGTCCAGGGTTGTCCGCCAGGGCATCATTGACTTCTGTCACTTCCCCCGTTAGAGGAGAGTACAACTCACTCGCTGCTTTAACACTCTCCAGAGTACCGAATTCATCTACAATATAGATTATCAGAACATTCACAATTTATCATCTGCTTAACTAACGTTAGCTATAACAATTTACTCATACTGAGAATGTATTCTCTTATGCTTACATAAATATAGTTTTACCTGACTGTGATAAATTTGCACCAACTTCAGGGAGCCCACAGTAGACAACGTCCCCCAGAGCCTCCTGGGAACAGTGAATTATAAACATGAAAATACAGCCTATATAGTTTATATACCTTTTTCTATATAAAAAAAAAAGCATTAATAACTCGCCTAACCTGAGCAAAATTACTGATGCCCACTGTTGCCACACCACTGTCCACGCGAACCCACTCGTGTTTGTCTGTGAACTTTAGTGCTGCATGACACACAGAAAACAGACTTGTTCGGGTCTCAGACGAATCAGGTAACAGCGTAAACAATCAAGATTTATAAATGCACATAAAGATGCATTAAACTGTAATGCAAGGCAGTTCAATTATAACTGGGCTGATCGCTGCCGTAGTGAAGCAATTGAAATGATTGCAAGATCAGTGCCTTTTACAGACAGATAGACATATCTAGCGTATCTGGCATTTGAAGGTACTCAATATCACTTGTCAATATCAATGTGATCACAAACTTTCACGCGTGGCGCTTGTAAACTTTCATAAGTGTGGATTACCTGCGCAAAATGGAGCGGTTGTGTTCAGGAACCTTTTATAGCATGTCCTCGCCAGTAGTCTAGCTGGAGTCAGAGAATTTCTGCTTGAGAGTCGAGGTACAGTGGAGGTCAAACTAACAGAGGCAGAGGCACATCGTAATATTGTGCACATCGCCATTATTCCCCGTACGCAAATAACAATGGACGCCGGCGCGCCTCGATGATGTCATTATTCGAATAGAATATGCGCGCCAATTTAAAGCAGTGCTTTGAGGTGCGTGTTCGGTTTTGGTTTGGAGGGTAAATATCTTGTGTAAAATTTGCATTATATTTAGATCTATAACCGGATACTTGACAGTTACCATGGACTTGAACATTTTAGATATTAACATCAAGATTTTGCGTTAAATCCACGTCTACGTTTATGATGATCTAGATGTAACTAAGGATGGCTGGCGCGAAACAGACGTTCCGAAGCTTTGCGAGATCCCGAAGCAAAGATGATTCGAAACACTGATCCGAAGCGTGATTCAAAACACCCACGTCACGTGACAACGGCTAAATGAAGCGTCTAAGTGTTTCATCAGGTGGAGTGCTCCGCCGAATCAGGGTTTCATTGATTGGTCGGTTCGGGAACAAATCACACAATCACACAGTATAAAAGTTTTGTCAACGCATTTTCATATCGTGGGTTTTTGTGAGAGGAGTTTGGTTTTGAGATAGCGGATTTTTGGTGATATAGTGACATTTATAGTGCGATTTGTTTAGTTATATTTAGGATTTAATTTACATTTACACATTGACTTAGAGACACACAGAGTACATATAGTGACACATTAATAGATGCATTGATAGAAATATATATTTATATATATATATATAGAGATTAATAGATAGATACATATATTACAGATACATATAGATTATTAGATAGATAGGCTACATATAAAATAGATAGATAGATAGATAGATAGATAGATAGATAGATAGATAGATAGATAGATAGATAGATAGATAGATAGATAGATAGATAGATAGATGCCGTACATCTGTGGTGTGGGAGCATTTCCATTTGGAAACCCCAAATAAAGTGAGATGTGTGTATTGTGATCGGCAGCTAGCCTACTGCAACAATACATCATCCATGATGCGCCATTTGAGGAGCATTCATCCTGCCATTCTGCAGGGTGCAGAGACTACAGGTTACAAGCTTCATATATTACAAAAATACAATAATAAAAAAAAAAAAACACATTTTTTGTATTAGCTCTTTGTAAAGGTTGTTTCAGATCAACACCTGCAAGTGACCACTAGGTGTCACCGTGGAGACGGGTTTCGGATTGATTCGAAGCCTCGAAACAAAATGGCACATTTGCTTCGACTGTTTCATTGCTTCACGAAGCCTCGATCTGCCCATCACTAGATGTAACGTTAACTGATCACTGTAATTAAGCTGTTGTAAAATTCACTTAAATAGTTCTTCTGTGGTGTGACAAATTACACGTTTAGTACAAATAGGCCTAATATCTTATGAGATCATAAAACTATAATAATGATAATATATATTTATTAATTTTAAAATGGGCTATATGCCTATTTTTATAGTGGGAAAATTGAATAGAGGGAAAATATAATTGATCAGGTATGATGGATTAAATCAGTTCATAAGCAGAAGGTAAATACCAAAAAATAAACGGATCAATTTAGTACAAACTATAAAAGTTCATTTGTGTGCAATATTCGTTTTATGTGATCAGCACATTGAAAAAGACATAGAAGTAACCAAAGCAACAGTAACTTAAACGCTTTCCGCTGGGACCCGACAAAACAATATTGAATCATTTCAAAACAATCATTACATTAATTTGTTAGATATTTACATATAGCCTAGCCAATAGAGGTTTTGTGAATAAACTCTTAAAGAGACAGCAGATTTCCCCCGAAAATTATAGGCTATACAGAAAAGATCTTAAAATGTCGACCACTTGATAATCATTTATTATTTCTTACCCAAATTTGAATAACAAAAAAATTGATTATTAGAGGTTAGCACAGTAGACGCTCGCGAAAAGAAGTCGCGTTTACCTCAGGAGGAAACGCAGGCTGCGCGAGCTCTTATTCCTTTTAGGATCTGTAACGGACGGGGGTACACCGACGAATTGTAATAACGATTCAATTCAGCAAGACAATATCCTCAGTAGGCTATAACAAGGATACAAATATGAAAAATCTAATAAATAAACTGTGAACTGTCCAAACCATTGTGAAGTTAAAGTAAACTTATGGTCATACTTCACCAGCAACTGGAATAGGCTATCTATCACCTGATCTTTATGCCATTCCATCAGGTATGAGTGCTCGTGCGCGCAGGTGCGCTCCGTCTTCCTGATGCCGCAGGTGCGCGCAGGTACATCATCCTCCTCTGACTGTACAGAAGATGGACGTTTATCCTTCACTACTCTGGGACAAATCACAGTAGTTTGTTAATCTCACCTCCTAGTTTTTAACTTGATTAATCAAAAGAATCTTTTTCCAACTGAGAATTTCAATCGATTCTCCTAAAATGAAACTCATAATTTCATGATCGTTGAAAGACGTCCGTCGCTCTGAGATGAACGAACAGCGGGACATTAAACTGTTTTCACTCTGTACACTTTTCATTTTCAAGCTATTTGTGCTTCAAGGTAAGTATCATTTTAATTCTGAACCATGCTTCACCCCCCCCCCCCCCCCCCCCCCAAAAAAATGAATAGGTAACCTTTCTAAAATTTCCTGAAATATTTATTTATTTATTTATTTATCCTACAACCGTAAAATTGTGGTAATAATGTTTTAGCCATAATACATTTAACGATTCTGAAAACCTATACTTTTTGAAAGAGATCCCAGAATAATTTATAAATGTGTTTTTAGCAGAAAATGTATTTACCATGGTAAAAAAAATTGTATGGGAAGTTAGGCTATTTAATGCAATTTCTGTAAACTCTGAATTGTGTATTATGTAAATCAATCTCAAGCTTCGAAAAATGTGCCGTTTACTTACAATTTACAAAATCTTAAAGTTTTCAGTAAGAGTATTAGACTAAAGATGGAGCAGCTCACCTAGTTATAGCATACAATGGTTTATTTAATAACATAGACGTTTTTTGATCTAATGCAATATTTACAGACTAAACTTGGTGAATAAGATAAGTTTATAAATATGATTGATTTTACATTGATATAATTTTACTTTTGACAGGATTTATTTGCCAGGAATCAAACTCAGAAAATAAACTCCCCAGGTATGTGTTTTATAGGTATTAAACCTCTTGTTTTGGCGCTTTCATGACTTTTACAAATGTGTTAATAGATTGCAGTTTGATTGTACCTTTAAAAACTGGTGAACTTTATCAAACATCCATTATTACATGGAGCTTTTAAGTAGAGAGACACTGTCAAGTTATGTAACCACTGATAAGATGTTAAGTGTTTGGTCTAATGTTTTGCTGTGTAACCATTAAACCATTTCCTTGAGAATCATTTAGTCCATCAACGTGACTGTGTCTGTATGGCATCTTAAGTGTTTCTGAACCTTTAGCTCACAGTCACCGCACTTTTAATACTGCTCTCTTTGTGCTACTTTTAAAAGGAGGGTTAATGCACTGCGGCAGAAACGGGATCTCTTCCGTGAAGAGGTGAGTATACCTAAGAGAAAGTGACAAGGGACGGAGTGGAGTAACCACACACACACACACACACACACGCACGCACGCACGCACACACTCACAAATACTGAGATACACTCTCGGTGCTGACAAAGCTGTCTTTGTGGAGTTTACACAAATGCTACAGACACTGAAAGCTCCATTCCCAAATGTCTGCAGTGGCAAAACCATGTGAGGGAACGCCAAGACAAGTTCACCAATATGGCTTAGTGGCCAGACATGGTACTGTTGCCACTGTAGCTCGTAAGACCCAAATACTTGGCTAATTCTCTATACAATTTTTTTTCTCTCTGCAGACCCTTAGTGCAGTGCTCTCTGATTCAGCTCTCCCTCGAAGAGTTCTTCATAATTATACTGCGAGAGATGCATCAAAAGGTATTGCACAAAAATATACAGTATACAGTCTCACTTGATCTTGGATGCTAGCCTGTATATGGTCCCTCAGTGGCTAGAAATTTCAATCGGTGTAAACCGAGCTTTGGCTATCTTTCTCTGCCTTTGAGAAAATGAAAGCTCAGACGGGCTGATCTTGAATCTCCTGCACATGACATCATACGGAGGAAAGGCAACCTCCCCTTTCTCTGGTTTGCCCGCCCAGAGAATTTGGCTCGCCCTTGAGAAAATGAGCTAGGAAGTACGTACGCGCGAGCGCAATTTGAGTTGTTCCTCTAGAGTTCTCCTGGCTTGCAAACGAGCGAAGCATGGCAGTTGATCAGTGTTCGGATGTACAAATGAACACAAAAGTGTTTTTTAGTTCCTTCATCCGAGCCTCTGAAGAAACAATGGGTTAATTTTATTTTCTCTGGAAATGCGCCGACACAACTTCCCAAAGTTTTGTATGGTCCAAACATTTCACCGACGACTGTTTCCTCAACTTGGGCCAATACAGAGCTGGGCTCGATGAATGTCTGAAAATAAATCGAGCTACAAAGCAACAATTTCTGATGTGTAGCCTAATTGTTCAAGTTCAGACAGGGAATCTTTCTCTCAAAATCGTTCAATACTGTTTATGCATCAGTAAGTCAAGCCAGTGACTAAAATATCAACTTCACATCGTTTCTTTTAGTAGGATGAAAATAATCTTATTTAAATTGTGAACAAATTATATACATAAAGCGATCAAAGAACAATCTTTCCACACAGCGCGAGTTTATCTGGACAACTCATTGTGAAATCAATGACGCATGTTACACTGCACAACGAAGCTCTTACTGTACATCATCGTGTTTGCATTGGTGAAAGCATTAGAGAGAGTGCAGAAACTGCGTTGCAATGATAAGATCTTCATTCTCGCGATCAACAGACTGTCATCTGCTTGCTCAATGCTCATCACGGCAACATTTTATGTGTTGGGAATAGATCTAAATACTTTAAAAACTTCTCACGATTCGTTAATCTCGATAGCTGTAATTGTAAAAACGTATAATAGCTGTAGTAAAAGTATTCGAGAGAGTTTCATATGTAATACGTAGCTATTTCATATGCAAGCATGTCAGCCAATCACAGCAGTGGCCGGTTACACTGAATCCCACAGCAGACACGCCCCTTCAAACAGAGCGTTCAAATCAGAGGCTAAAATCAGGCTAGGAAAAAGGCCTTTTATTTCTAAATTATGACTATTTTTGATCTAAAAAACATACTAACATTATAAGGGCAACCCAGGAAACATTATAAAATAATAAAATAACCCCATGTCATGGGACCAATACAAAAAGATCATCTAGAGACAACTTTGATAAAGATTGGTGGGTGGCTCTGGATGCTTTAAGCAGAAGAACCCAAAGCTGGCCAGAAAACTATTTAAAACCAACTATATGGTTCTATGGGTTTCTTTAAGGTGATTCACACTGCACCGATAGACGCGACCAACACGCGGACGCCGACAGAGGTGACGCACTAAACCGACCAAAACCTGACGAAGTATTCGGCGTCTGTTGGTGCAGTGTGAATTGACCTTTAGACTCCCAGGCAAAGGAAAGTCATGTCCGGACAAAAACATTGGGGGTGTGCTACTTCAGTGCTTGGCCCCATACTTTTAAGTTTTCATTTGCTTTATTAGTAATACTTAGTGTAATTTGCCTTTTGTGTTTGTGTGTGTTGTAGAATATTGTGGGTGTCTTAATGGGGGCTGGTGCCAGGAGGAAGGACGCTGTGATTGTGCTCAATTCCAGGGTCTCGGGGAACGCTGTCAAATCAGTAAGACACACACACACACACACACACACACACACACAGGTTATATTAAATTCAAAATGAAGCTTGCTTAGATTTAATTATAGTGGTCTGATATTATCATCTGCCAGCCAGTGCTGACCATTAAATGTGGATGAAAGAACCCTGAATTTAATTACTAGAAATCAAATGGCATTGCTCACTGGTTCCAGATAATCTATGTGACTATGTCTTACTTCATTTGGTAGCATTGGATTACAGATGAGCTGGGAATATATTGCTTGCCACAAAGAGCTTCTGTATGTATGTTTAATTAACCAGGCACTGAAAAAGCCAGGCAGCTGGTGTGACCAACACAATAACAGGTTCCTGCATATACTGTATTGATATAAGCCATACTGATTACATGCCCAACCGGGAATTGATTACATGGGGCACAAATATTGAGTTAAATGGTTTAATAATCACAAAAAAAAATTTATACATTGATACTAATGGTTTTTGGGCATATCCCCATGCACCATGTATTATTTGAAATACCATGTTAACTACCATTCAAATGTTTGGTGTCAGTATGATTAAAAAATGATAATTAATTAGACAATTGGTAGAATTAATAAGACCATAAATAAATTAGTACTTTTATTGAGTGAGCATCAAATTAGCATACAAGAATTATTTCTGAAGGATCATTTGACACTGAAGACTGGAGTAATGATGCTGAAAATTCAGCTTTGCATCAAATGAATAAATTACATTTTGAAATGTATTCAAATAGAAAAAATATTATAAATTGTAATAATTTTTCACAGTTTTACTGTTTGTACTATATTTTTTTATCAAAATATGCATCTAGGAGAGCATAAGAGACTTCTGTCAAAAACATTTAAAAGTTTTTCTGACCCCAAACCTTTGAAGTTTAGTGGACATATTTTGTTATCATTCAGTCCCATAATTCTATGGTATTTTCACCATCTACTATCACGTCTTATGGACCTGCCACAGTGCTTTTTTGTATAGGTTTTAATGTTGTATTTTTTGTATCAGTTCCCAACCATGGTCAGGATAGGGATGGGATTTGCCGTTCGTGGGGTCAGCATCATTTTGAGACCTTTGATGGAATGTTTTACTCCTTCCCTGGAACCTGTTCATATATCCTGGCCAAAGACTGCCATTCCACAGAGCCCCAGTATACGGTGTGGGTAAGTTACAGCTACACCAGAATTTCTGCAATAGAACACAGGTCTGTTTCCTATGTACAATTTTCTTTTGATACCTGCATTGCAAGTTTATTTCTCTTTGACAGGTTCATAACAGTCGTTCATGTAGAGGTTCAGTGTATTCATGTCCACGTGGTCTGAGTCTGTTCTTCCCAAATGAAGAGGAAATCTATATTAGTGGTTATCAGGTGCTCAAGGATGGACATAGGTGAGTTCTAAATGAATCATTTTATTTTTTCAAATTACATTTTTCAAAAGTGATAGTAAAGACATTTACAAATATTCTATTTGAAATAAATGCAGTTCCCTATTAGTCAGTCACGTACACGTTCGATGTTGCGTACACGTTCGACCTTAAAGTGTTAACTAAACGAGCCAATGGACATTGGCGTGCAAGATTTGCATTGGTCACCCCGTCTTGCGAAGTGAGTATATAAGGAAGCGCGTTTGCATCGCACATTCAAGATTTAGCTTCGGAGCCATTCGTCGATTCTGCTCTTCAATCATCTGTACGAGTGTTCTGCACTTCAACTCTAAAAATAGCTTTTTTCCCTAAAAGAGCAAGCACGGGTGTGACGTTGCGTCTTTTTAAAGATGTCATTCCACCCGTGTGTTTATGGATGCGGCCGTTTCATGGCTCGGTCTGACAGTCACGATCACTGCCTCACGTGGGCTTAAAGCACTTAGAGAACTTCGCCCAGCAGTTCTCGGCTGCACAGAAGCAGATGGAGGCGATTAAGTACATCCTACCCCGGCGGCCCGCTACTGTCTCCACCCCACCGCCGGCTGCATCCCCCGTTTGCTTGTCGGTGAGGGTGCCCCCCTGGGCGACCCAGTTATGGAGGGAGCAGTTCTTCAGGAGATGGTGACTGCACCACTCCTTCCCCCAAAGGAGGGCCGAGCAGAGAACACTTTGTTGAGTTTTATTTCTGTCCCCACTCCGGGACGCTGGGCCTTCTGGGTCAGGCCCCTGTGCTCCACCTCGCTGCCCCACTGCAGGTACGTCTGTAGTCCCTCTGACCCCGCTTGCACTGTCTCTGGAGGCCTGGATAGTGCTTCCCAGGCCATCTCGCTGGCTCATGCGGACCATCAGACTCCGCAAAGCGATTCAGTTCACCCTGTGTCCCCCGAGATTCTCAGTGCTGGATTCAGCTCCCGTTCAAAATGTTGACGCAGGGACGCATTTTTGGAGGCAATCACCCCGACTTGTCGCCAAACCTTCAGTCCGTGGTCAGACCTTACATTTCTACAGGCAGGAGTTCCCCTAGAACAAGTGTCCAGGCATGTTGTTGTCTCAACAACAGGCTCCTGGACAAGACCTCGACTGCAGTGGCACATAAACTGCCTCCAGTTGCTAGCAGTACACCTTGTGCTGCCCCGCTTCAAATCGCTACTACAGGGCAAGCATGTACTGGTCCGACCGGACAACACTGCGGCCGTTGCGTACATAAACCATCAGGGTGGTCTACGCTTCTGTTGCATGTTGCAACTCGCCCACCATCTCCTCCTCTGCTAGAAGCAGTCAGAAGCATCTGAGGTCGCTTTGCACCGTTCACGTTCACATGTTGTGAGCTCTCACAACAGCCCACGCTCCCAGGTGAACAGCGACTCCACCCCCAGACGGTCCAGCTTATTTGGAGACGCTTCCCACTGCCAGTTGTTTTACTCCCTGACCGAGGGGACCCTCAGCACCGATACGCTGGCACACAGCTGGCCTCGGGGCCTACACAAGTATGCGTTTCCCCCAGTGAGCCTTCTCGCACAGACACTAAGCAAAGTCAAGTAGGACAAGGAGCAGGTCTAGGAGCAGGTCATACTGGCCCAACCGGACCTGGTTCCCAGAATTAATGCTCCTCACGACAACCCCTCCCTGGCGCATTCCTCTGAGGAAGGACCTGCTTTCTCAGAGACGGGGCATTTTGTGGCGGAGGAATTAGGTGGTCTACCCCCAGCGGTGGTAGACTCTATCACTTCAGCAAGAGCACCCTCTAAAATGCGTGCCTACGTTTGTTGAATAGTGTTCTTCTCACCGAGAAGACCCCCGGAACAGCTCTGATCGGGCTGTCTCCCTCCACCCTGAAAGTGTATGTTGCCGCTATCGCCACATATCACGATGCAGTAGATTTGTAAGACTGTGGGAAAGCATGACCTGATCATCAGGTTCCTGAGGGGCATGAGGAGGCTGAATCCTCCCTGCCCTCACCTTGTACCCTCTTGGGACCTCTCCTTAGTCTTAGCAGCCTTACAGAGAGCACCCTTCGAACCACTGCAGTTAGTAGAGCTTAAAATCCTGTCTCTTAAGATGCCACTCCTGACCGCATTGGCTTTTGTTAAGAGGGTAGGGGACCTGCTGAAGCATTTAATCATCATTTCTCTTCTGTTTGTTCTACCTTAATTTCCGAATCTGATCTGGGTACTGGTTTTTTAAATAATCCTTTGCCCAATTACAGTTCTTTTTATTTTAGGAAGATTCAACCAGATGAAGTGCATAATGTCATAAATGAATTAAAAGGGAACAGTGGTGTTGGACTGGATGGTTTTAGGGCTGTTTTCGACGAAGGATTTTCATAGTCGAATCTGATTCGTTAGATTTTGCCGTAGTCGACTGATAGTCGAACCTTTTTTTTATTTATTTTTTTAGATAGCAGCTAGACGTTCGGTTGAATAACTGTTCGTCTCTTATAGGACAACTCGCTCTACGTTTAAAATGAACAGCAAGACAACTAGAAGTGAATGTGCTTTCCATTAAATGAATCCTTAACAACAACAAAAAAGCTTTGTTTAAAAAAAATCACACACAGTAAACAAAACCTTAACAAAAAAACTTTGCAATGAACTTTGCAATTTAGACGCGCAAACTGGTTGCCGGTGCGGTCGGTGAGACGTACATGCCCGAGCAGATTCGGCTTGAAGCCGTTCATCCTCGGATGCGGTGTCGCGCGCGCTGTTACAAAAAAAGCCGTGCACACAGCCAAGCGAAATGGGGTCTTGCCGGTCTTGCACACCCAACGCGTCATTTTTTGCCATGCGCACCTTCGCGCTCGTGCGGACGCGTCTGGTATAAACAAGGCTTTCTCCGTGTCAGCGCGCGTTCTGATCGGTGAAGGTGCACAGACCTCTCCCGAATGATCTCCAGCACTCAGCCTCCGAACCACCACTAACTCCGCCTCCGTTTCCCTCGTAAGCTGATATTAGTATTTAAACATTCTCTATGATAAATTTTTTTTGTAAAAAATATTTTAATAGCACGGTTTTTGCGGTTATGGAGTTCTAATGACACTGTCGGTCTCATGGTTATATGATAACCGTCACACCCCTATTGGTTACATAACACTTCCCTACTGTTCGACTATGAGGTTCATAGTCGAATCAGACCTCTCCGAATCGAATCGTCGAATCCTCGACTATTAGAAGTCAGCCCTAGATGGTTTAGATAATAAGTTGATCAAACTAGCATCCCATATACTTATGTATCCACTAACTGATTTATTCAATCTCTCTTTGTCTTCGTGTGAGTTACCAGCTATCTGGAAAAGTGCACGCATCACTCCAATACATAAAGGAGGAGATGTACTAGATCTTAACAATTATAGACCCATGTCTATTATATGTTCTATTGCTAAAGTGTTTGAAAAACTAATTTATAATCAACTCTCACATTTTCTTAGTGTAAACAACATATTATCACCATTTCAATCTGGCTTTAGATCTAATCACTCTACATCTACAGCCCTTCTTAAATTCACCAATGATGTCTTCTCTGCTGGGTGTCTCGCTTGCAGCGCCACTCCCCTCCTAGTTCCTCCTAGTTCCTCCAGCACCCCCGGCGCTAGGTCTAGCACTTGTGTGTATGCCCAGAAGGACAGGCCTTATACTAGACTAGGTGCCCATGTGTTGTATTTCCCCTACGGGTGATTCCACATGTGTATTCTTTTACGGTATGGCTTCCCTGTTGGCGAGCCCATATCTTTCCCTTGAAAGAGCCCGCCCTTCCGTCTCTGCTCGTTATTAACTTCACCATAGCTAGGCTGAATCTACCTCAGAGACCTTCCATATGTAGCTCTGCCCTAATGGTCAGTCCATATGTGTAATCTCCACGTTACCTCCCTACGGGCAGGATGTGGTCTCCATAGCATCCCTTTCCATAGGTATGCTTTCCCAGTGTTATCCAATAGTCTCACTGTGTGGCTCAGAAGGAACAGCAGTGATCAACACTCTCTCTGCGTTAAGTCCTGTCCTTTCTCCAACCCAGCAGATATGGGGGAATTAGGTGGCTTTCGCGGGGTGCTGGAAGGGGCAGCAATTGTGGCGTTTTGGTAGGGATTCCAATTCGTCAGTTCAGTTCTGACGTAATGTTGAACGTGACTGACTGATAGGGAAGGTCTAGGTTACTAATGTAACCCCCGCTCCCTGAAGGAGGGAACAGAAATGTTACGTCCCATTGCCACAATAGCTGTACCACTGCTGAACGGCCAGGACACACCGTCTCTGCACCTCAGCGGCAAACTTGAATGTGCGATGCAAGAGCGCTTCCTTATATACCCGGTTTGCTGGGTGGGGTGCTCGATGCAAATCTCACACACCAATGTCTATTGGCTCATTTAGTTTACACTCGAAGGTGATTGGGCTCTCAAGCAAATCCCAATCCGTCAGTTCAGTTCTGACATACCTTCTCCATTCCCTCCTTCAGGGAACGGTGGTTACATTAGTAACCTAGACGTTCTGTTCTTCTATTTTCATCAAAGAATCCTAAAAATGTATTACAGTTTCCACAAAAATATTAAGCAGCACAAGTTTTTTTACAGAGAAATGTTTCTTGAGCAGAAAATTGGCATATGAGAATGATTTCTAAAGGAGCATGTGACACTGAAAACTGGAGTAATGATGCTGAAAATTCAGCTTTGCCTTTATAGGAATGAATTACACTTTAAAATCTAAAAATAGAAAACAGTTATTTATAGTGTATAATGATATTATAAAATATAAATGTTTTGATCAAATAAATGCAGCCTTGGTGAGCATAAGAGACTTATTTTGAAGCCATTAAAAAATCTTACTGACCCCAAATGTGTTGTGAATCTTTAATGAATTAATGAAAAACAAATGAATAAATCTACTGACGGAGGGATAAATAACTTGTTTGATGTGTATGGTTTGTCAGAAAACATTAGAAACCTTTGAATTTTTTGTGTTATTTGTCTGTTTCATGTGCATGTTTTCAGGCTGAGTCTGCCACAGACAGTACGTAATGTTTTCATTGAGCGGTTGGCTGACTACATCCTGGTGAAGAGCACGTTTGGCTTCTCTCTGGCGTGGGACGGCAGCTCTGGAGTCTACCTCAAAATGACCGAAGCACACAAAGGAAGGCCTTGTGGTCTGTGTGGAAACTATAATGATGACGGATCGGATGATCTCAGCAGCAGCCACGGTGAGACAAACAGGCCTGTACACACACTTATCATCTCAGTCAGCAGCAAATTCAGGACAATTATATCAAAGCTGAGCAGAGCTGCATACTCAGTCTGAACACACCTGGCCTGGCCCAGTGTTTTATGTTTAGAGATGAGTTGTAACATTTTAGGGACAGTTTAATTCTCAAGCACCAGTGCTAAAATTGAATTTGCTGCAAATTTATTATGGTGACTTTATTGCTTTGCATTTTGCATCTTCAGGTGTAGTCTCTGACGACATTGCTGAATTTGGGAACAGCTGGGCAGTAGATTTGCCCCAGGAGAGACCCTGTCCTCAGGTTGATGATGATTTCCCTGGACCATGCTCATCTGAGTCCGATATGGATGTACGCTTATACACACTGCATTCTGGGTTTGAACTGAGCTAAATGGGTCTTATTATGCATGATAGTTTAAAACAAGTGTTTAAGAGATGTCATACATGCTTAAGCATGAGTGTGCATTCTGTAAAATGTGAAAATTGCATGCAGGGTATTTTTGGTTATCCACCTTAAAACCTGTTTTAGAAACTTTTCTTTTTTGTGTGTTATCTGAGCAGGATGCCATTGAGAAGTGCAGTGCATTGCTTTTCTTTCCTTTCATCTCCTGCCATGAGAACATTGACCCAAATCCATTTGTTGCCAGTTGTGTTTCGGACATGTGTGTGTAAGTCAAGTGTGGTGCTTTTGTCTAAATGGTGTAACTGAAGTTGAAGCCTGCTGAAAAAAAAAACTTTTGCTGATCTTAGCTGGATTAAGCTATTCTAACGGGCCTCTCAGTCTGTCCAAATGAGTGTTAAGCTGGTTGGCTAGCTGGTCTCAAAACCACTCTAAAACCATTTAAATTGACTAGTCTAACCAGTTTGGCCATACTAAGAGATCAACTAAGCACCTTAGAATGGTTTCATATAATCTAAATGAGTGTTATTTATTATTATTTATATACAATTATAGCATTTATTAACTTTAGCTTTATTTTTATTTCTGTTTTTAGTTTTAGTAATTAGTAATAAAATACTTCAGCCTAAACTTATTTATTTCTGTTATTCAATTATTTAATCTCATATTTATATTTTATTAACAAAAATGTTATTTTAAAAATAAATAGACAAAAAAATTTAATAGTTTCAGTTAACATTAACAAACCTTAGTTTATTTACAGCAATGTTTTGATCACTAAAATCTTAAGACCAGTTGTCTTAGAACTAAAATTCATTGGGAATTTTGTAGTTTGATCTTTTTCAATGATTTGTTAAAAAATGTGGGAGTATAGTTAGTTGTACAAAATTTACATAGTGAAATTAAAAAATCAGATGACTAATTGTAGAATACTTTCGGTATAATGTGATATTAACTTTTGTGCTAATGTCAATATTGAACTTTTCTGTTTATTGCATTTAGGATTTTAAGTAGTCTTTCTCTCTCTCTTCCTCTCCCTTCTTGAATGTTTTTTTCTCCCTAGCCTCTTTCCTGCATTCTACACCTCCCAATTCCAACAGGATTATGTTAATTATAGTAATGAAAATATCTTGAATATAGCAAAAGCTGCAGAAAGAATGTTTGTGAACATATGTAGCCTATATGTATGTGTGCATGCATGTAATTATGCTTGCACTAGTACTAGTGTGTGTGTGTGTGTGTATTGATTACAGTAATGAAATAGCTGCTGGAGTTTATGAACAATTTCAGACTCAACTGTTGACTGAAGAGGTAGTAAGAGTATCAGATTGCTGGAGCAAGTTGAACTTGCAGCTGTACTGCTCTTACAGTTTCATTCAGTCTTATATCACCATACTAAAAGAGATTTCGTTAGTATTGACTTTTTCCCCCATCTTCTTTCTTAAACTATTTGTATTTTTGGCTCTTTTGTGTTTATTAACATTTAAATGTTTTTTATTTCCAGATCAGATGACGAGGAGACCTTTTGTCGGACTTTGGTTGAGTACACCAGGGCTTGTTCTCATGTGGGCTACCCCGTCAGAGAATGGAGGGACAGTTTTCCTACATGCGGTTAGTCAGCTTTCTTGTCATGATGATAACATATGGCATAAACTTTGCAGCTTGTTATGTGATATGTTTGCGTTTCAGCGGACGGATGTGAGGAAAGTTTTGTCCACAGAGACTGTATCAGCTGCTGCCCGCCAACATGCACTTTTGAGAAGGAGTGCTTGGGCACCAATCTACACTGTCTGGATGGATGCTACTGCCCAGATGGTGAGACTGATAATCAGATGCTTAAATGGGGGTGTAATAATAAATTTTCCTGAATGTTTGCTATTATGAGGAGCATGCAAATGAGCCCCTTTGGGCAATTCAGAATGCATGTGGCAGTGATTTGTTGATGATTTAAATTTTTGTATGATTTTTATGACTACAGCTGACTTGTTTCACTCATGGCTTCTCTTTCTGGATGGCCGCTCTCAGGTCTGATTTTGCAGAATGGCACCTGTATTGCAGTCTCTCAGTGCCCTTGTGTGTACCATGGTACAGCATATCCTCTGGGTCATGTATTGGAGCAGGGCTGCAGTGTCTGGTTAGAAACATCCAATTTTCACTCTTTTACACCTAAAACACTAAATAAAACATATGTTTCTCCCATTTTTAACCAGTTGATAATCACAGTAGCTGATAATAGAAAACCCGGTTCCTTATCAAATGTGTTGAATTCATGAGTGAATCCATCTAATGTGAATTACTTTTTTAGTGTCTGTATGGGAGGATTGTGGAACTGCACTGAAAACAATTGCACTGGTAAATAACAACCTTTGTATCATACAGTTTTACATAATACCATGCCAAAAACTAGGCATTTTTGTATTTTATTTAAGTTTAACGCAAAGTTTCTTGGCTGAATATAAGTTTTGCGAGCAAACACAAAGTTACTCAAGTTAACATAAAAGGTTTGCTAGCGAACACACATTTTTCTGGGCGAACGCAACATTTTTGCGAGCAAAAGCCTTTAAATATCAATTTTCCTTCCATCTAATTTTTTCATCACCATGACTCATTACAAAATGAGTGTGTATTCAAAGATTATTTTAGAATAATATGATTTTTTCAACCTCTAGCGGAATGCACAGTAATGGGTGACACGCATGTGACAACATTCGATGGGCGGATCTTCATGCACATGGGCTCTTGCCAGTATGTGCTAGTGAAGAGCCGTGGCAGCACCAAGTTTACTGTCACACTACAGTACACTGCCTGTGGAGAGGTAAAAAGAGTACGTCTGGAAATGTGTGTGATCAGAGATGTCTTGTGTGTGTTTAATTGTGGCTCTCATCTCTCAGTCTCAGGAACACTCCTGCATCCACTCAGTGGCTCTGGTGGTGGATGAAGACGTCAGCAGACAGCTCACTCTCACAAGAGAGGGGGAAGTTGTCATTGGGGCTAGTATGGCTGTCAATTTGCCTTACTCAGATGGTAAGCACAGGTTCTCAGTTTTACATCAGTACTGGGCTGTTTAATAGAAAATGTTTCTTATACCTTAGTCAAGGTAGATGCCATATTTAATTTGCTGCAAATGAAAACAAGACTGTGAGGGACAGTCCGTTTTCGTAATCTAAACCTGTCCTAATCTAATTTTCTCATTTTTACTATGAGTCATTATGCATTATTTCACATTTCCAGGTTAAATGCTGAACCTAGAAATGCAGTAATAAATGTAATATGAGAGTTAAATGACCAAAAATATTGCAATTGCCTATTAAAATATTTCTGCTACCTAAGTAGTAATAAAAGTGTGTCTACTACATAGATAATAATTAAAATAAATAAAATTAGAATACATTTGAATAAAAAAAAATACAATTAGAATAAATTTGATTAAAATGTATTTCCTATTTCTTTATTTGTTTGTTTATTAGACATGGTGAACGTGCGTCGGTTGACGTCTCTGTTTGTGGGTCTACGATCTGTCTTTGGCCTGAGGTTTCAGTATGATTGGCAGGGTGGACGAATCTACCTTCAGTTGGACAGCACCTGGATGGGCTCCACTCTTGGCCTCTGTGGGACCCTCAACGGAAACCTACGGGATGATTTCCTGTGAGAAACGGAGACTGATCCTCTGAATTTCTTTCTGCAAAACATTTTAAATGTCTCTCAGTATCTCTCAGTATCATTATGTAGTTCTTGGACTTGTGTGAATAACTAAGTAAATGTGTTTTTACTCTCCAGTTCTCCTGCAGGCATGATTGAAGGAACTCCACAGCTACACGTCAACGCTTGGAAAGTGTCTTCAGCGTGCATTAGCCCCGTCAACATACCCATAATCGACCCCTGTGAAATGAACCAACAAAATGGTATATATGTTAATCCTTTTTGCTTGTCCAAAGAATCAGGTACAAAAGAAGAGAAAAATGCACACTCTGTAGCCTCCAAAACAAATGCAATGCATGATTTCTAGAAATTCATGCATGATGCTGAAAAGGTGTTTTGTTTCAGTGTTTTATGCTGCCCAGTGTGATGTGCTAGTGGAGGAAGTGTTTGCGCCGTGCCATGCATATGTTAGTCCCAGCGTGTACCACCAGCAGTGCCGCTACCAGGCCTGTCGATGTGGCAGCATCTGCCTCTGCACTGCTTTGTCCCACTATGCATACATCTGCAGCAAGCATCACATCACCATCAACTTCAGAGCGCATGTCTCTGAGTGCGGTTCGTTGGTCATCCCTACATGTATTTGTCTTTGCAACTATCTATTACATGAGTATGTTTAGGAAGTAATTTGTTTATGCGTGTGTGGGTAGGTATGGTGTGTTTAGGTGGGATGATGTATCACCCGTGCACATCAGCATGCGGGAGGACATGTCAGTCAATCAGCAGTGCTGAAGTGTGTGATGGTGACTGTGCTGAAGGATGCAGCTGCAATGAGGGATCATTCTACGATCACACTCGCCAGCGCTGTGTGCTGCTGTACGTCTGAATACACCAAACACCAATACCACCTTGTAATGTCTGAACACTAGCATATAAATGGACATATTTTTCCTTTTTTTAACTGTCTTGCGTTTAATTTCAGCTCCCAGTGTCACTGTTACTTCATGGGTTCGGTGTTTCAGCCTGGTGAAGTGTCCTTCAGTTCATCTGGGCCATGGTGAGTGTGTGGACATGGAGGATTTTGTTGTCAAACACGTACAGATTTATAGCTACAAGTAGGTTTGCATGGTCTGATACATTATACAATAACTTTCCCAATTGATCAAAAGTGACAGTAAAGACTTTCAATCAGAATCAGAATTAGCTTTATTGCCAAGTATGTATACACATACGGGAATTTGTCTTAGTGACAGAAGCTTCCACAGTACAGACAGAATCACAGCGACAAGACAGAAAATAAAAATATATAAAAATACACAATTTACAAAACAGACAAAAGACAATATGTGTACAGGTATGTTATATACAAAAGGAGAGAGAGCAAATTCCCCTTTTTTTGCTTGTCAATTTGACATTTTCCAATGATAAATTATAAAGCTTTTCACATTTGCTAGATATTTATAATGTTACAAAAGATTAAAATAATAATTTCAAATAAATTATGTTCGTTTGAAATTTCTATTCATCAAAATTATAATTCAGAATATGTTCAGAATAATAATAATAAGAGATGTTTCTTGAGCACCCAATCAGCATATTAGAATGGTTTCTGAAGGATCATGTGACACTGAAGACTGGAGTAATGATGCTGAAAATTCATCTTTGCTTCACAGGAATAAATTATGTTTTAAAGTATATTCAAATAGAAAACAGTAAATTGAATTTATATTAAATTATTTAAGTATTTCAGAATAATATTACACAACATTACTGTTTTTACTGTGTTTTTGATCAAATAAATGCAGCTTTGGTGAGAAGACACTTCTTTCAAATGTCTTGCAGACTGTTAAAATGCTTAAAGTGTTAAAATTAGATTATCCATTACATAAGAATATGTATATACTGTATATGTATATTGGTAATGTATATTTCGATGCGTCTTTTTCTTTAGTCTCTGCAGAAATGGTCGTATGGAGTGTGTGCCAGAAGAAAGAGGTAAACCTTCACTTTTTACTTTTTCTTTGCTCCATTTCATCAGTCTCCCTCTATTCCCTTTTACCTCTGCCTTCCCCAGGAAAATAGTTTTTTTCATCTTAGAGGGTCAGCAGTGCTATCCTCAGAGGTAACACATTGAGCAGACTGAATGCCTGACAGATCTGAACCGCAGATACACATGCACAAAGAAAGAGGGAGACTTGGGGAGAGACCAAATTCCACTTTTTGCTTTTCTGCTTGCCGATTTGATTTTTTTTTTTTTTTTTTTTTCAATGATAAATTGTTAGCCATTGCTCATTTACTAGATATGGCTGTGATTTGAAATAGTAATAGTAATTTAAATAGTAAATTTGATTTCAATAGTATTCAGGTGGGTGCATTATTAATGTGCGTCCATTTTTTGTTTTTTGACTTTAGATTACACTGGTTGCCTGTTAACCCTAATTCCTTTTGATAATTATTAGTGGTGCAGTCATCATTAGTATGGGTTTGAACACACACCACTAACTCAAATTGTTATACTTCGGCACGTAACTCTTTCTTTATTGTTTTAAATGACACCTCACATCATGTTTCTTATTGAGGTGAGTGGAAAGTTGAGTCAGATTAGTGATAAAACTCGTATGTCATATCTAGAGAACCATCTAGAAACCTCAAACCAATGCATTAAAACAACTTTTGCATGAGCAAGCACCACTTGAGTTCCCTATACAGTTTAGTTTAAAGGAATAGTTCACTTCAAAATGAAAATTCTGTCATCATTTACTCATTTACTTAAGTTGTTCTAAACCTGTATGAATTTCATTCTTCTGCTAAACACAAAAGAAGATATTTTGAAGAATGTCGGTAACCAAACAGTTGATGGACCCAATTGACTTCCCTAGTATTTTTTTTCCTACTGTGGAAGTCAATGGCGTACATCAACTGTCTGGTTACCGACATTCTTCAAAATATCTTCTTTTGTGTTTAGCAGAAGAAAGAAATTCATACAGGTTTGAAAAAACTTGAGGGTGAATAAATGATTACATAATTTTCGATTTGAAGTGAACTATTCCTTTAACCATTCTCTCTCCATCCATTTTTTTCAGAGCCTGAGAGAGGAGATTGTCCAAATGGTAAAGTCTACTACAGCTGTAGGGGTCAGAGTGGGCGTGGACCTTCAGGTGTGGGCATGGCCTGTGAACTCACCTGTCGAAACCTGATGCTGAACCTGACCTGCCCTCCCATGACCCCATGTGTACCAGGATGTGGATGTCCTGCTGGGTAATCACTTTCTTTTTTGCATTTGGAACAAATGTTTTGAAAAGTATGCATGTCTATTGACACCAGAGCATGTAATATTACACCATCTTCTTTAATTGGTACAGGCTAGTGATTCATAATGGAGACTGCTATTACCCAGAGAACTGCCCCTGTGCATGGCTCGGTCTAGAGTATCTCCCTGGAGAGACAGTGGACACTCCGTGCTACCGTTGGTCAGTGTGTTTTTTTTTTTTTTTAAGCTTAGCTTCCATAATTCTGTTTCCTGTTAATGGCCGATTCTTCAGTTAGTGGAGCTTTTCTATTCACTAGCATGATTTTAAAGAAAGGGGAAATGTATTAGGACAGATTGTAAGAGCTTTTAAACATTTTTTATTGTGTCTCTTATACCTAATAGCTCTTTCCTAATTAAGAGTGTTGAAAAGTTACATTTGAGAGAATTATTTGGTTTGGGCTTGTCCTCGACCCAGACCTTTTTTACTATTTCAATTTATAAAAAGTGTTTAAATCAGGAAAATTCTACTGTCATGGCGGGGAACAGAACACTGGAAGCAATAGCAAGTATACTCAGTTTATTGAAGGTAACAGACAAACAATGACACGGGCGTGGAACGATGGCGCAGGGACTTCGATGGTCAGTGGTGAAAGACAGGAACCGTGAAGTGGTGAAACACTGAAGACGGAATCCACGAACCCAAACGATAATCCACACAGAATGACGAATCCACGAAGAAACACGAACACCGGACGAGCGGGATGACAAGACTGGAACACCGACACAGGAGACATCAAACAACGATCTGACAAAGAGGACAAAAACCGGTGAGTATAAATAGGGTGAGGAAATGGACTGCAGCTGGCGGTGATAATGACGATCAGCTGGAGCGGATCAGGTAATGTCACAACACTCACGCCCACTACACACGTGCATTCATACAACAACATAAACACGAGACGAGAAGGAACCAGAGAATAGTATACCGTGACAGTACCCCTCCTCCTAAGAACGCCTCCTGGCGTTCTCAGAACTCCTTACCTGTCGATTGAAATCATCGATAAGGGAGTGATCCAGGATGTCTCTAGCAGGTACCCAACTTCTCTCCTCCGGACCATAACCTTCCCAGTCCACCAAGTACTGGAATCCGCGTCCCCTCCGCCTAGAGTCCAGAATACGGTTAACCGAATAAGTGGTCTCCCCATCTACGAGTCGCGGCGGGGGGGGAACCGGGACTGGCGGATTAATGTGTGAATGAAACACGGGCTTAATTTTGGACACGTGGAAGACGGGATGAATTCTCCTGTACGCCGGAGGTAAATTGAGGCGGACTGCCACCGGACTAATGATCTTGGTGACAGTGAACGGGCCAATGAATTTGGGAGCAAGCTTATTGGAGACGGAGCGGAGAGGAATGTTTCTGGTAGAAAGCCACACTTTTTGACCGACGATGTATACGGGAGGCCTTGACCGGTGGCGATCGGCCTTGACCTTGGTGCGCGCCCCCACCTGGAGTAGAGTCTCACGGGCTCTAGTCCAGGTACGGTGACACCTCTGGACGAAGGCGTGAGCAGAGGGGACCGCGACCTCGGATTCCAGACTAGGAAAAATAGGTGGCTGGTAGCCTAAACTACACTCAAACGGAGAAAGGCCCGTGGACGACACCGGTAACGTGTTGTGGGCGTACTCCACCATGGATAGTTGTTGGCTCCATGAGGAAGGATTCTTGGAAACCAAGCACCGTAACACCCTCTCCAGGTCTTGGTTGGCTCTCTCAGTTTGGCCATTGCTCTGGGGATGGAACCCTGAGGACAGACTAACCGTCGCACCCAGTAATCTACAAAACTCTCGCCAAAATTTGGACACAAACTGGGGTCCCCTGTCGGAGACCACGTCCACCGGGAGGCCATGTAACCGAAAGACGTGATCTACGACAGTCAACGCTGTCTCCTTAGCTGAGGGTAATTTGGGTAAGGGAATAAAGTGAGCCGCCTTCGAGAACCGGTCCACCACGGTCAAAACGACTGTGTTACCCTGGGAGGGCGGGAGGGCGGTAATAAAATCTAGCGCGATGTGGGACCAGGGTCTCGAAGGGACTGGCAGCGGTTGGAGTAACCCGTCTGGGGGTCGATTAGAAGTCTTACCAGTAGCACAAACTGAGCAAGCCAAGACAAAGCTGTGAATGTCACGAGCCATAAGTGGCCACCAAAATCGTTGCTTAACCAAAAAACTGGTTCGGTTGACTCCTTGATGACAAGCCACGTTGGAGCAATGACCCCACTGAATGACGTCGGACCGTAAACCCTCCGGCACAAATAAACGATTCGGTGGGCAACCGGGCGGAGGCGTTACCCCTTCTAAGGCCGACTTGACCTTCGATTCGACCTCCCATGTGAGTGTGGAAACAAATATGGTTTCGGGTAAAATGCACTCGGGAGTAGACGGGCGTTCGGAAGGCTCAAAAATACGAGATAATGAATCGGGTTTGATGTTTTTAGAACCCGGGCGGTACGAGAGAGTAAAATCAAAACGGCCGAAAAAAAGTGCCCACCGAGCCTGCCTGGAGTTCAGTCTTTTAGCCGTTCTAATGTATTCTAGATTCTTATGATCAGTCCAGACGATAAAAGGTACCCCCGACCCTTCTAACCAGTGACGCCACTCCTCCAACGCTACTTTGACTGCCAACAACTCCCTGTTACCGATGTCGTAATTACGTTCGGCTGGGGACAAGCGATGAGACAAAAACGCGCAGGGATGCATCTTGTCGTCTGTAGGAGAGCGTTGGGATAGCACTGCACCTACCCCCACCTCTGACGCATCAACCTCCACCATGAACTGACGTGAAGAATCAGGGGCAACAAGGATGGGGGCTGAAACAAAGCGGCCTTTCAGTTTGGCAAACACAGCTTCCGCTGTGTCTGTCCACCTGAACGCAGTTCTGGGGGAGGTCAAGGCAGTCAGAGGCGCGGCTAGTTGGCTGAAATTGCGAATAAAACGCCGGTAGAAATTGGCGAAGCCCAGAAACCTCTGTAGGGCCTTACGGGAATCTGGGCTTGGCCACTCGACCACAGCCTTAACCTTCTCAGGATCCATACGCACTCCTTCAGACGAAATGATGTGCCCTAGGAAAGGAACAGACTGTGCATGAAATTCGCATTTCTCCGCCTTGACAAAAAGCCCATTCTCTAGCAACCTCTGAAGCACTCGTCGGACGTGCTGCACATGTTCCTGGAGAGAAGATGAAAAAATCAGTATGTCATCCAGGTAGACATAAATGAACTGATCTATCATATCTCGCAGCACGTCATTGACGAGTGCCTGGAAGACCGCAGGGGAGTTGGACAGCCCGAACGGCATGACCAAGTATTCAAAGTGCCCCCTGGGGGTGTTAAACGCAGTCTTCCACTCATCCCCCTCCCTAATGCGAACCAAATGATATGCGTTACGTAAGTCCAATTTCGTGAAAACGGAAGCTCCCTGCAACCTCTCGAAGGCTGAAGACATCAACGGCAAAGGATAAGTATTCTTTACCGTGATGTTGTTCAACCCCCGGTAATCGATACAAGGTCGCAGAGAACCATCCTTCTTCCCCACAAAAAAGAACCCCGCCCCCGCTGGAGAAGAGGAAGGGCGAATGAACTTGGTTGCTAGAGAATCAGAAATATATTTCTCCATGGCCTCCCTCTCAGGAACAGACAGTGAGTATAACTTGCCCTTAGGCGGAGACTTACCTGGCAGTAAATCTATGGCACAGTCATAGGGACGATGCGGAGGAAGAGAAGCAGCACGAGACTTACTAAACACTTCCTTCAGGTCCAGGTACTCCCTGGGCACGTTAGACAAATCCCCCGCTTCCTCCTGAAACATAAAAACAGGCACAGACGAACAAGCAGACACAAGACAGGACTTATGACATTCCTTGCTCCACTCCAGCACAGTTCTTTGCTGCCAGTCAATTCGGGGGTTGTGGTGGATGAGCCAGGGGTGTCCAAGAACAAGGGGTGCGAGGGGTGAATCCAGTATGTAAAAAAAAATAGTCTCAGTGTGGTTGCCAGATGTGATGAGGGTGATGTCTTCCGTCGTGAATGAAATAGTGGGAAGTTCTTGACCGTTAAGTGCGTGTACTGCAATCCTGTGAGTGAGGGGTTTGAGGGGAATCTGAAACTTGAGTGCAAATGATTTGTCCATAAAGTTACCTTCCGCCCCGGAGTCCAAAAGTGCTCTGCAGTCGTGCTGGTGGACTGACCATCTTAGTCTTACCGGGAGGAGGGTAGATGTGGATGAGGTCTTCTTGGCGGAGATCCCACCCGATAGTAGCCTCATACTTACTATCGGGCTTGACCTTTTACCGGGCAGTTGTATGCGAAATGTCCCGTACCACCGCAGTAGAGGCAAAGGCCCTGGGACCTCCGCCTTTCCCTCTCCTCCCGGGAAAGCCGAGCTCGCCCCACCTGCATGGGTTCGTGATCGTAGACGGGACTGACCGCGTCCCTGCCGCTGGACCTTGGACCCTCGGCTCCTTCCAGTGTGCGGGTGAACGCCCCTCTTCGCTCGACTCGTGAGAGTCGAGCGTCCACCCGCAGTGCTAGCTCAATCAGTCCATTTAAAGATGTTGGAAGGTCCAGGGCGTAGATCTCCCTCTGGACGCGGTCAGCCAACCCATGCAGGAACATGTCCCACTGCGCCTCCTCGTTCCATTGGCATTCGGCCGCCAGGGTCCGGAACTCGATGGAAAAATCCGCGACCGACCTCTCTCCCTGATGCAGGTCGGCCAATACCCTGGCGGCCTCTCTCCCCGCGACGGCGCGATCGAAGACTCGTCGGATTTCGGTGGAGAGTGTCTGGAACGAGGCGCAGCATGGGTCTTGGTTCTCCCACACCGCCGTTCCCCATAGCGCCGCCTTTCCCGTCAGGAGAGTCAGAACGAACGCTACCTTTGCCTGTTTGGTCAGAAAAGTTCTGGGTTGTAGCGCAAAATGCATCGAGCATCGTGTCAGGAAGGCTCTACAATATTTGGACTCCCCGGAATAAGCCTCTGGAACCGGGAGGCGGGGCTCAGACTGATGGTGGACCTCTGGTGGTGTGGGGGGAACGGCTGGTGCGGGTGGCGCAGTGGGAGCTCGTAGCTGTTGGATCTGCTGGGTAAGCTCGGACACCTGCGCCACCAAAGATTGTACCGCACGACCCGTGTCATTCAAATTCCTCTCTTGGGAATCCATCCTTCGTATGCTGTGCCGAACGAAATCTTCCAACGAAGTCGATGGGGCACTCGCTGCTTCCATGGCTGGGTCAGATCGTTCTGTCATGGCGGGGAACAGAACACTGGAAGCAATAGCAAGTATACTCAGTTTATTGAAGGTAACAGACAAACAATGACACGGGCGTGGAACGATGGCGCAGGGACTTCGATGGTCAGTGGTGAAAGACAGGAACCGTGAAGTGGTGAAACACTGAAGACGGAATCCACGAACCCAAACGATAATCCACACAGAATGACGAATCCACGAAGAAACACGAACACCGGACGAGCGGGATGACAAGACTGGAACACCGACACAGGAGACATCAAACAACGATCTGACAAAGAGGACAAAAACCGGTGAGTATAAATAGGGTGAGGAAATGGACTGCAGCTGGCGGTGATAATGACGATCAGCTGGAGCGGATCAGGTAATGTCACAACACTCACGCCCACTACACACGTGCATTCATACAACAACATAAACACGAGACGAGAAGGAACCAGAGAATAGTATACCGTGACATCTACATTGCGATTTTCCTAAGAACCTTACAACCATTTTAAATTCAGTTGGAATTCAGGTGTACAAATATGGTACTTATGCATTCTGAGTGACTAATAACTCTGTTGGTCGTTTGGAATACACAGAACCACAGTTACCTACGTAACTAGCGCTCTGTTTCATTTCCCCCTGACTGCCAGAAGCGGTGCTTAATCACTAGTGGATGACTCCTAAAATCATATTCATGAGGAATACCACTCACCTGAAAAATTGTCAAGGTTTTTCCTGAAGAACTACTAATCTGTCAGCTTGAGGAGTAGCAATGTTTTAATGTTTTAGTAGCAATGACTCCTCTAAAAGCAGTAGGCACACAGCCCCAGGACTGGATTTATAGGCATTCTAAGCACATGCCTATACTCACACTTCCAGGAAGGGTCCAATTGCAATGAGGAGAAATAATATATTTTTAATTATTGTTATTATTATTTCACTTTAATAAACTATGTAAGACAATTACTACTGTAAATTACTACCATTTTAAATATCGTAATTTTTAACATAGCCTAAATCATTACTATGGTCACCCTTTATGTCTGTCTGTAAGTTTTGCAAATATTTAACTAATGAGAATTATTAAAAAGAGCTTGTGACCAAATCTCGTAACTCCATTCCCTCCTCAAACTGTCAGTCAAACCTCATAACACTGCCCCATCTCTTTCGTGAATGAAGTGCCACGAGCAGTTTGGAGAGTCTCTGTTTATTTACGATGCAAGGGTAAATAAAGAACTGGTACTTTGAATAAGTACAGCATTTTCTTTACTTAAGTTACACTTTATATATAAAGGGTAATCTTTTATGTATTTGAGGAGCGGAGAAGAGTGTCCTGTATTTGTTGTCGAGTCACAGCCAAAATAGCCTGTGTGTAGCACTACATTATAATGTGAGATTTTGGCCAAATGTCAGAAAAATATAGCTACAGCTACAATAATCTTCATAACCTTCAAGCTGATGAAAACGTGACATGATAGACTGACTGCCTCAGATGAAGCCGTTCTAATGACGAAAAAACACAACATTCACTGGACAAAAACTTAATTTGAGCCCCATTTCCTTTAAAAGTAGCGGTTTAGGGGTGTGGGGGGCGCAAAATTTGCTTTTGCCTATGTCACAATAGGAGGTAAATCCGGCCCTGCACAGCCCTTGTGGAATGACAAGAAATAGCTCCCAGCAGAGGCTTTTGGGCTTTCTTGTATGCCATAGTGATCACCTCCACAGTCCAATTTGACAATCTCTACTTTGATACAGCAGCCTCTTTCCAGGCACCACCATAACAAACAAAAAGCTGATCTGTTAATCTAAGGTTAATAGAAGCAGCCACATAGCACTTCAAGCAGTGCACAGACCTTTGCGGGGGCAGAGGCGAAATCAAGTTCCGGGTCAGGGGGGGTGATGGGGGTCTCTCTCAGTAGCAATCGCCTAGTAGCAATACTTGATACTATTCGGTGGCTAGTGTTTTTCAGCTGGATCTTACTTTGCTATGCCACCAGGCAAGGATTTTGTGTCATAATTTTTTTATACCCTTGTGGGGTCTAGTGCAACTAAGCAAAGACTGCTCGCACACTACCGTCTATGGCAGATGCGGAGGATACTATTTGGCTGAGTCAACTGGCTCAGTGCAATTCTGCTTTTAAGGTGCTGGCCACTCAGGCTCGTCATCTCTTTGCAATGCCAGAGCAACGATTTCGCCAACGTCCTACTCCACAGCCTCAGGGTTCACTAGACCCTGTGCTGCTGAGGACACTAGAGGGTTTGACCTCATCAGTGGCAGTTGCCAGGGGGTCCACGTCAGCGCCCCTTCCCCCCACTGCCGTTAAAAGTCGCACAAATAAATCTTAAAGTGGTTGGGTTTTTCAAGACTACACCTGCAGTACTGGAAAGAGACAACAGTATACCCTTGGGATTGGACTACACTGAGCAAGGTGTATGCTCTGCAGTTTCGACACCAGCCCCCAAAGTTTTCAAGGATTGTTTCTAATGTGATGGGGAATCCTCTGAGGAAAATTGTTCTCTGTTGAAGAAGGAAGCCATATAAAGGGTTCACCCCCATAGACACGATTTTTACTCAACTTACTTCCTTGTTCAAAAGAAGGACAGTGGTTTTCATCATTTAAACTGATTTCAGTTATTTAAACTTGTTCCTGAAAACTCGTCCCTTCCGGATGTTACATGCAGTCAGTGTTCTTTGGTCTGTCATTGAGGAAGATTGGTTTTCAATCATTTATTTGAAAGATCCTTATTTTCATGTTCCGATTGTTGCTCCATTACAGTTAGGTTCTTTAATTCAGTTTCAAGAACCAGGCCTACCAATTCAATGTCCTACCATACGGTCTGTCTCTGGCCCCTCGTGTCTTCATAAGGTACATGACTACAGCTCTGTATCCGCTATGGTCAAGGGGGATGCAAATCCTGCCTTATTTGGACGACTGGCTGCTGTGTGCCCCCACAAGACGTCAAGCTGTCCACAACACCAGACTGCTTTTGGAGCAATGTGCAGAAGCTAGGTCTGGCATTAAACGAAGTAAAGTGTTGCCTGATTCCAGTGCATACAATTACTTACATTGGAATGACTCTGGACTCCTGTGCAATGTCTGTCACCCTGTCACATGCCCGAGCACACAATATTCTATGGCTCCTTGCTCGTTTCTGGCTGGGAGCGAGCATGTCATACAGAGTGTTGTTACAACTTTTGGGGATGCTGACTGCTGCCACTCCTGTGATTCCACTTGGCTTGCTCCACCTCAGGCCTCTCCAGTGGTGGAACAACAGTTTGCATTTGAACCCTGCCAGGCATCGTCATTAGTTGATTGTTTTCTCACACCGTTGTATTCAGTCATTGATACCATGGAATCGCTGGGAGTTTCTGATGTCAGGTGTACCCTTCTCATCGAGAGGTGGTCACAACTGATGCTTCCCTCTTCCGGTGGGGGGTAACGTGGAATCACAGGGGAATTTGTGGCCGTTGATCTCCAGTTCGTTCACTCACAAGATTCTAACATGGTCTTTTCCTCACTTAGCATCGCAGAGGGCAGTTCACTTTCCGGGGTCGAGTAATCAGGTAGCAGATGCTCTTTCTAGGCATCCCAGGGGAAGCCAAGAGAAAGGTGATCAGATCTGCAACTGAAGCCACAGAGAAAGCCACTAGATGGCTTTGGATTAAGAGGGCAGAAGTGTGGGCAATTGCAGCTGGGACACAGGCCGGGGTCTGATCAACTCCGGCCGGATCGCCTGGGGGAGGGTGTCTGATGTTGAAAGACCCGAAACACCCAATGACCCCAGGATACATCACTGAGAATGTGTCCCAGCGCATCTGCATGATGGATCTTTTACAAGGGATCTTTTGCACCTGGGAAAATGGAGGCTTCACCTGGATGTGGTGTAGAGATATGGCAGCAGTTCAGCAAAGCAGAAATTGATATTTTTGCAATAAAGGCGACCATTCACTGTCGCTTGTGGTTTGCGAGAACAGAGACATTCAGCCTATTGGGGCAGGGTGCTCTGTCCTCACAAGTGTCCAAACTGTCTACCTTAGGCATTCCCTCCTTTTCTGCTGTTGTGGGAAACATTACACAGGATATCTCTGTGCAACCACAGAGTGTTACTTGTAGCACCCCGATGGCCAGCCGGGCCTTGGTTTCCTATGCTTTTGAGACCATTGGTGGGCAGGCCGTGCCAGCTTCCGCTTTGGAAAGAACTGTTATCACAGATGGATGGTGCTCTTTGACACCCAGATCCAGCCCGTCTGGAGCTTTGGGTTTGGCCTCTGGGTCCAACTCTCTTTGAGCTCTATGCAGCATGTTGGAATTTTTTCTCTTAATTTTTGCATCATCAAGCAGCCTCCACGTTGAAGGTATATGCTGTGGCCATTTCTGCGTATCATGTACTGATTAATGTTTATTCTCTTGGTTTTCTCTTTTTTTTGTTGTTGTTGTTGGCCACTGCTTCGCGCTAAGCGTGCTAGCGAGTTACATTCTTTGTCTGTTAGTGAGTTTTGCATGCGTTGGCTGCCGGATGATTCTGGCGCTGTGCTTCAACCAAATCCATCTTTTATACCTAAAGTTATGCTTAAAGTTATTTAGCTGCTTTTCAGTCTGCTTCTCAATCAGTCAGGGGATCACCTTTTGTGTCCTTTGTGAGCCTTTAGGTGCTATGTGGCGGCTACCATTAACCTTAGACAAACAGATCAGCTTTTTGTTTGTTATGTTAGTGCTCAGAATTATAGGGGCTGCTGTATCTGTATATAAGCAGAGATTGTCAAATTGGATTGTGGAGGGGATCATTATGGCATACAAGAAAGCCCCTAAAAGCCTCTGCCTGGAAGTATCTCTGGTCTTTCCACTAGGGCTGTCTATACCTTGGACTGCTTTTAGAGGAGTATCTATGGCATATATCTGTGCAGCTGCTACTTGGGCTTCTCCCTGTATTTTACCCACTTCTACAAGTTCAACGTTCCAACCCCTGAAGCTGTCAGATTAGCAGTTCTTCAGGAGCAACCTTATATATTTTTCAAAAATAGTTAAGGTTACTCCTGAAGATTGTTATTAGTCATCCACTAGTGCTTAAGCACCGCCTCAGGTGGCCAGGAGGAATGAAACGGAGTGCTAGTTACGTATGTAACTGTTTCTATGAATTCTGAATGACCGCCAGAATTATTTGTCACTCAGAATGTGTGAGGCTTACCGCGACCTATCTAGCTGGACTTGCGATAATCCACTAGTGCTTAAGCATTGCCTCTGGCGGTCATCCGGAATTCACAGAATGCCAGTGTTTATATGATGCAAAGAGTCGCTGACACGAGAGGCTGGTTTAGTCAAGGCTGTGTGGGGTAAAAACAACAGCTACAAAAACCCACGCGCATGCTCTGCATGGGTCAGAGCATTAACGCTCAATGTCACAGAACACGTCACGATCCATACTTTTAAGCCAAAATAAGGATACAGGCGAAGGCAGCCCATCTATTGAAGCTCATAATCTTTCAACTTGTCAGGGGGCCGACAGAGACGAGCAGACCGCTGTGGGACCTGCTCCGGGACAGTTGATGGAGAGGGAAACTCGTGACATGGAATCTCCACCAAACAAGACGGGGACACATGTCTATTCTCCTGGCGTCCGATGCCATCAGACCCTGGGGGTGAAGGAGGCTCCGCTATCGCCAATGTGGATATCTGGGACACTTGAGGGAGCGCTAAGTGGCACTCTGCCCTCCTCTTCACACTCCTCCTCACTCTCAGACGCTGCACCGTCTTCACGATGACCTAGGACACTTGGGAAAGAGTCAAATTTATAACAATCAGATAAGCGGACCCTATAAGAAGCACGCCGTAGCTGGGTAAACTTGCGGATGTTGCACCACGTACCGTCGGATCTAAGCACGAGATATCGGCTTCGAGCTCGGGACTTATTGTGGTCACTATAAAGGTAAACAAGGTCGCCCGGGCTAATATCTGGTCTGGGTGCGCCCCGACTTCGTGGTGTTTTCGTCTTAACACTGTGGGGGTGGTTACCGAGACGTTGTGCATGCTGCATCGAAATCAGATCACGATCACGCACTGGTAATTGCTCGAGAGATAACTGATCACGCTGCAACAACATTTCGCGAGCGGACATGCCACGTGACCAGACACGGCTATTTAACTGAGCGACCGCTACCGACAGCAGCAAGGGGGTGACGACACCGCAGTGTGGTTCTAGACGCAAAATCTGGCCCTGTAGCTCTTGTATTGCCTTTTCCGCCACTGGATTTTTGTTGATATTTTAGCATCGCCTACCTCAATGGCCAGCCTGTGTTGAGCAAGCATTGCATCCTTGGCCAGTGCTGAGAAACCTGGCGCTGGGTCCGTTCTAACTACAGCAAAGGGGCCATCGAGCGGACGAAGGCTAATACACGTACGTATGATACCATCCCGCAATGTTTCCTTCCATTCGTCATTAATCAACAATGCGACTGTGAAGGATTTCACACACTCATGAACGACTAGGATGAGCTGAAGTTCACGTTTAAGCACGTCAGCTGCAAAGGTAGACCCGACCATCTCAGGTGGGTCGCAGCTGGACTGCTCCACTGGGAACACTGGGGACTGTGCCAGTGAAGCACATTGGTGACAACCCTTACTGGTAAGCTGGACGGCCGACTCCAAATCCAGGGCATAGAAGTACCGTCCGACAACAAGTCTCAACTGGTGTGCCGAGGGGTGATCTAACCTAATATGCAATGACGTAAGCAAACAATGCAACACTGACCTAGGAATGACGATGCACTCAGTGGTGGTCGACAGTGTTGTGTTACGTCGTACGACTAAAAGCCCATCTCTTGCCAAGGTAACAGTTTTCAAATAACGTTTCACATCTTTAACATTAGTAACCCTCTTGGAAGGGCACATACCCTGCCGAAGATGCGCGTGCACCCTACGAAGGTCCGGACACTCTGCCTGAATGGACACCCACGAGGCTCTATTGGCAAAGGGTACCTTTTGAGCTCCGCGCAAGATGTCAGTGACGTCAGTACGGCATACCACAGAGACCATAGATTCACGGACGAAGCTACAAACTTGACATGCAGGACTATCACATTGAGCAGCATTACGACTAGCATAATCTGATGGGAGAATGGCAGCCCCGGCGACATAACGAACAGAGACCTGGAAGCGGCTTGCAGTGGACAAGAAAGTGGTAACTCGCGGGCTTGCAGAGAATTCGCCCCTGCACAGCTTTTCAAAGGCCTGCACGCATGGTTTACTGTCAGTGAGCACACATGCCTTCTGTGATGACTGAATAATGTATGGGCTGCAATGTTTGAGGGAGGCAGCTATAGCCAGGGCCTCAATCTCGCACGTAAGCCAATTAATCAGATTTTTGCGAAGTTTAGCAACAAGAAGCCAATGTTGCAATGTGGTGTGAACTAGCGCGAATAGTACCCTGATTCCACACCCACCCCAATATATCGGTCTGGACCGGGGAAACGACAGTTTTTCTGGGAGCTAAGCACAGATTGCATGCCTGGAGAGCCACTAAGACCTTTTTCCACACTGCAAGAAGGCCTTCAAGAGTGTCAGCCCCACAAAACAGGTCATCAGCAACCTTAGCCACCTGTCCCTGTTGAAGGAGATCGCCAAGTGCCCGACAGGTCAGTTCTTCTAACGCAGTTTCTGAACCAGGCATGCCCATGGCACATCTGCCATACACACAGACTCCTTTAAATGGCGTGACGACCCCGCAATACTTCATAGAGGCTTTGGACAGTGGAATTTGGTAGAACGCCTCAGTGAGGTCAATGGCAATAATATACCTCCACTGAGCAATCTGACGCAATGTAACGTCCACATTTGGCATAAGTGACGGCTGGGGTTTGCTATAACGACCCACGTCGGCGAAAGCTGTAACAAGACGAAACCCCCCATTAGGTTTTTTGATAAGAAATGATGGGTTGACATATTCAACATCGACGTCAATGTCTTCAGGCTTTCGAAAAACGCCTAGTGATTCTAGCTCGCCGAATTGAGCCTGCAGTTCCTGTAACTGGCCCCTGGAGTACTGCGGAACTCTTCCCTTCCGTTGCGGTGGTTGGACAGGTCCCATGTTTACCCTCGCCTGGAAGGAGCCAGCAGCGCCATTATAGCCCCCAAACTGTGTACTGAAGACCTCATCAAATTCCCTTTGAATGTCATGAAATTTGTCTCTGATGTCTGCCGTCATAATACCATTGGGGTCTAATGAGATAAGGTCATAGAATAGTGCTAAATTTGGCGAACTGGACTTGCAAACAGGGGCCTGAGGAGTTTCCATTGGGGCTTGTTCGGTACGTAGGTCATGCGAACACGGCATACATGGTCGTGTTTCTTAATTCCCTGCGGTACATCAGTCAAATTGGGAATCCTGATTTTTCCGGATACCCCTACGACCAACGATGGAGCAAACCAGTGCGCACGGCCCTCATGCGGCTCAACAGCAAGCTTGTCGCTAATGTTAGCTAGTTCTACTGGAAGCTCAAGTTCGACAAAATCCCCCGCCCATACAGTATGTGATTAGGTGTCACGAAGTACGTGAGCTCGCCGAATGGCATGTCTGTCTCCATACGTTTGACTGGCACCATACTCGTATGTGTCAGACCCCACACAGACGTGATGTCGAGCAGGGCGGATGCAGATGTCATTACATTCCATAAAGGGGATGCCAGCGAGAATGTCAGAATCCAGGTTTCCTACCACAAGTCCGTCGAAAAAAAGAGCTTGTGGCCATCTCTCTGAAAGTGTGTGCGTATCTCTCCCACTACCTTCAATGGTGAGGAACCATCTGCCTGACGAGCTGACTGCGTACTACTGGAGACTTTAAGGCCCAGTCTGCTGGCACATGCTGCCCTTATCATGTTTCCTGTTGCACCACTGTCAATGGTCAGCCTAATGAGGGCTTCGATGCAAGGTTGACTGCATGATACGGACGCGCTGTACTCTTTACATTAAGGTTGGATGCACTGTCCTCGTTGTCGTCCTCAGACTCGCCGTCAGACTGACTCAGTGAGCCAGCAACTTGCCACGCCTTAGCAATGAAAGCTCTGTCAGGAGGGGGCAGAAAGGGGCACTTACTGAGAAAGTGATTGTCTGGTCTGCGAGCCTCTTTACAAAGTGGGCAGGATTTCTTTAGTCGACCCAGTGAAGCCAGCTTCTGTCTTGGGGGGTTAGACACAGCCAAGCGCATAGCTCTAGCATCCTCTGATGATTGCAGCTCGTCTAGTAATGAGCACAGGGCTTGAGATATCTCTGGTTTAATGGACGCTAAAGTGCGTGAATGTAACTCTGTGCCATACCTCTGCTTTACAAGCTTTGGCAACTCGCTGTGTATAAGACGAAGCCAAGTGAGAACAACAAAGTTTTCTATCGTGGGGGAGAGCTCCTCATCCTCCGCGATGGGTTCACCTCCGTGAGTAATGCCAGAGTCTCTGCGTAGTAAATTATCCTCAACAAAAGCCATTAATCTCTGGTACAAATCTTCTGGTCCTTCATTAGACCCTAGTTTAATAGCAGAAAAATCAATAAAATGTGCACTGGTCGACTGGAATCCATAATGTAGTCTGATTGTCTGCCATATGCTATCAATGCATGTAGAGCTCTTAACAACAGTATTTCGGGAAATAACTGGGCAGTAGTTCGCGATCTGCCCCAGCATGAGCTCAAGCATGCTGACCTTTTGTTGGCGTGTGCACCGTTGCGCCGCGGGAACATCTGCATCATCATCGGTGAAACCTCTGAATGGTGAAGCCCTCGTCTTCTTTTCCCAGCGCGTGCCGTCAACTAGAAATCTAGCGAACTCTGTGTCCAGAGATAAAGTGTAGACGAGGTTTTGACGCCAGTTCTCAAATGAATTTACAGTCTCAACTTTTGTGAGGCACCATTGTTTCGGTGCTCTGTGTGTATTCGCCATGGCTTAAATCTCGCGTTACACCAGCAAAGATAATCCACAACGCGGCTCGTTTATGCGCGTCAATAGTGTGAACTGATCTCACATGAACTCACCAGGCTGCTTGGGGAGTGAGTACGGTAAAGCTGCCACCACGCCAGTGTTTATATGATGCAAAGAGTCGCTGACACGAGAGACAGGTTTAGTCAAGCCTTTAATGGCAGACGAGGAAAAAACAACACCTACAAAAACCCACGCGCATGCTCTACATGGGTCAGAGCATTAACGCTCAACGTCACAGAACACGTCACGATCCACGTTACACTCCATATACTGGCGCAGTTACCTACGTAACTAGCGATATTATATTTCTGAATGAACGTGACACTGAAGACTGTCACATAGTAAATGATGCAAGTTCAGCTTTGCCATCACAGGAATAAATTACTTTTGAAAATAAATTCTAATAGAAAGTTTTTTTCAAATTATAATAATATATCCCAATATCACTGTTTTTACTGTATGTTAATCAAATAAATGCAGTCTTGATGAGCATAAGTGACTTTTTTTTTTTAAAACACAAACCTTACAGAAACTAAACTATTGATGTATCTAACATTTTCTAAATGAAGTCAATAATTAACGCCATCACACATTACAAAATCAACTTGAAGGTTGACGAAGGCCATGATCAGAACATGTGATAAATATTTCAAAACAGATGAAATATAGTTAGAAGAATATTATTTTTTTAATAATTGCAGAATTACCTGTGTATATGTTTTAAGTAATGTTTCATTTGGTCTCTCTCTCTCTCTCTCTCTCTCTCTCTCTCTCCAGTGTTTGTCATCGCGGGTTCTTTAACTGCACATATTCACCGTGTCCAGCCGTATGTACCATTTACAGTGACCGTCATTACCACACTTTTGATGGCCTGGAGTATGATTACGTCAGTGACTGCCAGGTCTACCTGGTCAAGGTACTTCCTGAGTGTGTGTGTTTGTGACTTTGGGCACACAAGCCAAAAAGTAAAATCATTTTTAGTGATAAACATTTAAAACAGCTGACATTTATCCTTTTTGAGATTCATAGGCATTGGCTAATAACCATGGGCAATTCTTTTGTGAATTATTAGTAAAGTAAATATTGTCTGAAAGAAGAATTCATTTAATTTCAGAAATGTTATGCATGTACACTACTGTTCAAAAGTTAATGGTTGGTAGGCTTTGTATAAAATGTTTTTAAAAAGAAGTCTCTTATGCTGACCAAGGCTGCATTGATAAAAAAAATACTGTAAAAACATATAGTGAAAACAATTCAAAAGAACTGTTTTCTATTTGAATATATTTAAAAATGTTTTAATAGTTAAAAATATTTTCAGAAGCCATTAATCCAGTCTTCAGTATCATATTTTGAATGATATTTATAGTGTATTTACCATTATTGGGTTACAATCATTACTGTATATTGCCCACCTTCCACTGTAGACATAGCCACCAGCCATTTAAAAAGCCCACAATGGTCAGCGATTAATGGTACCATGGTTTTGTTGATTTGTAACGTGGTAATAGTGTTTTTTTGTGAGGGTAAGAGTAAGTGTACAACTGCTGCATTTGGTGATGATTGGATGCCTTGTGTGCTGGTCTTAGGACCAAGTGGAGAGGCTCTTACCAGCTTGTCTTTAACAAAGAGTGTGTTTTACCAGCTAAAAGTGTTGCACCCTTTAAACCAAAGAATTTTTTACGAATGGCCAAAGAGTGTGTATGTGCATATGCGCTCTCGCACTTTGCGGACTTCAGTAAGGATGTATAAAGTAGCAGGAAAAGAGATCTGCTTCTACCGCCTCTAATCTTGGGGAAATCAGAGGGGATTTTTAATTAGAACAGGACTGTGGTAATGGAGCCAGAGTTAATGTCAGTCCCAGCACAGAAACTCAGCAAAGAGCCGCACATAACAAAGAGCAATCTGTTCCCTATCAGCCTACGCAATGCAACCTGCTACTGCCCTTAATGACTGAGAAAGTGTGTACAGGTTTGCGTGTGTGTGTGTGTGTGTGATTTTGTGTGAGTGTGTGTGGATGCTTAAGGTGCAGGTGAATAGAATTTGGTGTCTCCTAAAGGCCACTGATTCTCTGAGGAGTCTACTGATCTACCCAGGGGATAGACTTTTCCATCGCAACAAAAAGAAATGGCTTTAGTCACACACACACACACACACACACACACACACACACACACACACACTGGTTTCCATGTTTTATGGGGATTTCTCAGAGACACAATTATTTTTATACTGCACAAACTGTATATTCTATCCCCCTACACTATCCCTACCCCTAAACCTACCCGTCACAAAAAAACTATTTTTCAAGACACTTTATTTTCAAGACACTTTTAGGATGATTTATAAGCTGTTTTCCTCATGGGGACCAAACAAATGTCCCCATAAGATCAACATTTACTTGTATTACTATCCTTGTTGTCCCCATAATGTAGGGCACACCAGACACACACACACACACACACACGCACACACACACACACACACACACACACACACACACACACACACACACACACACACACACACACACACACACACACACACATCCCTACCACTAAACCTACCCATCACAGAACATTTTCTGCAATTTTACATTAAAAACAAAAACAAAAAAGCATCACAGTATGATTTATAAGCTGTTTTCCTCGTGGGGAACACACTAGGACGGGTATTGTTAGGTATAATATGATATAGATGAGCTGATGTACCAGAAATACATTGTCTTTTTAAATATGTTGTGTATCAATTTTTTATCTTAAAATAATTTCTCCTTTCCCAGTTTAATATGCAGAGACATCTATAATTAAGACATTCATAGGTTGACTTCCTGAAGAGTGTAAACAATGTGGCTCTGAGGAGCTTTCAAAGCATTGTTTGCTTGAGCGGTCTGACATGTCAGCTTCTTGCTCAACCAATGGAATGAGATTAGGTCGGGACTACACTCAAAAAGTCTGTTATGCTCTTATTGACTTTTATTTGATAAAAAATACAGTAAAAACAGTAATTCTGTAAAGTATGATTACAATTTAAAAGACCTGTTTTTTTTTGTGGTTTTTAACATTTATTTTAAAGCTTATTTATCATCAGCGATTATAAATATTTCTGGTAACACTTTAGTTAAGGGTCCAATTCTCTCTATTAACTAGTTGCTTATTGGCATGTATATTACAAGGATATTTAGCGTTTATTAGTACTTACTGTATAAAGCATATATTAATACTTTATTCTGCATGACCTTATTCCCTTAATCCTACCCAATACCTAAACTTAACACCAACCTTACTAACTATTAATAAGCAGTAATTAGGCGTTTATTGAGGCAAAAGTCGTAGATTATAGTTAGTAGTGAGAATTGGACCCTAATCTAAAGTGTGACCATATTTCTTGTTATTATCACTGTTGAAAACAGTTGTGTTGCATCATATTTTTGTGGAAAACGATATATATATAAATATATATATATTTTCAGGATTCTTTGATGAATAGTCTTTTGTAACTTTATATATGTCTTGATTGTCGCATTTGATCAATTTAATGTGCCCTTGCTGAATAAAAATTAAAAAAAACTTTTTTCCCCATCCAATTATAGATTGGGGCTGAGGTGCAATGAGGGGCGTGAGAGTTTTGAAAAACCTTTAGAAACTTTTATTAGGGGTCAACTTAAACTCTCATTTTCGTTGGAGAATTTTCACCAGTTCAGTTTGGTAATGCTAGTTCGCCTTTGAGGAAGTGTTGTTTTTCAACAGAGATGACAAAGCGTCATATACTGAATGCACGCTTTACTTGTGTTAATCTTGTGTCTAAATGTAGAGTGTTGGTGGTACTGAGGTGTCCATCATGGCTCAAAATAAAGATTGCTACGAAAGTGGGATTGTTTGCATGAAGTACCTGCTCATCTATGTTGGCCTCACCAAAATCTACTTCAGTGATAACTCTGGTAAACCTGTGAGTACAAGACATAACGATCTTTAGCTGTTTAATGGCACATTTTCTGTGTTTGTTGTAGTCTGTATTTACTGTAATCTGCATTTGATTTGAAGTGGTTTTGTCCTTGTCCTCCAGAGCTCATCTACTGTTGTGGGGAGGGGATATGAGTTTCAGCTCTGGGGTGCGGGCTACTACACTGTGGTCCACTTCCCTGCTCAAGATCTGACCGTTTTATGGGACCGCAAGACAACTGTCCATATTCGTGCTGGACCCCAATGGAAGGTCAGAGGTTGTTTTCTTTGAATGAGCAGTACAATGTTACACTGTATGAACCTGAACCATATCTCTTATTATAAAGTTTTTGACTGTGCTTTTAGGGTCAGATGAGTGGTTTGTGTGGAAACTTTGACATGGTAACAGTAAATGATATGACCACAGCCGGACATATGGAGGTCAGCAACGCACAGGCCTTTGGAGACAGTTGGGCTGTTGGACAGGTATGACACCTAGCTTTAGGATACTACTGTGTGAGACTGGAGTACACTAAATGTACAATGCCGTTCAAAAGTCTGGGGTCACTAAGACTTTTTTTTTTAAAGAAATGAATACTTTTTATTTTGCAAGGAAGCATCAAATTGATCAGAAGTGACAGTGCAAATTTATACAATGTAACAAAAGAATTCAAATTTAAACAAATGCTGTTCTTTTGAACTTTCTATTTATAAAAGAATCCTGAAAAAACATAAAAATATTTTCCAGCAACATATTAGGCATCACAACAGTTTTCAATATTGATAATAATCAGAAATGTTTCTTGAGCAGCAGATCAGCATATTAGAGTGATTTCTGAGGGAGCATGTGACACTGAAAAGTAATGATGCTGAGAATTTAGCTTTGCAATAAATGCCATTTAAAAAAAGTTATTTCATAATATTTATATTCATATATTTTAATTTTAATAATATTTCTCAATATTACTGCTTTTACTGTGTTTTTGATCAAGTAAATGCAGCCTTAGTGCACAGCATTTAAAACATTTCAAAAACATTAAAAAAGTCTTACCGACACCAAACTTTTAAACTGTTGTGTATCCTTATAATTTACCATGTTAAACATAGTTTCTGCCATAGTTTTGATTTTACTACTGTGAAATCATAATAACTGTACTGTGCACTTTGTAACACTTTCCTCGGATGCTTAGATTAACTAAACAGTAAATCTTTTAATTATGTGCGCTGTGTGCAGTGTGAGAGCGATTTTGTAGTTCACAGACCATGTGAAGGAGATCTCAGCCGACAGCCGTATGCTAAGCGAGAGTGCGGCCTCCTCTACAGTGATGTATTCGCTCCATGTCACAATGTGGTGAGCAGCTCTCCTCTGGGGTTTAACAACACATTTGGCCTACAAATAAAAAGGCCACATCTTACCCACAGACTGCATCAGATGTACACACACACACACACAACACACACTGTCTGCCATGAACCAACTGATAGAAGCTTTGAGATGGTTTGCATGTCTGAATCTGGCCACTAGGGGGCTGTATAGGTTTGAAAAGCTAGAACATTCCACCATAAACACATTCAGGTGAAAGTCAATTGTCCTGACTGTGTGTTGCATTACCAATTGTGTGTTTTTGATAAGCTAATTGGGATTTTAGATACCCATGTATTGTGCGTAACTAATCCTTGTGGACCCCCAGGTAGATGTGACCTGGTTCTATAAGAACTGCCTAACGGACACCTGCAACTGCAACCGTGGGGGGGACTGTGAATGTCTGTGCACCAGCATTGCAGCGTATGCACACAAATGCTGTCAAAACGGCATCACGGTGAACTGGAGATCCCCCACCGTGTGTCGTAAGTACAAGCACACACCTTTTGACCCCGGTCGCGCTGTCTGTCATTGTAGGTTAACACCTGTATACGAACATTTCTAATGCAAAACAAACCCAGTATGTCCGTTTGCTGTCAGGATCTGTTTATATAATCAGAGTCTAATTCTAGATTCTGTTTCAGTTGCACGTTTGTCACAGTGAAGAAGTTAAATACATTGCAAATCCCATTTTTATGTTTCTTTTAAGCTGGTAATGTTAAAATAATCCTTGCAAACTCATGATACAATGTAAGTATGTTTCTTTTAACAGCATATGACTGCGAATATTACAACCAAGGTGAGAATTATTTATTTTGTAAAGTTGCCTAGAATAAATATGGAAGCACCTTTAGCACCAGAAGATCTTTCCCTAACCTTTTTATTTATTATTGTGTATTTAGAGTTGGGAGATGGTCCGTTCACTCTGTCCAGCACAGAGCAAAATGACTCTGTCTGTGTGTTTGGGGCAAACGTGAGCAGTGGAGAAGTGTTTCCCCTCCTGAGGACCAATGCTCAACCCAGCACCATTTTCCACTTCATGATGACAACTGGACTGTACAAGGACCGAGCTTCCAGTGAGAACACACTCTTTAACAACAAAACAAAAAGAGCTAAAAAAATTGCAAACGAAATAGCTTGAAACTAAAATGGTCATTCACTTTGATCATGCTTTGATGTGAAATACAATGATCTGGTGTTTTCGGTGTCTCAGAGCAGCTTGGTTTGTATTAAATGTTGCTTCATACGAGCTCCATCTCTGCAAGCACTGTAAGTTTGGGCCATGCATTTGAAAATGCAACATGTGGCAGCCATCTTCACGATTTTTTTATGAGGATGGTTCATTATTATTAAGGTTTTCCTTCTTTTTTGTCCTAAGCTGATCACATGCCCGCATCTTATAAGACGATGGATCAAAATTGCCCAACCTCTGAAAAAAATACTTATTTACACCATCTGTACCATTTGATTACAATCTTATAGCATCTACTGATAGTTGGTATTTTGCTGTGTTTAGGACTTCCTGTTGTCTCACTGGAGTCTGCAGAGAGGCCCAACTACTTCCTGTGTGTTACTGGGAACCGTGGGTTACGATTGGAACACTGGCAGAGCGGGGAAGAGTTTCGACGGCAGGCGACCTTCATCCACCACCAGGGCTTATGGTTACCTGGGCGATCATCCTTTGAGTTGCACAGCCAGAAGGGCGTCTTCCTCACCCTCTCACACACGCACGCACATGCTCAGAACTACGACCTTACGTACAACTTCAAAATCAGCAGCAGTTTTACCATTGAGGGTAAGACCGGTCTGAAAATAACAATGCATCTTATCATCAGACCCAGACAGTTTTTTTTTTTTAAATTTTGAATAAGTATTTAATATAATGAGATGTGGGCCTGCTCATATTACTCATATTACACCGAAACTACACCCGAATAACTCTAATAAGCCTCCGAGTATCATGTGGTAAAATTTACCCACCTATTTCTGTTATGTTCATGTCATTTTTTTGTGTGTCTGTGTATGGTGGTTGTGTTCCTGCATATTAGAGAGCAGTTTTGTGATCCCTTACCGCTTGATGTGCGAGTGGAAATATCACGCATGTGCCAGTCCATGTGTGAAAACATGCAATGACCCTGATGCCACACGCTGCCAGTTTCTACCTCCGTAAGATCATGCATGTGCTTATACTATAATAATATATATATGACAATTTTACAAAAGGTACTTGCTAAGGCACTGGAATGCTTTAATCCAAAATCAAATATTAAAAAAAAAGACTTAAGGACAGTTGTTCTCAACCAGGGGGGCGGAGCCCTCTAGGGAGGCCTCAAGATGACTTAAAAGTATTGAAATTAATCATTTATTATTAATTGATTTAAAATAATCAAATTAAAATTCTAAAAACAAATTCAATGATTATGTGAACTAAAATACATTTCTTATATTACAAATATAATGAAATAAAAATAATTTAAAAAAAATTCTCCCTCAATAAGAGCACAGTTCTTCAAACTTCTGAAGTAACAAAATGAAATGAGGTTAATTAATTAAATGAATATCAATAAAAATAATTTATATGGGTGAGCCTTCAAATCAAAAAAGGTTGAGAACCACTGCTTTCGAGTGCATTAAGGGTTTTTGCACTGTTCAGTATATATTGCACTGTTCAGTTATTTCGTTGTGAATATGTGCTTATTTGTCATGAAAATGTCTTAAACATGCTTCCTAGTCTTTATGCACAATATAATATGACCCAGACAATTTCTTCAGGAAAAGTAAAAATCCAGATCTGGTATGTTATCTTTCACTCTCTAAACTGGTTTAGGGCTGAAGGTTGTTTTCCACGCTGTCCCAAGTCTATGCTGCTGGATGAAGTGACCAGGCGGTGTGTGTACAAAGACGATTGTACGTGTGAAACTATAATTTCATCATCTTTCTCACTTTTATAAACATTTATGCACACAATTAGATTTGTCTTAGCACCTGTCTTGTTTCTAATGTGCTTGTCGCAGGTGTGACACTTTCTCCAACCCCGACTCCTTACATGTTTGTGACCAGCTCTGCTCCTACAACCACAACAACTCCCTCCACCACAACGGCAACACAGAGCACAGCTCCTAGCACAACTGCCAGTACTACAATCGTAACTACACCTTTAGAAGCAGATGATTTAATTGGCAGCCCATCTACACCCACATTACCACCAACCACACTCTCTTCAACTTTGGCCCCAACCACGTCCACTGAAACTTCAACAACTTCCTCTCCACCAACCACAGAACCTCCTATAGTCAGCACTGCTGCGCCCACCACAACAGCCACACCCACTACACAGCCCACAACTCTTTTTACCACGTTAGCATTACCTACCTCTACCACAGAGGTGCTGACCACACCCGAGGCCACCACCGAACCAGAGACGACCTCTCCGACTACCACCACCGTCCCGCCTGTTACAACCACCACTGTCATTACTACTGAGACCACAACTTCAGAACCTACTTCAACAACCGTCACCACAGAGACGACATCTGTCTCCATGATGACCGAGGAGCTTTCGACAACTACAGCAGCTGTTTCAACAACCTCTGAGATGATGCCTTCACCCTCTCCTTCGCCCGAGACAGCCGGAATAACAACAGTTCTTACTCCGTTCCTTATACCCACGGGACCCTGCACGGTAAGAGTTTGTGTGTTAGTGTTGGTAATGCTTTTTCCGAATATTTCGTTTTAAGATTCAATGATATTCATGGTATCACACTGTTGCACGCAACCGTAAAAACATACACAGTGGACTTGTGAATGAATGATTCTTTGAGCTGGTTCTTTTTAATGAATCAGTCAAATAATCTCACAAATCAGTTATGATCTCATGGGTTGTAAGTTTGAATTTGTTTGAATCGGAACTCACGAGTGAATCAGTTGAATCTGTCAATCTTACTCCCTGAATTGGAAGTCATTACTTTTGTCATGTCAAACTCAAGATAAATTGGATTAAACTGAATAAAATCTGTTACTCATGTGCACATAAGACTCAAGAGACCTAAAAATGTGTATTTTGTGAGTGGTTGTTCATACAACAACTTGTAGTTATAGATTCAGAATCAGAGAATGGTTCAAATCTCATTCCTAGTGTCTGTGTTCTCCAAGAAAAAATGTTTTGCCTCTTAGTTACTGTTGAATAATTTTCTGTGAGATATGAGTGATGGTTTCAACAGTATTAAGTGAGAGCCGATGTCTTCCATTTCCCTCCCTGACTTGGATATCTCTCTGACACATTTACACACATGCCCATAAATATACACATCCTCAAGATTAAAAGTTGATCCACATAGTGTGAACACTTCTACAAGCCTTAACTCCTATGTTTTTGAGTCATTCCTGTCCATTTGCCAGGATGTTGACGCCTGAAGGGAAGCATCATGGGTTAAGATGTGGTACAGTGAATAATTGATGAATCTGTTGTAATACCTGTTGTAGTATAACACAAGAACAGATCACAGGCATAAAAAAAAGTTGATTAATGAGGTATTACCTAAGAGCATGAAAAAAATTGCCTTATAGAGTTGAAATCCTGATGTTCTACGGGGCAGTTTTTGGTGGTAGAAGGGTCTATATACTCTCTATTTCATGAACATCTCTGTTTTGTATCCAAACAGCCTCCATATTCATTGCGCGTGGATGAGTGCAGTGAGTACATCTGTGTTAATGGACAGCTGTTGCTGCATAATTCCTCCCAACACTGCAGATACAACATCAGCCAGCCACAGTGCAACCTGCTTGGCACACCAATCCAGACCAACACAGACCCCTGCTGCCCACTGTGGCAGTGCCCATGTAAGACATACACACTTTCAGATGGATACTTTTATGTCAGTGTTAATTTACTATTGTCTTCACTACCGTTCAAAAGTTTGGGGTCAGTAATATTTCTCTTTTTTTTTTTTTTAAGAAATGAGTATATTTTTATTCAACAAGGATGCATTAAACTGATCAAGAGTGACAGTAAAACTAAACATTAAATATAATAAAAGATTTCTATTTCAAATAAAATGGTTTTGAACTCAACTCAAAATAAAATGAATCACAGTTTCCACAAAAATATTAAGCAGCACAACTGTTTTCAACATTGACAATGATAAGAAATGTTTAGTGAGCAGCAAATCAGTATATTAGAATGATTTCTGAAGGATCATGTGACACTGAAGACTGGAGTAATGATGCTGAAAATTGAGCTTTGCATCACAGAAATAAAATATATTTTCACATAGAAAACGGTTATTTTAAATTATAATAATATTTCACAATATTACTGTTTTTACTGTGTTTTTGATCAAATAAATCCTGCCTTGGTGAGCGACCCCAAACTTTTGAATAGTAGTGTGTATTCTATTTTTTTATTTAATAATATATAATAGTATATAAGCCCAGTAATTAATTATTAATGTTTTGGTTAGTTAAAAAAATTGATTAAAAAATTTGTTTTAGTTTTAGTAATTGTCTTATGTGCTTTTGTCATTTCTATATATCTTTAATTTCAGTTAGTGATTTTAGTGCTTCAACCTCAAATTATTTATTTCAGTTAGTTGGCAAGGCAGCATTTTTTAAATTTTCATTTATGTATTTATGTCAGCTTTATTTCAATTACTGTAAGCGATAATTAATAGTTTTAGTTATCAATAACAAGACTGGTTATGTTAAATAAAGTGTTAATCTGATCATGTTTTGACTTTTAGTGTGTTTGTGTGTGTGTACTGTCAGGTCGCTGCTCTATAATCTCTGACCTGCGTGTGATCACATTTGATGGGAATAATGTGGCTCTGTATGATATCGGTTCTTATATTCTGGTCGACCTGCCCAGAGAGAAGATAGTCGGTCACATTGAGAAATGCCCAACCAGTGAGGTAAACGCATGCTAACACTCTACGTCTCTTCTAAATCTGCTTCTTTACGTTTCTATTAAATGCTTTACTTTTCCTTCCAGAGTGTGAACTACATCAGAAGACCTGTAAGTGTGTTATTTGTATTAGCTTATTTATGTTAAAATGTTATTTACTATAATCATCCTAATCAGGGCCACAAGCTTATTTTCTTTCTCACTTCCCTATAGACTCCCACTGGTGGAACCTCTGGTCTGTGTTTTAAGAAGCTGAACATTACAACTCACTCGTACAGAATTATGATCAACCGCTTGGACAGAAAGGTAACAAAGTTCACCACCTGCAAGATTTTGTGATGGGTGTCTGATGCTGGGATTGAACTCGGGTCTTCAAGTCAACTGAACTGCTTCTTTACCACTGAGCTATTGTGGATGACAAACAGCAGATGGACCCAAGGGCAGAGGAATAACTTGCAGACTTAGATAAATGAACAAAAGGTATCTTTACTGAAGAGTCCAAGTTTTGAAAGTACAACAAAAAGGAAGCCGAGCTTCCAGAGAATAAATCAAATAAACAAAAGATGAGCAAAAGGCAAATCCAAAAATACAACTGACTTAGCTTTCTTGGCAAGGAAAATACAGGCATAGTAGGCTCAAGACTGAACACAACTGAAAGAAAGAGGCATGCTTAAATAGGCCAACACAAACTAGCTATTGACCCCCACAGGTGGATGAAATCAAATACTAATGAGTGGCAACGAAGCATTTTACAGAAGCTGGGACCACCTAGTGGCTGGGAGAGTTATTACAGGTCAGCGCCAACTAGAGGCAGGGAGAGTCATTACAAGCTGGAGCCTTACAGGAGCCCCTCCTCCAGGAACGGCTCCCGACGTTCTCCTAGCTGCGTTGTTTATGGCGGTGGAACTCCCTGATGAGATTTGGGTCTAGAATATCTCGAGCTGGCACCCAAGACCGCTCCTCCGGGCCATAACCCTCCCAATCCACAAGATACTGGGTCTTCCCACGGACCTGGCGAGAGTCCAGCAGTTGGTGTACTGTGTAGGCTGGCTGACCACCAATGATGCGAGGTACTGGAGGAGGTTTCCTGGCTGGGGACAAAGGAGAACAGACAACAGGTTTCAAACGGGAAATGTGAAATGTGGGATGAATACGCATGGACCTGGGTAGAAGAAGACGGTAGGACACTGGGTTGATCTTTTTGAGGACTTTGAAGGGCCCGATGAAGCGAGGTGCTAGTTTCCGTGACTCAACGTGCAGAGGGAGATTCCTAGTAGACAGCCACACTCTCTGTCCTGGTCTAAGTGATGGTCCAATTCTACGGTGCTGGTTTGCATACCTCTGCTGCTGTTGAGTGGCTCTTAGCAGGGCTGCTCGTGCTCTCCGCCATGTCCGTCGACACCTCTGGACAAGTTGAGCCGCAGCTGGTACACGGACCTCAGGAACCTGTTCAGGGAACAGAGGGGGAGGAAAACCAAACTGGCACTCAAAAGGGGACATGCCTAAAGATGAATGGTGTAGAGTGTTGTGTGCAAATTCAGCCCAGATCAAATGGGAGCTCCAAGCAGTCTGATTGTTAGATACCAGGCATCTGAGAGTCTTTTCTATCTCCTGGTTGACCCTCTCAGTCTGTCCATTTGATTGGGGGTGAAAACCAGAGGACAGGCTGATGGATGCCCCAATTAGACGTCCGAAAGACTTCCAGAAACGGGAGGTGAACTGTGATCCCCTGTCGGACACCATATCTTGGGGGAAACCATGGATTCTGAAGACATGTTGCATTAATAAGTCCGCTGTCTGGCCTGCTGTGGGAATCCTGGGTAATGGTATAAGATGACATGCTTTAGAAAATCGGTCTACCACCACCAGAATTACTGTGTTACCTTGAGATTTTGGTAGACCTGTAACAAAGTCCAATGATATGTGGGACCAGGGGCGTGTAGGGATAGTTAGTGAGTGCAGTAGGCCATGAGGGTGGGTTCTGGGTTCCTTGTTCTGGGCACACACAGCACAGGCAGCAACAAAAGCCCGAACGTCTCGTTGCATGTTGGGCCACCAAAATCTTCTCTGGATGAGTTTCAATGTTCTTGTGCTCCCAGGATGGCCCGAGGGAAGGGAAGCATGGCCCCACTGTAACACATCAGAACGCATGGCATTAGGCACAAAAAGGCGATCCGGAGGACCGTTACCTGGGTCAGGATGTTGTTGTTGGGCCCTCTTCACCGCGGTTTCGATTCCCCATTGGACTGATGCCACCACTTTGGAGCTGGGTAGGATTGGTTCGGGTTTGCCCTCCACTTCTGGTGGATCAAACTGCCTTGAGAGGGCATCGGGTTTTGAGTTCCTGGAACCTGGACGGTATGAGAGGGTAAAGTCAAAGCGGTTAAAGAAGAGGGTCCAACGAGCCTGCCTTGAGTTCAATCTCTTGGCCTCCCTGATATAGGTGAGGTTCCTGTGGTCCGTCCAGATAAGGAATGGGTGTTTGGCACCCTCCAGCCACTGTCTCCACTCTTCAAGTGCCAACTTCACTGCCAACAGCTCCCGGTTACCAATGTCGTAATTCCTCTCGGCTGGGGAAAGTCGACGTGAGAAGTAAGCACAAGGATGAAGTTTGTGGTCATCCCTTGCTCTCTGCGACAGGACTGCTCCTACCCCGACGTCCGAAGCATCCACCTCCACTACAAAGGGCAACTCGGGATCTGGAAAAGTCAGAATGGGTGCGGAAGTGAAGAGCTGCTTGAGTCGGTCGAATGCCTGATCAGCCCTTTCGGTCTATTTAAAGGGACTTGATGTCTTCTTGGTAAGAGAGGTTAGGGGTTCTGCAATGGCACTACAGTTCCTAATGAACCTTCTATAAAAATTAGCAAATCCCAGAAAACGTTGGACCTCTTTGACGGAGCCTGGTTGGGGCCAGTTCAGAACCGCCTGAACCTTGCCAGGATCCATCTGAACATTGCCCCTGGAGACAATGAATCCAAGAAAAGAGACAGTGGGGACATGAAATTCACTCTTCTCTAGTTTCACAAATAGTCCATTCCTCAGCAGTTGAGATAGGACGAGTCGGACATGTTGGACATGCTCTTGATAACAACGAGAGAAGATGAGAATGTCATCAAGATAAACAAATACAAATTTGTTTAGCATATCACGTACCACATCATTAATAAGTGCCTGAAAAACGGCTGGAGCATTGACTAGCCCAAAGGGCATTACCTGATACTCATAGTGGCCATTTGGAGTGTTAAAAGCCATCTTCCACTCATCTCCTTCTCGTATCCTAACAAGGTGGTAGGCATTTCGAAGGTCTAACTTTGTGAAAATGGTCGCCCCTTGTAAGAGTTCGAAGGCCGTGGTCATTAGTGGCAGTGGGTAGCGGTTCTTTACTGTGATGCGATTAAGACCGCGGTAATCAATGCAAGGCCGAAGACCGCCGTCCTTCTTCCCCACGAAAAAGAAGCCAGCCCCTGCCGGCGACGTAGATGGACGGATGAATCCGCTCTTAAGAGCATCATTGATATATTCCTCCATGGCAGCTCTTTCTGGGGCAGAAAGGGAAAAAAAGTCTCCCTCGAGGAGGGCAGGTTCCCGAGAGCAGATCTATTGCACAGTCATACGGCCTATGGGGTGGCAGAGAGGCTGCGCGGGTCTTGCTGAAGACTTCACAGAGGTCTGCATATTCTGAGGGGACTCGAGACAGGCAAATCCAAAAATACAACTGACTTAGCTTTCTTGGGAAGGAAAATACAGGCATAGTAGGCTCAAGACTGAACACAACTGAAAGAAAGAGGCATGCTTAAATAGGCCAACACAAACTAGCTAATGGCCCCCACAGGTGGATGAAATCAAATACTAATGAGTGGCAACGAAGCATTTTACAGAAGCTGGGACCACCTAGTGGCTGGGAGAGTTATTACAGGTCAGCGCCAACTAGAGGCAGGGAGAGTCATTACAAGCTGGAGCCTTACAGATTTAATCTGTTTAGACATGAATCATGTTGTCCTAAACACCTTTGCTAAGGAAATGGACTGCAGGTTTTTTTATTTAAGGACATTATTTAACATGTACACTACAGTTCAGCAGTTTGGGGTCGTGAAGATTTTTTATTTGCTTTTGAAAGAAGTCTCCAATGCTGACCAAGACTGCGTTTGTTTAATCAAAAACACAGTAAAAACAATTTAAAAGAACTGTTTTCTATTTTAATGTTTTAAAATGTAATTTATTTTTGTGATGGCAAAACTGAATTTTTAGCATCATTACTCTAGTCTTCAGTGTCACATGATCCTTCAGAAATCATTCTAATATGCTGATTTGCTGCTCAAGAAATATTATAATTAATTCATGCATCTCGTACCTCCTCTTAATCGTGGCTCATAGAAGCATGATTATATGTTGTTGTGGTTTAATCTGACGCAGGTGTCGGTGAATCAGATTACGGCCCGGCTTCCTCTTACCAGACAGAACCTCCATATTGATGACACGGGGACAATGTACATCATTGATACACCTGGTGGGATCAACATAAAGTGGTACCACAGCACTGGCATTATGGTTCTACAGTACACTGCTCCTGATAATACCTCCACTAGGGGGCTCTGTGGTCAGTGTGTTGCACTTACACTTTGTGAAACTATGAAATCAAATATAACCCAATTTCCTTTCAGTATCTGTAATCCTATTTTGCACAAATAATCAGAGCATGCTTGTGTAAAAGAAAAAATATATAATCTTTTATAATCTTTCATCAAAATGTAAACTTTTCTGTCGATTTAACCTAATAATATTAACCAATGATATAATATCCTACTTTTCACAATACAACCAAATCCAGATAATGTATGAATATTACTTAGTTTAATTCTGAAAGCTAATGTGTTTTTATTTTTCTATGTTGCCTTTTACAATTAAACTGTATTTGGTCAGTTGTGGTCATGTAAGTGTGTTTGATGTATTTTGTTACCAACATATTTTGTTTCCTTTCTCAGGATGTTGCGATGGTAATCCAGCTGATGACCTGCGCCTGCCCAACGGCACTGTGGTCCGGGATGTTGAGGACATTCCTATGTTTCTGCACGGATGGATGGTGGATACGTCAGAGGATACAGATTACTTCCGCAGAGTGGGAGACAACTGCACCACCGGCAACTGCTCCAAATGTTTCACCATGCTCAACCAGAGACCTTTCTCTAAATGTCACCCCAAGGTACTACACACACAAGGTTGAGCATGGGCATCCCATTTACATCCATTGCTTTTAATATAAGCTCATTTAAATAATTATAGATTAATGTTAACTCTAAAAATCTTATTTAGCTGGTTCAGATTTAAATAATTAAATAAACATTACATTTTAAGTAAACATAATTCGGCATATACATGAGTTGTTTGCTCTTTTTTTACCCCATTTTTACCAATGTTATTATTGTTAACTAAATTAAACGAACTAAATTAAAACGATTAAAAATTATTTCCGTTATTGCTCAATCGTTTTGTAATAGAAATAAAGCTGATATAAAATAAGAATAAGTCAAATAAAAAAATAATTATTAAATGAAAAAGGACAACTTACTGTTAATTAATATTTATGTTTTGGGGTCATTTAGAGAAATTTCATCCCCACTGGATTGTGTACGCATATGTAAGTTCCCACTCACACCGTACACATGACTTGACCATTTTATATTGAATTTCCAAATGCCATTTTGCAGGTTTCTCCAGAAAATTTCTGTGATAAGATATGGGCTGGTGACCTGCATTATAAAGAGCATGAGTGTGACTTCCTGGCTGCTTATGTGGCCATTTGCTACACACATCAGATCTGCTTCAGCTGGAGGAAAAGCAACTTCTGCCGTGAGTGTGTTTACAGAAACTCTACCGGTCAAATGTCTGAAAACGTGTGTAACTAAATGTACATTTCTCAGTCTTAACTTTTGACTGGTAGTATATTTATATGCTTTTTTGTATACTTGTGTTGGTTTTTTCATTTCACAGCACTCAAATGTCCTCCTGGTAAGGAATATAAACCTTGCGTGAATACATGTAAGACCCGAACATGTCAGAACCGAGATTACTACGAGGAGAGCACCTGTTCTTCTATCAGAGAGGAGTGCGTTTGTAAAAGTGGTTCCATCCTGCATCGGGCGGACTCCGCCTTCTGTGTCACCGAGGACCAATGCGGTGAGAATGCCACACTGTGCATTTGCATGCAAAATAAAGTGTTCTTGTGATAATGGCCTATGTTATGTCCATGTGATCAGTGTGTACGGATAACGATGGTGCTCCACGTGCCCCGGGTGATGTGTGGAACGGCTCTCTGCGTGGCTGCTGTCTGTTCAAGTGTCTGGAGAACGGTAGTGTGGTTCCTGTGGAACCCGATTGCAGTTATGAACCTGCCCCGCTGTGTGAGAGGGAGGGAGAGTATGCAGTCGCCGTGCTGGAGGAAGGAGTCTGCTGTCCTAAGAAGATTTGTGGTATAAACCTATAAATACACATGGATATATGCTTCTCAAATCCATCGGAAATAGTATATCATCCTGGCACCATTGCTGTACTTTGTATATATACTATGAGCTAGAAGGCAATCATCTCTAATGCTAATGTAATGTTACATACTATACTAATGTTCAAAAGACATGTTTAAAGAAACATTTTTAAAAAATCTTTTGTAATATTACAAATGTCTGCCCTTTTTGATCGCAGACATTTGTAATGTTACAAAAGATTTCAATTTCAAATTCTGAAATAATGTATCATGGTTGCCACAAAAATATGAATCACCATTGAGCCCCAATGTTTCTTGAGCAGCAAATCAGCATATTAGAATGATTTCTGAAGAATCATGTGACACTGAAGACTGGAGTAATGATGCTGAAAATTCAGCTTTGACATCACAGGAATAAATGAATTTTTAAAATATATTCAAATAGAAAGCAATTACTTTAAATTGTAATAATATTTCAATCATTTCAATAAATTCTTGGCAAATAAATACAGCCTTGGTGAGCATAAGAGACATGAATTGGGAGTTATTGTTTGCCACCAACCTAAGGTGTATGGATCTTATGAAATCAAAGTTTGAGTTGAGTTAAGTCCATGTCTGTTTGTTTTAGGTCCATTTATATCCCTAAATAGTATTAAAAGTGAACAAAACAGACTTTCATAAGATTCTTGCAAAATGTTTAGATTTGATCTTTCTGTATGCAAATTATTATCATATTGCTCTATCACCTTCTTAATCTTTTTAAATATGTTTATTCATTTTATTTGCCTCTTTTTGTTCTTGCCACGAAAATGGCCTTTTATGCTGGCATGGCACAAACAACCAAATAAATAACTAAACAAATCAGAAATGCACATTTAAAATGTACAGTATTTTTCTTCCAAGAAAATGAACCAAAAATATGTATGGAAAAAAAAAAGCTTGTGTCTGTGTTGTCTGTGTGTGTAGAATGTAACCTCACCATCTGTCAGAGTGAAGTCCCTAGCTGTGAGAATGGAGACAAGCTGGTGATTGGCTACAGCGCTCTGTCCTGCTGTCCCGAATACAGATGTGGTAAGAGCTCATGTAATCCTTTCTTTGATTGGTTGTTTCTGTGATCAGTTGATAAGTGTCAGTCTTCTGATTGGTCTCTGTTAGAATGTGATCCGCTGGCATGCCTAAGTGTCCCTGCCCCGATTTGCAGAGAAGATCAGTTCCTGGTAGAGGTCAGAGGGGCACACGCCTGCTGCTACAGCTACATGTGTGGTAATAATACATTATAAATACTTCAGTTCTACAGGTGACATTCCATCTCTATGCTGACAATACAGAAATATAAATAAATAAATGTGTGTGTGTGTGTGTGTGTGTGTGTGTGTGTGTGTGTGTGTGTGTGTGTGTGTGTGTGTGTGTATGTATGTACTAAAATCTAAGGTTGTGTTAATACATTATTAAGATAATTAATACATATTTATAATTAATAATACATATATAATGACTAATTATCAAACATTAAAATCCCAAATATACATTGTTTATGAGATTCTGTTCTAAAATCTCTAACACTGTATAAATAATTAATTATATTATAATATAAATATATACTATATATATATTAATATACAAAGATATACAAGTATTTATAATGCCTTAAAATACACATTATAATGCATTGTTTATTAAAATAATTTATATATTTTTGTGATATTAGGGCATGCTTTAGTAATAATCTGCATATGTTTTGCAGTGTGCGAGTCCTGTATTGAACCTATACCAGTGTGTCTGCTCGGAGAGATACTGGCTGTGGATACGAACACCACGAATCACTGCTGTCCGCAGTATCATTGTGGTAATTATAACAAAAGCACAAGAAGTCACTCACTGTAACTGAAGTGCCCGGTCATTTTGTGTGTCGTAATGAAACAGAGAAACATGACGCGTTCTTGATCTTTCAGTGTGTGATATGAGTCTGTGTCCTGAGGCCAGTGTGAGTTGTGCTACTGGAGCTGTGCTTGTGAAGAGGCCCGTGCCGGACAGCTGCTGCCCAGAGACACACTGCGGTATTGGACACATGCACACACTTACTTAGATATCTAAACTGTAGCTTCCCTTTGACTTCATTTTGTTTTTAAGATGATCAAGATAATTATAGTAACTACAGAATAACCCTTACTCAAACCCTCAGATTCACCTTTTGACATTTTAGAAGGTATTATTTTGTCCCTCTATGTACTTTTCTTCCTTTTGTGGATTTTGAAAAAAAAAAAACTCTCTAAAGTACAGTTAAACTAAAAACATGCTAAAGCTCACAGATACAGAAACATTACACTAACAAGTACCATGCCATCTCCATGTGTTGTGAACACGAATACCATGTAAACAGCATGATAAATGCATTAGCTAATCATAGTACACTATCGTTTAGAATGTTGGGGTCTGTTAAAAAAAAATCTTAGAAACATTTTTTTTTCAGAAAGGATATTGGCAGTACAGACATTTATATTGTTGCAAAGATTTCTATTTCCAGTAAATTCTGTTATTTTTTTAAAACTTTCTATTCATTAAAGAATCCTAAAGAATGAATCCGTTTCCACAAAAATATTAAGCATATTAAGAATTATTTCTGAAGGATCATGTGACACGGAAGACTGGAGAAATGATGCTGAACAATCAACTTTGCCATCACAGGAATAAATTACATGTTCAAATATATTCAAATCGAAATTTATATTTCACAATATTACTGTTTTACTGTATTTTTGATCAAATAAAATGCAGCCTTAGTGAGCATAATAGACTTTCAAAAATATAAAAATATCTTATCGACCCCAAACTAGTGTATGTATCAAAGTTCCATATCACCATGATTTGCCAAAGTATTTTTTGCATGCATACACACAGTTACATTTGTAACATTTGTTTTTGTTGTTTTTAGAATGTCAGTGTCAGAGTGTCAGTGTTCCTGTCTGTGCTGCGGTGAGTGTTCAAAAATGTATTCTGTGTGTGTGAATACATTTTATAAAGTCTATTTTGTTGTGTCCAAGAATTACATTGCCATAATGATCTGTTCTGTAACTACAGTATTATTCCATGACCTTTGTTTTATAGGGTGAGGTGAAAGTGGAGGATCCAGACTCCGGCGGGCCGTGTGGATGCCCACTGTATCACTGCAGTAAGACTCAAACTAACACTAACACTCACACACTCAAAATGTCATGCTATTCAATGAAAACACAAGAAACACAAGTCTGTGTTTATGTATCTCTGCGTGTTTGTGTGTGTAGAGAAGGCAGAAGTGTGTCTGTTTCAGGGTGTGACAATATTGAACCCGGGCCAGTCTATGGTGCAATACTTTGAGGGGGAACTGTGTTACACGGTTCAGTGCCTCACACATAAAGACCCCAGCACCGGGTTCTACGCCATGGAGGTCACCACTGCCAACTGCTCTGAGAAGTGTGAACCTGTAAGTCACATGACTAATACAACTTTCAATATATGAATTAATGGATGTTTCCACATATTTTTCATGATGTTCCATGAAATTGATGAAAGTCCAGGTTTAAAGGCACATATCATGGGAGAAAAAAAACTGCTCTTCTAAATTAAATATTTCAATGTACAGTGTAGAGGTTAGTCAATCATAACAGAAGTGATTTACATATAGAAGTCTTAAAGGTACAGCACCGATTTCAGCCTTCTAACGGTTAAAGAGACAGTAGAGGATAGTCACGTAAAACTAAATTAAAACAGTTTTTTGTGGATTTCATGGAATAAACAAAACTTCAGAAGTGCAGAATAGAGAATAACATTTCTTATTTCTATATTTTTCCAATATTTTTTTTTGTGTGTGTTACAAATTTAAAATCTATATTTTTAAATCTATATTATTTTGTTTACATTTCTGTCACTGTAGCATCAGGTTTATGTCCCATCATCTGATCCACATGTGTGCTGTGGCTCCTGCAAAAACATCTCATGCTCATATCCAAGTGAAAACGGCACTACAGAAGTATTTATGGTAATCTGCACTGGAGCTTTTTATTAATGTAACCCCAAACTTACCCTTGAAGGAAACTTTCTGACATTATTTACTGTATTTATGAACATTTTCCCCTTTGAGGATGTTCACGAATGGATGTTTTGTCAGATTTTCTGGGGGCATTTTCAGCAAATTTGTCCAAAAAATATATTGCTATTGTTGGTCAGAAACACACACTCAGACAAACTGTTTTCAGGAAACAGCCGCAAATGCATGAACATGATAGGGTTTTTTTGATGTGGTTTGCAGGCGGGCAGCTCATGGGTGGCTAACTGCACACGGTTCGACTGTATGGAGACTGCGGTCGGGGCAGTAGTTCTGGCCTCTGGAGTTGTCTGTCCTCCTTTCAATGACACAGAGTGTATTCAGGTCTGACACAAATCACTGCATTCCTTTTGCTTCTTCTGTATCTGTTTGTGTTGTTGTTCTTCTAACCTCTGGGCTGTCTGTTTCAGAATGGAGGCGTGGTTCAGACGTATGTGGACGGTTGCTGTAAGACATGTGAGTAGTGTGTGTCTGGGGCTGGCTGTGCTTTCTGGGAATGCTGGGGGCTGTTTGGAACAGCATGATGGAGAAGCAATGCTGGGCTTACTACTGTAGCTGCTGGTTGCATTTTGTGGTTAGATGCTCCCTGTTGTCATGGGGGAAATGACTGCTGCTGTATAAATCTCATGGGCCTTTTCATTCTTTTCTTTCAATTTCAATTGTGCTTTTCCTTGTCCTCAATTCTCTCTAAAATACAATGATTGTACATGCTGTAATCTTGGATGAAATGTATAGAAATGTTTAGCTTGTGTTGTTGGAAACAGGGTTTCTGTGATGAAAGCCCAATGAAAGCCAGATTGCTATACAATTCCCCTCTCTATGTGTTCTTAACTCTATCTTTGTCTTTTGTGTAATCTGTGGCTCAGGCTGGTTTTTGTGCTATGGGATTGGTGTCTGTGGTTTTTAACTCTTGTCAAAGCTTGATGCTTTAGGTATAAACAATAACTTTAGCAAACCTTGAATGTTGTCAATGAGTGATTAAGTAAACTTTAACTAGAATAAGGATAGAAAAGTCATGGGAATCCATAGGTTTAAATGTGTGGGAACCTGGTATTTTACAAAATATTTATTTAAAATGCACAAAACGAATGGACTGCCAAATATTTGTGGATTTAATGCGTTTCATAAAAGCATTGTACACCTAAGTAGATCATAGAGACAATTGGCAACAATGGTCTCCTCAATCTATTTAGGCTTATGATGCTTGTGGAAAATGCAACCCTGGCCGATATTTTAGTGTTCAAAAGTTTGGGATCAGTACGGTTTTTTTTAATGTTTTTGTAAGAAGTCTCTAATCACCAAGGCTGCATTTATTTAATCAACAGTTCAATAAAACAGTAATATTGTGAAAATGTTGTTACAATTTTAAAATAACTTATATATATATATAATATATATTTTAAATGTAATTTATTCTTTTGATGGCAAATTTTCAGCATCATTACTCCAGTCTTCAGTGTCACATGATCCTTCAGACATCATTCTAATATGCTGATTTGATGCTCAAAAACATTTCTTATTATCAATGTTGATGCTGCTTAAGATTGTTGTGGAAACGGTGATATACATTTTTTCAAGATTCTTTGATGAAAGAAAAAAGTTTAAAAGAACAGTATTTATTTGGAGTAAAAATATTTTGTAACATTATAAATGTCTTTGCTGTCACTTTTGATCAGTTTGATGTGTCCTTGATGTATAAAAGTTTTTTTTAAATTTTTTTTATTTATTTATAAATCTTACTGATCCCAAAGCATTTGAATGGTAGTGTATACATTTTTTGCATTACTCATAAACCAAGGAAAGCATATTGGAAAAAGCTACATGAATCTGTTTAAGACACAGTTTTCTTTGATTATATTGGCATGGCATGCTAGAGGGATTCAGAGGTGATTTTGAGGAAGAAACTCCACATGTCTGGCATGTGCCTTTGCTGGCTATATGCTAATAATTTGCTTTCAACAAACTGGTATGTATTTTTTGTGCAAGCCGTGGGTCTGTGCATCTTTTTACGCATGAGGGCACTTGTGGGTGCAGGTTTGTGTGTGTTTGCATTGGTTTGGGGGCTCTTGCGTTTGTGTTGGAAGCTTTACGAGCGACTTCAACCAAATGAGTTTGTTACAGACTTGTGAGTTTGTGAACCTGCCCCTGTGTGTTTCTCAGGTGCTGGACTTGGTTTGTTGCCTTTTTCCGTTAGTCCAGTAACACCCACTGCTAGTACTAACTGTGATACAGGTACTCACTCATCTACTGAATTATCTTCTTTATCTGTCTCCTAACATTTTATGTGTGTTGAAGAAAATATTTTTTTTTTACTTATCTCTTTCAGTCTTGCCATATTTTCTTTTAGTTTGAGTGAATTGATTAAGTGTGTGAGACGTTTGGGCTATAATAGGAATTCTGTCATCATTTACTCACCCTCATGTTAGTCAAATTCCATCTACAATTGTTTTGCTGTGGAACACAAAAGGAGTACTTTTGAAGAACATTCATACTTTTTTTATTTTCCCAATATAGTACTGTAGCTTTACGTCTTGAAGCTAAAAAAGAATAGAATCAAATTATTCTATTTATTTACAGGAAACCTTGCCTCAGTTCTTAAATATTATAAAGCCTTGTGTTTAATTCAAATATGACAAATATTTTGGTGAAAACATGAAATAAATATTTGTTCTATTTATGGTATGCCAATTTTTTTTGTTTTTTTGTGGTTGAGCACCTTCATTGAGCTTTTTGTCTAATTTATTTATTTTATTAAAGCAAGGTCACTTTTATGAACTGTTTGGAAAAAAAAAAGGCACTGTTGTATTCCATGGAAAAAAGAACAACAATATCGGTTTCCACAACATGAGGATGGGTAAATAATGTCGGAATTGTCATATTTTATGAACTATTCCTCTAATTCTAGTACTTGTGAACATCCGTGTAACATTCAAACACAGGCGCAACTGCTTTCAAAAAACACTCATCAGCTGTCCCTCCCACCATCTCAGACACACAGCTGTGAAGTCTTGATTTATTTACTGTTGAAACCCCCTGATATCTTCAAAACCTGTCCTCCGTTTGAACCTCCAGAATCTCCGTGTCAAAATTAATGAGCTGGGAATTTACAACACACACACTGCCCTCAAAATAATTTAATGCCTTACATTTTATCATTGTCATACAAACAAAAATTACATATGGGTGAAAAGTTCAGTTTTCAATGGTGCCACTCGATCATTGTCAGACAAATGTCACCATGGTAACTAACATGTCAATCAAGTGGAGCCCCCAAGGTGCAGTAATAATAGTCACTAAGCCTGTTGTGTTAATGTGGTTTGATGTGTGTGTGCGACTCTGCGTGTGTGTGTGTGTGTGTGTGTGTGTGTGTTTACTTGACTCATTGTTACAGTCGCATTTACAAAGATTAAACATAACTTGGTTTAGTTGTCAATACAGTCCTCATGGATTGTTACGATCTTTAAAGGTCTAGGAGATGGAACGCAACATTTAGATATCACACACGAGATTTTGTCTTTCTGTCGGGAGTACAGATTACATAGTCTGTATCACTCAGTTTTCTTAGCACCTCATGAGGTCCAGAAAATCCTGCTGATAAAGCAGAGCTCGCAATAGGCAGGAATGCCAACACCTGATCACCTTATTTAAAGGAGCAAATTTTCATATTTTATATTCCTCATTTGTGAAAATTCACTACTGAACATCATTAAATCTTTATTTATTTATTTATTATATTTTTTTTTATTTTTTTTACATTTGTTTCATTATTAATAGAGTTACAACATTCATATTCTGGAAGTAAAAACTCATTTTCAAACATTCATTTTCTCCATAGAGAAATCGATTTTGAACGATAACTTATAATCCTGTAATAACAGCCCCACTGTGAGCTACAAGGTTGTTAATCCATGGTATTTGCTACTGCTGAAGCCGTCAGCCTGCATTATTTAATAATCATGTTTAACGGTAATTCCTGGTGGAAAAACGACATTACCCACGATGCTGTTCAGAAAAGTACACCAATCAGAAAGTCAAAAAAGCAACACGCACAAAATAGCTCTTTAGCTCCTCCCACTCCCATTAAGTACTGCGAATGACGTAATCAAGTCGATCTCTCTACACTTAAAATACTGAAATGTTTGTGTGTGTGTGTGTGTGTGTATATATGTATATATATATATATATATATATATATATATATATATATATATATATATATTTATTTATATATTTATATATTTATAAATTTATATATATGCATATTTTGCAATTAACTAAAAATGTTTTTTTTAAGTATGCAATCAACATTTGTAAATGAGTAGTTGTATATTTATCCATCGTTTTTAATTTGATTATGCTGTTCGCAATGCTTCATTGTAGTTCTTTCCCTCCCTGAAGCCGTACTTACCGTTAAGTACACAGTCTTGTTCCTTTGTCTTTTTGTCCGATTTTCAAAAACTATAGTGTTTCAAATCAAATCGCCTCGATTGGCTTGGTTCATGGCTTTAACAAAGACTTTTTAAAAATCCCTACGGGAGAAATGAATGGAAAAAAAATACTTCCGGATTCAGCGCCGCTGAAAAAGGGCACAACCACTGCTGCATTCTATAATGTTATGGCATAAAATATCAGAAATATTGTAAAGTACTAATTACTATAAGTATGTTGAACATCAAAATGACATCTATTTAATTTCTTACTGCATGTTCCTGGTCTCATTGCGAGCACATTATTCCAATTATTTGTTTTCAATAATTCAATGTTAGTTAATGTCATGTTACAGCAATAATAGGAAATAACTTTAGTCAATTCCGGATGGATAAAAAAAACGTACAGTGCTTAGCATAAGTGAATACACCCATACAAAAGTTGACTAAAACGAGGAATAAAAAATCATCTTTTGGAAATTGATCTTAATGTCTTAATTAAAAAAAAAGAGGAAAAATCCAACCTTTAAGGACTCCAATTTTCTTTGTGAATGAATAATGTATCGTAAATAAATAAATGTGAGATTTGAGAGATTGAGATTAGAGATAAAGATTGTCATGGGGTACTTTCTATAAGATCATCTCTCTATGCTATTGGCAGCTATTCTCTATCCAAACCAGCTATTGGCTAACTGAAATAAAACCATGGCAATCTCTAGGTATGGTGAAGGTTATGTGATGATGTGGGGCTATTTTAATTCCAAAGGCCAGGGGAACTTTATCAGGATGCATAGTATCCTGGATCCATGAAATAACTGGCCTTTAAAAATCTAAAACTGCCTGCCTATATGGTAATTTAACATAGGGGTGTCCTGACTTAAGCCCCCTGTATTTTAAGGAAGAACATTTATTTACTTACGATACATTATTCATTCACAAAGAAAATTGGTGTCCTTAAAGGTTGGATTTTTCCAAATTTTTTTAAATTAAGGCATTAAGATCAATTTCCAAAAGATGATTTTTTTATTCCTCTTTTTAGTCAACTTTAGCATGGGTGTGTTTACTTATGCTAAGCACTGTATGAACAACATTGTTTTCTATTATTTAAATGTTTTATTTAATACATTCTAAATTGTTATTATTATTTTATTTAATATTGTTTAATGTAGCTTTTAAAACGAAAACGTGCATGTTTGTGTTAATTTGTAAGTCACAATTTTTCTGTGTGTGTGTGTGTAGGCAAAGAAGATGGTAAAACCTGTAAGAGAGTCGCCATCAGGACCACGATCAGGAAAGATGACTGTAGAAGTAATGCACCTGTGAGTGTGAAAGATTCACATCAAAATTGCAATTCCTATTGTTACATATATACATTTTCTGTTGTTCTAATCTATTATATTAGGCTCGCTTATATTCTTTAATCCAGAGGTCTTCAATCCTGCTCCTGGATGCCCAAAGCCCTGTAAAGCTTATCCGGCTTGCTTTAGCTTATGATTTCCAAGCGATCCTGAAGAGCTTGATTAGCTGGTTCCGGTGTGTTTGATTAGAGTTGGATCTAAACAGTGGACAGTAGACCTCCAGAAGCAGGGTTGAAGACCATGCTCTATTCTATTCTGTTCCCCATCCATCCCCTGGAGTTGCTAACCTCATCTCTCTTGGTTTTTCTCTTCAGGTGACTGTGTATTCATGTGATGGAAAATGTCCATCTGCCACCATCTTCAATTTTAACATTAACAGTCATGCACGTTTCTGCAAGTGCTGCCGTGAGAACGGCCTACAAAACCGCATCATTCAGCTGTACTGCACTCGAAATGCCACTACGGTGGACTATTACTACCAGGAGCCAATGGACTGCTCATGCCAGTGGAACTGATTCTTTGTGGACTGTGTGCAGTAACGTTAAGATCTCAGTGAGAGCACAGATCATATACAGTATAGTATCTGTAAAACTGCTAACTACTAACACATCACTGTTTTTGTTTTTGATATCTAAAATGTATCTGTAATACCTTAATCAAACATTCATTAGAATAAGAACAACAAACTGCTGTTAAATTTGTGTATTGTTTAGATTTTAGAGTATTAACATTAAATGTTATCCATAAACATTTTAAGTACACTTATACTGTACATCTTAAGATCTTAACTTAACCAAATGCTTTATTTAAATGCAACTTTGTGCTTTTTCTAACAAAATCACATTTCTTATTAATTAGAGGGGGAAAAAATTACGAGCCAGTCTTAAGTAGTTATTTGATATTTCAGTAACACTTGCAATAACGTCACAATATAACATTGGTTAATACATTTACTAACATTAACTATCAATGAGCAACACATTTGTTACGGTATTTATTGACCTTTGTTAATGTTAGTTAATAAAAATGTAACTGTTTTTTGTTAGTTCCTGTTAGCTCAGGTCCATTAAATAATATTAAGAGATACAACTTTTATTTTTTACTAATGTATTAATACATTTTGAAATTATATTAACATTAACTAAGTTTAATAAATGCTTTAGAACATTTTTTCTTTGTTAGTTCATGCACTGTAAAAAATTATATGATCAATAAGTTATGACTATTTGTTTTTACATTGCTCTAACTCATCAAAATAAGTTAAGCAATTTCAACTTTTTTATAAGTTATACAAGATTCAACTAATTTGTTAAAATCAGTTTAATTTAATATAAGTTGAAATTACTTAAAGTTGATTGTACTTAAAAAAAATTAAGGCAGCAACTTTTTTACAGTGTGTCAACTACTGTTGTTAAATAATGTTAGTAATAGGAATCTTGTTGTAAAGTGTTACTGATATTATCTGCTTGACAGGCGCACACTTCCTGTCACTAGTTGTGTTCTGTCTTAGCCGTCTTTAAAAAAAAACATAACTTGATGAACTTGAATTTTCCATACTATAGCCATAATGTCAAAAAATTGATTTCAGCTGCAAATGATCAAAATTGTGTAAGCCTAAAAAGGATTAGCATTTTGTAAAACACCTAAAAACCTGCATGTTATTGTCAATGTTTTTTAAATAATGAAATAAAAATACCAAAAAAATTGCACTGTGCAAATCAATCATTTAATTGATTTACTAAGCTATTTTGTACCACTCGATTATCCACAGATTATTATACCGCAGATATGAATCATTTTGAACATATTTCACCTTTGTGTGTGTAAATATTTCATTTAAGTCATTTCACTGTAAAATTACCAAATGGACTATCAATAAAACTGCAAAAAAACAATTGGCATCCATCGCCGGAAGAGTAGGATCTTTACCCTGATCTAATTTCAGAAGTGGTTTATTAACTAGATCAGCCCACGCATGACTTGAGTTATATCCTGCCGAGTTGTGTTTTGCTTTCAAGTCGGATAATTAAAAAGTAAAAAGTTCCTCTCCTCCCTTGTGTACATCTGCTGAATCAGAATTTAAAGGAATGTTGCGTGTTCAATACAGTGAACTGTTGATTTCCACAGAGACTAACATCAAACTTTACTAGTAAAAACTTTACTGGGGTACTGGTATAGAAAAAGCACACGCTTCAAAAGCTGGAGGAATAGACATTTTAAAAAGCTGTATAACTCTAACACATTTTTGTAAATGAATTGATACATTACAATCTAACATCCATTGCAAGTGCGTTTAAATGTAACTTGAACCTGAGACATTTCTAAACCTTGCATTATGTTTGTAAATGCCTTATTCTTGACAGCTAATATAAATTATGTTTTATTCTCAGTGGGTGATGTAATACATGTAGGAGTCTGGTGGGTGTTAGTGTGGGATTTTTTTGTGCCTGTTTTGTTCACTTCGCGACTGACCCTACATGACTCCCACGTGCTGACTCTGTTGTCTTGACAGCCTGCACTTTATTTCGATTCGGTCAAAAATGAAAGAAAAACATGTAGTGGAGAGGCTGATCTGACTGAATGAGACCCAGACGCAGAGCTGCTTTCAAGAGGAGGTGTGGTTGAATCCTCCAGTGTGTTTTGTTATGTTATAAGATGCTGGCCTGGGCATCTGAAGTGGCAGAGGAGGCGTGCCCTCAAGGAATGTTGGGTATTTTCATGTAAACTGAACTGAGCCCATTTTTCGCTCTAAGATGCCACGGAGTGCTCTTGTGACCACAAAGACTGTTTTAGGATGCTGCTGAAGTTTGATCATACTATTGTAGTGTAGGTTATTATTACAGTGCAAGCTGCAAGGCTAAAGACCTCAGTGTTTTACTTTAAGAATATGGTGTCGTCTATGGACGCTGGAATTATGGGATGGAGCTCCATGGACAAAGTTCTGGCCTTGTTTTGGCAACTTCTGCACTTCTTTCAGGTAATAATTCATTTAAACAGTTCATTCGAGATGGATCACTTCATCTTCAAGTGCAGAAAGGCAATTGTCTGCTGTGAATTAAGAAATAAAGAAATATATACAGGTTACATAACAAAACCTGTTTATGTTAGAAATAATCTAAGCTGGAATAGTTATTTAGAAAACTTTAAAGTCAACATGAAATCAAAATTGACTGTTTGCTTTCTTAATGTTCCTGTGCCATTATTCATTAGTTAAGAATGAACTTTTAATGAAAGACTATAAAGACAATACAATCTTTCATCAAAACGTAACTTTTGCATCTGAAATGACTTTCCTTTTCAGCCGTGTTTATGCTGTAAAAAAAATATTTTCATGATTTGTCACAAATTTTGTTTCTTTTGTCAAATCAACTTTGATAATGTGATTCAGATAACATAACATTTTGCGTTTCTGTTGATTAAACCAATCTCCTTTATTGTATTAACTCAAATTTTTAATTTCAATGACCTCAATATTTACCCAGGTAACTTACTTTAAGGTAAACCAACAATACTTTCTTTTGTTTGTTTGTTGTGTTTTTGTTTTTACAGTGGATTGACCAGAAATAATGTTGATCAAAAGCTAAATACTGCTTTTTTTTTACATTATTTTGCAGCCTTTGTAAAATCTTCCAGATAACAGTGATTCAGCTGTGCCTAACAATAACAGGTTTTGGCAATAATATTGCAATAATTTTTTTTTACCTCCCTCTGGAATACAAGTCCCTTTTTTAATCATTGAATATCCTGTGTAGTACATGCAGAACTGGGATGTGAACATCTTTCCCATGTTGATTTTTATAGGTCTTATAGGGAGCATAATGAAGTAGTATTAAAGGCTTGATAGAAAAACAATGATCTGCACCCAATCCCTAGATTTTTCTTTCCTCTTGTTGTCCTTCAGGCTTTCAGTCTTCCATGTCCCAGAAGTCCATCCTCTGTCCATGTGCAGGTGGCGTTTCAGTGTTTTCCGTCACAGACAGCTAATTTTTACACACTTTCATTGGGAAACAAGGTGTGAAGCAAACACTATCCCTCTCAAATGAACCTGGTCTCAAAATTATTAACACACATTAATAATATGTTTGATTAATTGATTTTCCCTGTCAGGTGCTGTGCAGTATTGCAGTTTGTGAAGACGTGTGTGAGTGTGTGATGAATTTCAGAGGACCACAAGTGTATGAGAAACTGGAATATAGTCTGCAGTCATACAACAACACAGAACTGCTGGATGCCAAGACTTTCCAACTTGGTAGCACGCAGCAGCTTCAACCCAAAAATGAGCATACTGTTTTATTTATTTATATTTTATTCATTGAGATTCTACTTTGTTTTAATACTCTTTCTTTGCTCTATTGTTAGTTCCCCTCCTGAGCTCCTCTTTAAGCATGAAGATCTCATCCACGACTGCCATGTTCAGCTGGTCAACATTAGATGGTGAAAATGTCTTGGATGTGTGTTTGGATGAGCAGTGTTGGGTTGCATCCCATTTTCAGCCATTCCACCAGGTGAAAGGATTACAGCCCGGACGTCGTTACAATGGCATTGTGAAAAAGAAAACATTCTTCCCTCAACTCCAAATTAACGTTACACAAAGCCTTCAGCTGGCCATAAAGACGGGTACGTGCAAAAACACATATTGTTGGGGCTGTGATGAATTGCTTGTGTTCCTTTATTACCACTTTATAGTCACTTTAGTTAAAGTTTTTTGCTAAATACATCAAGGTAAACGTCTCAAAAGTAAAGTAGACCCAAAATTGTTTCAACTGGGCTTGATGCCGTAAGAGAACCTTTTAGAGTTTCTCAAAAACTTTTTACTCTCTAGTTATGTAATTACAATTAACATTTATTAATGAAACTTGTTGCGGGATTCGAGATTTTTGGTGAATATTAACTTAAAATTCAGTCTATTTCTCACACAAAAATGACACGCATGACTTCAGAAGATTTGAGATGTAGTGCAGAAAGACTAAAGACAAGAGTAAAACTATTAAAAATACTTTTTTTTAAATTGAAATCAAACTGAAATAGAATATAAATATTAGATTAGAACTTTGTTAAAAGTTAAGTTAATGTACTAAAATGACTAAAACTGAAATAAAAAATAAGCTAAAAAGAAACTAATAAAAATGACAAAAGCACATAAATTTATCTAAATATGGAAACTGAAAATATAATATAATAACTCAAAGCTAAATTAAAATGTTAATAAAATGAAAAGTTGTTTGGATTGATTTGATGGTGCTTTTTTGTAATTTTTTGGGATAATATAATATTTGACAGTATAAATCACCATTCACTTTTGTTGAATGAAAAAGTGTGGATTAGAGCTCTTCTTTTTTGTAATCTCCATTTTTCCTCCATGAAATAACAAAATATCATCCTGATATGGAATTACACATGTTTGAAGAAGATGAAAACTTAAGTAGTATAAAAACTCGTAAAGACACACATACACTGACGGTGTAACTTGTCCTCCGGCAGGTCAGTGTCCCGTTGGTTGGCTTGCTGTGGGGTGGAGCTGTTATAAGGTGAGCCCAAGGTTCAAGTCATGGTCTGGAGCGAAGCAATTGTGTGAAAGATCAATCCCAGGGTCACATCTGGCCAACATAAAGACAGATGCTGAGTTTCTGTCCATCACATCCTTCTTAAAGTCCTGTGACCATCTTCTGCTGTTGTGGACGGCTTTGAATGACCGAGAGGTACGTCAAACACACATAAACAGTAATGACGTACAGTGTTACGTACCTATATTTTTGAAAGACATGAGCATGCAGCATGTATACTTTGAACAGTGTGCAAATTGTGCGTATGCATATATGAATATGCTTTTTCATAAATTTGAGACATTTTATACAAAATTGGAAATTAAAATGGAAAACAACTAACTTGAGGTCATGTGACGAAAATGTAGCATAATAGAGTGCACCAGTGCCCGTCCACTTTTTCAGCGGCCTTGGTTCTTGAAGGTTTTCTCTAAATGGTCTTCTTTAAAGAGTTGAACCAAACTAACCAGTTACTAGGTGAATCACAACATTACAAACTTTTATTTGCAGCAAAAAAGTATTTGAAATTCAGAGAAAAAGATACTGACTTTATGGGATTGGGCAGATGCTGAAGATGCTTGTTTCTATTCTCTGATTGGTGGAGCTTTCTTTGCAGAATAATGGATAATGTAGTTTTTCACCAGGAATTCCACAGTTAAATAAGTTGAAATAATGCAGACTAATGCAGAGAACAAGCTCATAGCTCACAGCAGTCTGTCTTTAATTGTTTATAAGATATCCTTATTGAAAATAAATGGGGTTTTTACTTCCGGAACCAGGCTGTTGAATTCTAAAAAATAATTTTTTTTGTTGCATACTGAAACTTAGGATGAAAAATAGGATGCAGAATGTAGTAGCCTATATTCAGCCTCTGTTTTTAATATCTACAGACAGACGGTGAACTCCGCTGGTCTGATGGCTCCGCCTACAACTTAAATATTGATGTGACATCATCTCTTGCACCCAATCAAACAGGCTGTGTTGCGATGCAGAAGAATGCCACTGGTGCAGGATACTTCTTCACTGCTTTCCCGTGTTACCTGCAGCTCCCCTATATATGTCAAGAGGAGTGTGAGTGAAGAAGAGAGATAAGGGGGGTATGATTTACACAAGCAGGACATCTTCCTCGATCAAAATCCACTGTTGTTCTTGGAAAAAGGGGTTGGGTTAGACTCAGGATTGATTGGGTTGATAGGAATGTTGTTCCTGGACCAACAAAGCTTCAGGATCCAGGAATATGTCCTGTTTTGATTAATTAAACTGTGTGATAAGCATTTTCAGAGAAGTGTCCTGAGGAAGACTGTATTGCTCAGAGGTTGCTTTTTTATACTGTAGCTCTGGATTTTCTTTTAAAGGGGCTATAATTCAGAAAGCCTTGTTATTAGCAACATTGGTAGCCGTTAAGTGAACTGCAGCCGGCAACTTAAAGGGTTAGTTCACCCAAAAATGAGTCATTAATTACTCACCCCCATGCTGTACCAACCCCGTAAGACCTTCGTTCGTCTTCGGAACACAAATGAAGATATTTATGATTAAATCTGAGAGGTTGATCACTCCTCCATAGGCTACCTAAGGGAATGAAACTTGACGGCCCAGAAAGTCATTAAAGAAAATGTTTAAATATTCCATGTCGCAACAGTGGCTCAACTAAAAGTTTATCAAGCGACGAGAATACTTTTTGTGCGAAAAAACAAACAAAAATAACGACTTTATTCGACTATTCCTTTTCTTCCTTGTAGGCCTGAAACGAGACTTCAAGAGATTTCCACGACAAATTAACTGAAGTAGTTGAAGGAGATCGCAATTCTCGCGCATGCGTCGTGGAAATCTCTTGAAGTCTCGTTTCAGGCCTACAAGGAAGAAAAGGAATAGTCGAATAAAGTCGTTATTTTTGTTTGTTTTTTCGCACAAAAAGTATTCTCGTATTCTTTCCTCTCAATAACAAGAACACACAACAAAAATGACAGCGGTGAGAAAACAGCAGTTAAGAAAGTATTGGCTCATAGTAATGTGAATATGTTTGCACCAGATTGTGTCGACAAATGAGGTCATTAAAATTACACTGTTATGATAGTTTGATTATAAAGTAGGCTATATTTGAGAGTATATAGATCTGGCTATGTGAGATGGGGGGAGGGACCAATATTTCTAATTATTGCAGTGGACTGCAGTCCCCCTCAGAGCCCTATCACACACCCGGCGCAATGTAGCGCCAAGCGCGACGCAAGTGTTTTTGCTAGTTTCAGCCCGACGCAGTTATCATTTTCACGTCCTGCGCCACGTTGTTTAAATAGCAAATGCATTTGCACCCATTTGTGCGCTCATTGGCGTTCTGGTCTAAAAAAGAGGTGTGTTCAGGCGCATTGTTGGTGCGTTGCTATTTTGAGGCAACTAAAATAGACTGCAAAAACCTGATCTAAAGTCAATGGCGCAATATTTGTTTTGTTATTTAAAGAGCGCGTTAGTAATGTGCACCTATAGGCGGGTCCAACACGCGCATACACTCTGCTTATTACACACACAGGGACGCGCAGCAGCACACAAACTCAAAATAAAAGGATTACAATGTAAAAGATTAATATTGTGTACATAAAGATATGGTGGAATCCGGTTTGTCCCGTAGATGGTCTGCTTGTACACTTTAACATCACGCACAGATCCGTTTGCCCTCTGGAGACGCGTTCCGTTTCCAGAGCGCTCTTTCCGTTTGCAAATCACGCCATGTAAATAGCGAATCTGCCATGGTGCGAACGCAACTGGCTTTTAAAGGGAACGAGAAATTACACTCTGATTGTTTTTTTGCACATTATGCCCAAAACACACCCATTATTCATTCAGAGAATAGAGACAACCCTTTTAGACCATGCGCCGGGTGCCCCGACCATTTTTCCCGTCGGTAAACTACCAAAAGTGGATTCGGACACGCCCTAAGTGCACTTGCGCCCTGCACTCTAGACCAGGGGTTTTCAAATTGGGTGAATGTGAGCCTCCCCTTACAGTAGGTTAGGACAGCCAAGCCCCCCCTTCCCCAAAATCCCGCCCACCTGCCCTAACCCACACACGCCTCTGCAGTAAATGCCATCTTTTTGTGTTCCAGGCAATGATGAGTTTCAATAAAAACTGATAAAATGTAAATATTTTTTAATGTTGTATTTGAACTTTTTTAAAAGTGCATTCATAAACTATTCTTTGCAACAGCAAATCATTTCCAACTTCATGCAGGCCTAATTGAGGCTACTTTTAAAATCACTAGGATCACTAAAATCAGTAGGCCTGACCACAAGTCAACAAAACATGCTTAACATGTGTAATGCAATGAGTAATGTTTCGCCGATGCATGGGGTTTGCTTGCCTTTGTGACACAATAAGATGTTTCTGTCGCCTTCATGTTAATAGTGCCAAACAACTGTATTGTGCTTTTTTTTGTGACTGCAAATCATCACGCTTCTTCTCAAAAAAACTCAACTGGCTTGTTCAGTAAATTTGTGCTTAGTTTCAATGTGACGCTGAAGTTTGCATTGTCTCATGCTATTATTTACTAGCACCTCCTTGCAGACCACACACTGCGGCAGAGGTGCACCCTCGGACCCCAACTACTCGAGATCATATTTCCTACGTTTTTTGGTGGGTCCTAATTCTCCCCTAATGCTGACTTTTGTTGACTTGGGACAAGGAAACAATGCATTTTAAAGCTAATACACGCACGCACAATTACCGATATCAGGGGCTAAAGTCCTGAGTCTGAAATTTTTTATGGCAGCTTTTTATGAATGAAGGCGAGTATCACTGATATTAATATAGCTACTGATGTCTCCATGAAAATGATTTTTCTCCAAATTTTAAACATTTATTAGGCTATATAACAACTTTTAATTGAAGTTACCTTAAAACAATCCTCACTTAAACCCATAATAAATGTCATATTTACCTGTACCTTTCCTGTCTATGAAATATACATAAATTGAAAGGTTATAAAACAGTCCGCACTGCATAAATTATAAATGAAATATAGATTAAACCTTATTAAAGGTTCTTTAGTCAAGAGCAGTGAGTACTTTTCTCTGTCCCCTTTGTTCTTTGGTTAACTTTACGGACAGAGAGAATGAGTGGCTTCTGTCACTTTAAGATCTGCCGCATCTCATTCTCTCACTAGGGGAGAGCGGGGCACAACCTGACACATTTTGGTTTTGGCTAAATTATTTAAAAAATAATTAAGTTAGATTCATCTTTTTTTTTACACAAGCAACATACACATCTCTGCAACAAATGAACACTTAAAGTTTTTTTCTAGGAGCTTCCATTTTCGTACAGTTGCACTGAAAGTGACAGAAGTGCAAATGTTACAACCTACCCCATATGCGGGGTTAATTGGGGTTAGTTGTAACACTTGTGTGTAACACACATAATTCAGTACTATTTTATCTGTATAGTTTGATATTGTTTGTGCATATGTATAGATAGATATCCATACATCCATCCCTCATCCAATCATCATTCTATTATGGATCAGTATCATGGATAGAGACATAGAAAAGGGCTGCACCGTTTTGCAAGCAATACATAAATAAATAAATTAAATCATCAAATATTGTAATTGCAATTGAATTACATTTATGTGTGGCAGCTGCATGTAAAATTATTATTATTGATAATAATAACAGTAATAATAAAAACGCTTAAAATAAAAATTTAAAGGGTTTATTGCATTAAAACCAGACTATATTTTTTTTTAAAAGAAACAAGTGATCAATGCATAGTAAACTAAATAAAAACAATTAAATTCCAACATTGTTTGTGAAAGTCCAACAAAGTTAAATATATAAATAAATAGGCCTACTCAAACCTAAAAGTTGTGTGGCTCCGTTTTCATTTGATCATCATTGTACACTTGGCGGCTTAGTTAACACTGTCTGTGCTACAACTAACCCCGCTGTGTAAAACATATTTTAAGCCTAGCTAACAGTTGCTAGGATTTGCTGACATGTTTCAAAACGGTGCAATGTTTTAGCCAACAAGACAGTAATTAAGGCAATATAAAGTTAGATTTGGTGACCTACACACCCAACTCAGAAACCGAAAAAAATCTATGATGAAAAATGTACTTGCATGGTGTCAAAACACTCTTTGTCCAGTATCTTCATGAAATCTAATCGAAACTTTCCACAAATTCGCGGGAGACCGTCTTCTGGCAGCGAGAGAAAAAGAGCAGAAACACAACCGGCTTGATCCCGAGGTCCGTGTTACATTTAACCCTGCGTTAGGTTGTGCCCCGCGCTCCCCTACTCTTCCTATTTAAGATTTTATTTAACTCATTTAAGACAATTCTTGTGAGGATACTCGACAAAACGGACATTTTGGCATAAATGTGTGGGTTAATGTTCGTTCAAGTGCGAAAGAGAACTGGATACGGGCGCGCGTCTTTCTGTGCGTCATGCGTGCGTGCGTGTGTGTGTGTCTGTGTGTGTGTCAGGAGGACATTCACTGACAGCGCGTTCTCTTTTGTCTTGTCACGAATGGATGGTTTAAAAGTATTTGCGTAAATAAGAGCGTGATCATATACAAAAATGTATCGCATGCGTTGCCGGAATAATTTAAGCCCTGTTATGCTCTGATACAGATATTTTTTCTTCGCGGGTCGCGCCTCCCCTGTGCCTCTTTGGCGCCCCCCAGGGGAGGCGCACCTCACCTATTGAAAACCGCTGCTCTAGACCATGCGCTTAGATCGTTAAAATAGGGCCCTCAATCAGGGGCGATTCTAGGATTTTCCTTTTAGGGGAGCTAAGCCCCCATTAAGGGTATGATTAAAAAAAAAAAAAAAAAAAAAAAAAAACAAGGTAAAAGTTTAATTTAGGGTCTAATGCTCACTTTCATTACCATGCAATTGCAGGGTTTTATAATCACTGTACCGTAGTCATGAATTCGAGTTGTGTTAGATAGGGGGGTTCGGGGTTTCCCCGAGAAAATTTTTAATTCTCTGAACTATTATGTGCATTTTAAGATGTTTTGAAGGCAATTTTTTTTGGGGATAAAACCATTTCAGTTGGCAGCTGATTATTTTTCTCTCCTCATCAGCATCACACTCTTTTTCTCTTTGGGGGTCAACTGGTTGATTTTGCCTATGAATCATTTTCTCAGACGTGTTCATTTACTGAAAACTACTAGGAAAGGTAACTAAGTTTATAAAATTAATTCACATTAAAGGTTACACATTCATTATTGATTTTATGCCTTATCACATATTTGTATATGTGCACTGAAAGCATCAGCACCAAAACCAATTGTGTGCAAGCACACTTGGGATAAGGCTCTTTCTGATTCTGATTCCTAATACAGGGCTGTAGACAGGGCTTTATAATCAAAGAGGTCCTGCATTTGAGGTGGAGGTTTGGGGGTTAATTTTTTTAATCTCTGAAATGTGCATTTCAAGACGTTTGAAGACCAAAAAAAGGATAAGAAATAGCTTTAAAACTATGTCAGTAGACTATTTGTCAATACCTTCTCTCTCCTCATCTCCATCTTCCTTTCTTTTTTTTTCAGTCTCCTCATCGTGCCCTTTCTCTTCCCCTCATAAAGCTGAGCTTTTTTTTTTATTTACTAAAGGCTATAATTTGTATTAGGTATATTTTCAATATGTACACATTCACTATTAATCCTGTACCTAACAGGATGAAAACGGCTTTGTTAATGTTTTTTTGTCCACTCACAATGACAGTAAACGAATGATTACATTAGGCTGACGTTACATGCCTAATTTCAGTTCAAAAGTGCAAAATTAGACAAAACTATATTAGTTTTCCTGATTATTTTTTGTCATTCGTTTAACTTTAATGACCTCAAAAAACTGTAAAATATATAACGTTATAAGTTTAGCTACTTACATCTTATCTCGCACTTGCCCGTGCACTGAAGCGTCGAGTTGTGCTGCTAAAATTCGCGCTCAGCGTCTGTGAATGTAAAGCCCGCCTACTTTGATTTGATTGGTCATCTCAAATATTCTAACATTGACGAGCAGTGTCAGACCAAAGGGCTCAGATGAACACACACACAGACTTTCCTCTCTTTTTAACGCGCACTCTGCTCGGCGCCACTGCGGATTAAGGATGAAGAACGCGCTGAATCTGATTAAAACAAGACTGAAGCGAACACGAATTTGTGTAGCATATTAATCACAAATTCTTAGGGGGGCTAGGCATAAATTTAGGGGGGCTGAAGCCCCCCTAAAAAGGGCCTAGTGACGCCCCTGCCCTCAATGTCTATGGTGCTTAATTAATCCCTTTTCTTTGCATGACACATTGACATTGCAGTACAGAATAGCTCTTTTGGCATTACCCTGAACATTGTATAAGCATTTAATGTGTCCTAGAACAAAATAGAGGCTTTCAGGAGAGTGTGTAACTGTAGTACTGTATCTTTTTTATTTTCCTGGCAAAAAACGTCCCGAGTCCTTCACATAAAAATCTGTCTATACAGGAATCATAGACAACCTAGGAGGTTGGGGAAGGTCTTGTTTTTCAAGTTCCCTTACAAGCTGTCCACACACTGGCAAATAAAGGTGATTAATAAATGACAATTCTTACATATAGCCTCTTTAACTATAAACTTTGTCTCAGATGTTTCTCCGGCATCATTAGAAGAATTAAAAGTAGATTCGAATGAGACAAATGCTGACATACAATTATAAAGCCATAAAATGGATGTGGATTGAAGTTATTATTAAGAAAATCTAAGACTAAAACTATTACAAATTATTTTCGTTAGTTGAAATAAAGCTGAAATAATAGAACAGAAATAGAAATATTGCCTTGGCAACTAACTGAAATAAGTGGAAGTACTGAAATGACTAAAACTGAAATGAAAATAAAGCTAATTTTAAAAATATATAAAAAACTAATTAAAATGACAAAAGCACTTAATGAAAATGAAACCTAAAAATTAAAAAATGTAAGAATTCAAAATATTAATACAATTAATTTTAATTATTTGATTATTTGGTTTTACAACAATTCGATGAGAAATGTTAAGTTAGTTTTAGGTCTCTGACTTTTGATTGTAGACTTTGGTATCTTAGAAGATCTGAGCACAGTTTGAGATGTTGAGAACTTTTCTGAAACTCTAGAGTATATCCATGAGATGAGAAACTGTGATTACTGGAATCTTTTTGTAAGGAAAAATAATTGAGAAGCAGTGGGCCAAAATGACACCTTCAGCCCATCTCTGAGACTATATTTTGTTGGGTAATAGTACACTGTGATGTCCACTTGTAAAGGGGCATTTGTAAGGACCCTTCTTTAAACTAAAATGACAAATGGGACACCCAGTGGTCTTGTGGACTTCACAGATTGGCACAAAATTGCTGGTCCACTTGAAATGTGACAACCGGTACAGGTATTTGCAGTATAATCTCAATTTACTCTTCATTTATTTTAATTGCTGTCCAAGAGATAACAATATGTGAGATTTCATTTGTGGCTTTCTTTTAGAATAATCTTATCTATGTGTGTTTCTGTTACAGTGTTGCAGAGCAGTAGGGAATGGCTGTTCCTGGAGAGTGTGTGCGAGACAGAAGCAGCATTTATCTGGTCTAATGAATCTCAACTTGACTTATCTGCTGGTTTTTCACTCGCTCTACAATCAGAAGATGACTCAATCGATGGAACCCTGTCAAATAGGCCACTCATAAACACTCAAGGCAGAGTGAGAGTTCAAGGTCTCTCTCCTGGGCACGTCTATCATTTCTCACTGGTTCTTACACGACCCAGTGGGGCGTCTCAGACACTTGGACCCATTTTCATCGCCAATACAAGTACGTTTCTACATCCAGCACACATTAAAGGAATAGTTTACCCAAAAAATAACTGGTTTGTTTGTTTGTTTAATGTTGCAGAGCCAAATCCTCCTCAGTATCTCACAATGACAGCTGTTACGTCCAGTCAGATTGCAGTGTATTGGACCGCCCCTGATTCTACCCAGAATGCTCTATTCAAGCAATACATCCTGCACTGGGTGGATCTCTCCTCTGGCAGAAGCCATTCTATTAAGTTAGACAAGACAAATCAGAGTGCTGTGATTGTTGGGTTGAAGGCGTCTCATGCTTACAAGATCACAGTTTTGTCTGTCACTGCTCAAGATGTGGAAAGCAATGACAGTATGTCCGTGACTGTCATCACAGGTAGGTTTTGCCCAAAAAATAACAAAGTGTGTAGGAGATACTGAGGGGTGAATTCATTTTTGTGTGCAGTATTTCCATCCAAAACTATGTCTTATCAACATGCCAACCACAGCTCAACTTAACAAAAATACTATACACAAGATAGCACTGTGCAAATGAAGCTATTTGTGTGTGTGTGTGTGTTTGGGGGGATGGGGGGTGTTTACAGTTTGTACTGTAGAATTTACATAGAATAGAATAGAAAAATAGAATTTACAGTTTGTACAGTATAAAAATCATTACGTCATTATAAAAAAATTGTGCATGTAATGATTTAATAACACTGTTAAATATAATCTTTAGCAGATCTCAAAAAGAATATCACAACATTATATTTGAACAGTGTAAAAAATGGATGTCTAATGTCACTGGTAGCATTCAAAACATTTGACTTTTAGTGTTTTATTTATTTAGACTAAATTGTATAGAAAATTATTATCAGCCAGTTATCAGGATCAGACAGAATTTTGCTGCATCCCTAAATTTGGAAAATTTCAGTGTATAGGTCGGATGTCAGTTTATACCGGCTGGTCCTAATTACCCATGCCACCTTGTTTGGTGCAATTACCTTATTTGCATATTGTTTTACTGAATGAGGTGATAAAACAGTGTAGACAATGTTTGAAAATAAGCAGATGCTTATAAAATAATTCTGAATGAATTCCCCCCTCAATTGGTTTTAATAATTTGGGTTTTCAGCCGGTTATGGAGAGCTACATAGATGTTTTGTGTGTTGATGTCTGTGTGTTTTTTAGAGGTTAGTCCTCCACGCAAGGTCTCAGTTGATGCTGTGGGTCTGGAGAACGTGACTGTGTGCTGGTGGCCTTCACCTGATGAGGAAGTTGATGAATATTACATCCGACTCCGCCCACAAACAAATCAGGCCCAAACTAGAGAGTTCTGGGTAAATAGCTCCACCTGCGTCTCTCTTGCACAGCTCAAACCAGGTGGGACGTATGAAGTGGGAGTGGCTGCAGTGAGGGACAAAAACAGAAGCGCACCAATTACCATTCGAAAGACTCTGAGTATGATTCGTTTGTTTTTATCTTCCTTTTCCTTCATTTCCCTTATGATGCCTCTGTCTCAGTCTATAATATGTATTTTTATGCTTGTTTCAGAACCTGATATCATCCAGATAGCTGTCCCATATACAGTTGGCACACATTCTGTGGAGCTCTTTGTGCAGATGCCCAGAAACAGCATTTATGACGGCATCACCATTACTTACCAAAATAATCGATCCTGGACGCCAGTGTCCAAAGACAGCACCAAAGTGGTAGTCGGCAGCCTGAATCCAGGGACACAGTATAACTTTTATGTGTTTGTGACCAGCAGAGACACAAGCAGTGACGGTTTTGCTTTACCACCTGTGAGCACCTGTGAGAAAACATTTGAGAAACTTTTACTCTTATTGCTCACATAAGTACTGTACCGGTCAAAAGTTTGGAATCATTCAGATTTCTTAAATGTTTTTGAAAGACGTCCCTTATGCTCACCAAGGCTGCAATTGTTTGATCAAAAATACAGCAAAAATGGTAATATCGTGAAATGTTATTACAATTTAAAATAACAGTTTTTTTATTTTAATATATTTGTTTAAAAGGGACTATATATAACTTTTTCCCCAAAATAAACGTAACAATAGCCTTTTTATTTTACCATTTATGACTCAAACATCTCCTGTTGAGCATACTGACACCTTGTCCGCTCACAGTGGGTGCACCTATAACGTTAAGCCTGTATCCTATTTTTCCTATTTTCTGTCGGGTCGGATTTTTCCCGCTGTCGGCGGATGTGACGTCAAGCGCGTTCATGTTAAACGTTTCAGATCACTCTGCCACCACCGCTTGCCAGCACTTATCTCAAACAATATATGTATTTGACTGTTCTTACCTCTGTAAACATAATGTTGACCTCCTTGCAGCAGATGACTTGTGAACTGTGCACGTACGAGAGCGAGCAGAAAGGAAGAGCAGTTCTGTTTTTTGGCCACAGGTGTCAGTCGCGAGTTTAAATTTCAGAAAAACGCATGTAGCCTCTTTAAGCGCCAAATCAGATTTTTTTATATATTTTTATTCAGAAACGATTCATTAAATTGATCAAAAGTTACCATCTTCAGTGTCACATGATCCTTCAGAAATCGTTCATGCTGATTTAGTACTCAAGAAACATTTCTCATAATAAGATGTAATTTTGATCAAATAAATGCATCTTTGGTAAGCATGAGACTTCTTTCAAAAACATCTTAATGATTCCAATTTTTTATTACTAATAGTGAATCGAAATATGAGCATACTGCTCCTTTTATACTGCACTGTCATTTTAGTTATTTTTTACAAATAATATGAAACCAAATGCATCAGTTATAATTTTGAAAATAAAAACAGTTATTTTTCATTTGAGTACTTTTGCACAATATGCATACTCCATGCTTCAGAAATGATACGCGGAGTCTCTGAGACTTAATCTGAATGTGTGTTTATCTATTTACAGGTTTGGCTCCTCCCACTCATGTGCATGCTGGTGTTGTGACTGACAGCTCTATAGAGCTCTTGTGGGACAGGGCTGAGGGGGACGGTCACCATTATGAGGCGCTGTGTATGAACTGCCCTGATTCTGTGTTTGTGAGTACACATCCTGTGTATGTCTGTTTCTTCGCAGTGACAGATCAGGTTGAAATAGCTTCTTGAGTGGATGATCTCATACAGTGCGGCATTTGATGGACAAAAAAAGCAGCCGCTCATATGCAACAATCACCATCATCATTATGAAACTAAAGTGAAATTGTGCACTGAAGATTTTGAAGTCAATGTTTTATGCTGTTCTTAAATAATATATACTCAAACGAGGAGAAATAGTTTGTTTACTACTTTGTTGTGTGTGTGTCTTTTAGGTGCAGAAGGTAGTAGACACTAGAGCAGTTTTTAAAGACGTGATAGCAGGAGAGCTATGCAACTTTTTAGTTCGAACAGAGAAGGAATTTTTCAGAGACAGTCCAGCAGTGATTATAGCCGTCAGAGCTGGTAAGCATACATTCACAAAGGCTTAAAAGTTCACTACCGTTCAAAAGTCAGTAAGATTTTTTTTTTTATTCAGCAAGAATGCATTTACTTGATCAAAAGTGACATGCAGTAAAGACTTTAACATGGTTACAAAATATTTCTATTTCAAATAAATTCTGTTTGAACTTTCTATTCATCAAAAAAAAAAGTCCTGAACAAAAAATGTGTCACAGTTTGCATATAAAATTAAGCAGCACAACTGCTTTCAACATTGATAATAATAAGAAATGTTTCTTGTGCAGTAAATCAGCATATTAGAGTGATTTCTGAAGGATCATGTGACACTGAAGACTGGAGTAATGATGCTGAAAATTCAGCTTTGCACCACAGGAATAAATTCCATTTTAAAATATATTAAAAATGGAAAACAGTTTTAATATTGAAAAATAAAATCAAATAATATTTCACAATATTTCTGGTTTTACTGTATCAAATAAATGCAGCCTTGGTCAGCATATAGACTTCTTTTATAAACATTAAAAGTCTACACCCGAGTTTTTGAACGGTAGTATACTTACACTCAATACTGTACTTACAACTGCACCCCCATACCCGTTGACCAACTTGAATTACATTTTTAAAGAGCAATTTCTAGAAAAATGTAATATAAGGACTTTTGAAGGTCTGGAAATCACAATTTTTTTCTGCAATCCTGTGATATTTCCAGGAGTTTTATGAACCCTGCTTGATCACTTTAATTGCCTTGTGTCTGTTTGTAGCTCCCAGTTCGGTCACCTTGTTGCCTGTGCAGAGGACATCAGCATCTCTCAGTGTGCTCTGGAGGACAGGCCAGGGGGTCAGCGACTCATTCATCCTGTCCATCAGAAACTCAACCTTTATCCTGCAGACCAATCAGAGTGCGTCTGATGACAGGTGTGGATTTAGATCAGTTATCTGCCCTGAAGATTCATTCTTTATGTGAGAGAGGTTTGGACTGCAGCTTGCTCTCTTTTTAGAACATTTCGCTTTGACAACCTGTTGCCTGGAAGTGTGTATACTGTTGAAGTGAGCAGTGTTAGTGGAGACAGGCGAAGTGTACCTGCTTCTGCAATTGCTAACACACGTGAGTGTTACTACACTTATACATTGGTACAAAACTTAGCAAGAACTTATCGTCTACTCTCTCACACAAATCCACATATAAGCTCTGTTCCAAAATGTAGTGCCTTGCTGTACTGCCTACATAGACAGCTGCTCTCTAAGGTAGCATGCTAACTGAAACGGAACCTTATGACTCATTGAAAACATTTCACTTAGGTAGCAACTCCATTCGCATTTACTTACAAATGCCCCACAAATAGTGTTCTTCATGTGAAGCCAATTCAATAGAGTTTGATGTGTGCCACTAAGCTAAAGCGATACTCCAGTAAATATAAAAAATACATAGCATTTATTAGGATTAAATCTGTTTATCAATAGTTTTAGGTATTGAGTTATATTTACACTACCGTTCAAAAGTTTGAGGTTGTTTAGATTTTTTGATGCTTTTGAAAGAAGTCTCTTCTGCTCACCAAGGCTGCATTTATTTCACCAAAAATACAATAAAAACAGTAATATTCTAAAATATTATTGCGGGTTTGCTACTCAAGAAACATTTCTCTTCTTCTATTCTCAGAATTGTGAGATATAAAGTCCAATTCTGAAAAAAGGTCAGCCTTGGTTTTCCTCAGAATTGGACTTTATAACTCGCAATTGACTTCTATTCTCGGAATCGTGAGGAAAAAAAGTCGCAATTATCTTTTAAATTGTTTTATTCAGTGGCGGAAACAAGCTTCCATAGCATTGCACATATCTTTAACAGAAAAGCCAATCCCAGAACGCACTACAATAAACTCCAAGAAAAATGGATTTATTTATTTTATTCAGCAAGGACACATTCAATTTATCGAAAGTGACAGTAAAGACATTTATAATGTTCAAAATATTTCTATTTCAATTAAAAGCTCTGTTGAACTTTCTATTCATCAAAGAATCCTGAAAAAATTCATCATGGTTTCCACAAAAATATTAAGCAGCACAATGTTTTTGATAATAACAAGACATGTTTCATGAGTAGGAAATCAGAAATAATAATTTACTACTGGTATATTACTATTTTTACTGTATTTTTGGTCAAATAAATGCAGCCTTGATGAGCAGAAGATAATTATTTCAAAAGCATAAAAAATTTGAACAACCTCAAACTTTTGAACTTTAGTGTAAATATTACTCAATAAAAAAAAGTCAGAATTGTGAGATAAAAAGACGCAATTACTTTAAAAAAAAAAATTATTCTGTGGCGGAAACAAGCTTCCATACAATGCTACTCTTGAATTGGCCATAAGAAGGTATAATAGCATAAAGACATGAGGATGGGCTCTTTGTCTTAGGACAGTGTCAAATGCAAACTTCCTGACAGCCTATTTAGTTAAAAGATTTTTGAACAACCTGTTCCTATGATGTCTTATGAGCACATGTGATGCCGTTAATGGCATCTATTTAGGCAGCTCACTAGGGTTTGGAAACAGAGCTGTAAACTCACAGATGCTTTCAAAAATATATATTTTTCTCAGTTCCAGAACCTCCTGATGACCTCACTTGCATTGAACAGGAAGTGAGCAGCATGTACGTGATATGGACACACCCACCAGGCAGAGTGGATGGTTACAGGGTAGGGTGACTTTTTGATCATCCAATCAGTATCGAGATCTGTATAATGTAATTTGATAGTTGTATATGATAGTGTATTTTCACATTTTGGATTTCTTTGATTGTTTTGATAGACTGAATGGGTCAGAAGGTTGAAGAGGCTATGTAGAATGAGTTATAAGTTGTTGTTTTTTTATTATTGTAAGCATGACTAGGCTAGTGTTGGAGCCTTTGCACACCTGTTAAAACTTTCATACCGACCGTCTCAGCTGAAATGTAGCCTAGCAACACCCTGTAGTCTTGTGTGCTCGGGTTTCTGCCTTTCTCATAATACATGAGTGCCAATCCTTCATTTTACCTCACAAAGAGAGGGAAGGCGTTTGGGTGTATGATGTAAAAATCCAATTTTGCAAACTTGAGAAGATGTTTTTCATCTAGTGTAAAGTCCCCTTGGAAAAACCTCGACTAAAGAGACTCCTACGGTTAATGAGCTCCTCACTTCTATGGTCACCCCTATTCTAGATTGGCCCTGCCAGCATCTCAGATCTTTGACTGGGCCTCTAACATAATTTTTATGTACATTCCCATTCAAATGTTTGACTCCTGGTTTCACAGACAAGGCTTATTAAGCCTAGTCCCAGGCTAAAATCCATGTTTGAGCTGTTTTTGTTGTTGTTGTTTTTTACTGAAAGCAACTTGCACTGTTATATCAAGTGTCATTGTTTTGTCTCAAGATGCACACCAGTAATGTTTTTTTTCTAAGGCACGTTTATAAAAGCTGCTAAAATGTCCCAATTGAACTAAGGCCTAATCCTGTCAGCCATGTCTGTGAAACCAGGCCTGGGGATAGTTTTTTTTTTTTTTTTTGGAGAGTCTCTTATGCTCACAATGGCTGCATTTATTTGTTCAAAAATAAAGCAGAAATATTGTTATTCCTGTGATTCAAAGCTGAATTGCATATGGAAAGGTACTGGATTACCCCAGTCTTCAGTGTCACATGATCCTTCAGGAAATTCATTCTGATATGCTGATTTGCTGCTCAAGAAACATTTATTATTATCATTTTTGAACTGCTTAATATTTTTGTAGAAACTGTGATACATTTTTTTTCCAGGAATATTTGCTGAATAGAAAGCTCAAAAGAATAGCATTGATTTTAAGAAAACAAAAACAAAACAACTTTTGTAACATTAAACATTATAACATTATACTACATTATAACATTTGTAACATAGCACCTGTGTTAAAAACTGGTAGGAAGTGGTCAGCAAAGAAATCTGTGGTAGAGGCAAAGGCTGCCCTTCAAATTGGTGATATCGTGGGATGATATCTGACTCTGATCTCCCCTTGGCCAAGACACACTACAATGGGCCACTGGGCGATAAGACGATGTGCACCGGAGCCTGCGGCCCAAGGACCCCCCATCACTCACCACCAAGAACACTCCCCACTTCCGGCCGTCACACACATGCCATGCGTACCCTGTTTGTTTGTTGTTGTTGTGTTTTGTTTGTTTTTTTTTTCCTTTTTTTTCTTTGCTCGTGATGGATGTATATGCATGTCAGCTAGTGTGTTGCATTAAAAAAACGAGACGTGTAGCGTGGAACCAGCTCCATGCAAACCCAGGTCACCACGATCATGCCTCGCTTATCCTGCTTAGGCCTATGTGTTTTTTTTGTTTTTTTGTTTTTTTCTCATTCCTTGTTTTAAGCAACCAATTAAATGAGTATGTATCTCGAAATGTAATGCATTAAGAAAGGTAAGACATGTAGTGCTTAACCTGACAGAAAACCAGAAATGCAGGGCAAAAGAGTACAGGCAGACGGAGTGAAGGTACTGTCTCAAGGCCCCAGGCTCCACACTTGTCCAGAACTAATGATAATTGCATAGGGATCAAGAAACAGTATACACATACATGGTTTACACTGTTTCAAGAAACAACATACACATATACAAGCCCAACTTGGGTTCAGAAACAGTATACACATACATATATATACAAAAAACAAAACAAAAAAAGCTGGGCTGAGTTGAGTGGGGGACGGAGGGGGGTGACTCTGGGACGCCAGAGTCACTGTCGAGCCCTCTTGAGGTGTTGTGGGCTAGTCGACGAAACACTGAGGATGGAAGGTGGCCACTTGAAGACCCTAGAGATGTCCCCTACTCGGCTCAATCCAGAAGGTTGTCGTGCTGGTCCACTGGGGAGACCACACTGTAGTTGCAGCCGTCGTGTGTGCTGACGCGCCAAGTACACTGCAGCCGTTAACGCCGGACAGAAGGGGAGTCACACCACCATATGGAAAGAAGCGTAAATGGATGGAGAGATGGAGAGAGAGAAGCATAGGTTACTGTAAAGCTACGTCTTAGTTTGTGCTTATCTTGGCGAAAGCCGAGTACAAATCAGCATGAGTTTTACTACTCTCGTGTAATGGAAATCATACGTCTTTACTTTCACAAGTGATCAATTTAATGTATCCTTGCTAAATAAAAGTATAAATTTCTTTCAACAAAAAAAAAATGTATACAGACCCCAATCTTTTGACCGATAGTGTTTAAAGTTTATACCTATACTTATTTTATTTCTGTTGCTTGCTTTCTTTACATTTGTTCCTCTTTAGTTTCGATATGGCCTCGCGGGTGACCGTCCTCTGCAACACCAGGTTGATCTCCATGGAAACAGTGTCAGTATTCATGACCTGACCCCAGGAAGTGATTACAGGTTTGAGATCCAGTCCTTCCTGGGGACAGATTTCAGCCAGACCACATTCAAAAACATCTCTACTAGTAAGAATTTCCCAGTGATACTTTCTACTTTTGGTATCATTACTATTATAGATATGAAAAAAATATAATACATAAACACATATTAATAAGAAAGGTAATTCTATGCACTGATTTTTATTTTATTTTTTATTCCAGGGCCAGCAGGTGTGTGTTCACTCTCTGTGTCTCACGTCAACATCACATCAGCCACAGTGGCATGGTCACCAGCTGTTGGCTATTTTGATTTTTATAAAGTGACCATCAGTAATGGCTCTCAAATCTGGACGTTAGACGTGAGTTCACACTTGCAGGAGGTCACCGTCAATGGCCTGTGGAGCGGCTGCTCCTACAACACCACTGTACAACGCTTCAGAAACACCATCGGTGGAACCGCTGCCACCATCACCATACACACAGGTTAGACTGTTTCTCAAAATGCACTTGGCATAATGAAAGGTACTAATTCCTCTAAAACTGTTTTAGAACAGTTTGTATTGTCAAATGAAGCTTGAATTAACCCAATCTGAATCAATTTTAATTGAACAAAACTGATTCACCCTGCATTGAGTTGCAATTGAATTGCAATTGAAACTTGCATTGAACAGATCCAAACATAATTTAATGGAACCGAACTGCATTGAAACAAACTGAACCTTAACCGTAAATTATATTATATTCCAATAAATTGAACTGAACTTAACTGAAATTAATTATTAATTTTGATTAAAAACAGTTAAGTTTGGCTTGGTTCAACAGCATTGAATTTAACTGAACCGATCTGAACTGAATCAAATTGAATTGAACCAAAATAAAATGAATCAAATTATACAATTTATCAACACCACTATCATTAATTTCTAATCAATTTTGCTTTATGAACATTTCATTGTTGATAATTTTTATAATAATCGAACATGTTTTACTGTTTTATTCTAAACTATTTTAGTGGGTGGGTGAATTGGTGAGTGAGTCGGTGGAGTGGGTGGGTGGATGGGTGAGTGAGTGAGTGGGTGGGTGGGTGAATTTGAGTGAGTGAGTGAGTGAGTGAGTGAGTGAGTGAGTGTCTAAGTGAGTGAGTGTCTAAGTGAGTGAGTGAGTGAGTGAGTGTCTAAGTGAGTGTCTGAGTGAGTGAGTGTCTGAGTGAGTGAGTGTCTGAGTGAGTGAGTGAGTGAGTGAGTGAGTGAGTGAGTGAGTGTCTGAGTGAGTGAGTGAGTGTCTGAGTGAGTGAGTGAGTGAGTGAGTGAGTGTCTGAGTGAGTGTCTGAGTGAGTGTCTGAGTGAGTGAGTGAGTGAGTGAGTGAGTGAGTGAGTGAGTGTCTGAGTGAGTGAGTGAGTGAGTGTCTAAGTGAGTGAGTGAGTGAGTGAGTGAGTGAGTGTCTAAGTGAGTGAGTGAGTGAGTGAGTGAGTGAGTGAGTGAGTGAGTGAGTGTCTGAGTGAGTGTCTGAGTGAGTGAGTGAGTGAGTGTCTAAGTGAGTGAGTGAGTGAGTGAGTGAGTGAGTGAGTGTCTAAGTGAGTGAGTGAGTGAGTGAGTGAGTGAGTGAGTGAGTGTCTAAGTGAGTGAGTGAGTGAGTGAGTGTCTAAGTGAGTGAGTGAGTGAGTGAGTGAGTGAGTGTCTAAGTGAGTGAGTGAGTGAGTGAGTGAGTGTCTAAGTGAGTGAGTGAGTGAGTGAGTGAGTGAGTGTCTAAGTGAGTGAGTGAGTGAGTGAGTGAGTGTCTAAGTGAGTGAGTGAGTGAGTGTCTAAGTGAGTGAGTGAGTGAGTGAGTGAGTGTCTAAGTGAGTGAGTGAGTGTCTAAGTGAGTGAGTGAGTGAGTGAGTGAGTGAGTGAATGTCTGAGTGAGTGAGTGAGTGAGTGTCTAAGTGAGTGAGTGAGTGAGTGAGTGTCTAAGTGAGTGAGTGAGTGAGTGTCTAAGTGAGTGAGTGAGTGAGTGAGTGAGTGAGTGTCTAAGTGAGTGAGTGAGTGTCTAAGTGAGTGAGTGAGTGAGTGAGTGAGTGAGTGAATGTCTGAGTGAGTGAGTGAGTGAGTGAGTGAGTGTCTAAGTGAGTGAGTGAGTGAGTGAGTGTCTAAGTGAGTGAGTGAGTGAGTGAGTGAGTGTCTAAGTGAGTGAGTGAGTGAGTGAGTGAGTGAGTGAGTGAGTGTCTAAGTGAGTGAGTGAGTGAGTGAGTGTCTGAGTGAGTGAGTGAGTGAGTGAGTGAGTGAGTGTCTGAGTGAGTGAGTGAGTGTCTAAGTGAGTGAGTGAGTGAGTGAGTGAGTGTCTAAGTGAGTGAGTGAGTGTCTAAGTGAGTGAGTGAGTGAGTGAGTGTCTAAGTGAGTGAGTGAGTGAGTGAGTGAGTGAGTGAGTGAGTGAGTGAGTGAGTGAGTGAGTGAGTGAGTGAGTGAGTGAGTGAGTGAGTGTCTGAGTGAGTGAGTGAGTGAGTGAGTGAGTGAGTGAGTGAGTGTCTAAGTGAGTGAGTGAGTGAGTGAGTGTCTAAGTGAGTGAGTGAGTGAGTGAGTGTCTAAGTGAGTGAGTGAGTGAGTGAGTGTCTAACCAAACCTGATTAATGACATTTAATTTAACCTTAATTTAAACTAAAGTGAGCTGAATTGAATTTTTAGCATTTGTCTGTCTGTAAAATATATACATGCATTTTTTTTTTTCAAAACTCAAATCTGTGTGTTTCAGTGCCTGCCAGTCCTGAAGGGTTGCGTGTGATCAGCGTGTCACCTCGTGCTTTCTCTCTCCACTGGCTGGCATCACCTGGATGTGATAAGAACTACCTGATCCAAGTGCTTCCTGATCACGGCAATATTACCATCATCACCACCACAACAGACAGCTACGTCCAGGTACACACTACCCCACACACACACACACACACACACACAGACACACACCCTGAGTCACTCACAGACCTCTCCCACAGCCGTATGCCAGGTGTCAGGTAGAAGAGTATCCGTGTCAGCTGGGCGGAGTGTGTGGAGGAAGGTTGGAGAACAAGGGAGAGAGTGAAAGAGAGAGAAGACCGTTAATAATAGGTTTAGCATTGGTGGTGGGACTAGTTTGTTTCTGATCACTCGCATACCAGTGGTTAGTTACCCATTCAGCAGCTCTCTCTTAGTGAGGGGTCATCATGCCATCCTGTCTGCCCCTGCTGGTTGTCCTGTACTCGGGCCTCTGTAACGTTCAGGTAGGCATCGATTGCATATTTGCATTGCGTGGGTTTTGCATTACATGACATGCATTAAATACTCAAGATAGAAGAGTTGGATGCCATTCAGGAGTATATTGAGAATTATTAAAAAAAAACAATTCAGTTTGTGAAACTGAATTGATGTACCAAAAAGATTTGTTTAAAAAAGTAGAATTAAAATAGAATGTTGTAATCCTTGAAATGCCACCTATATAATTTTTTTATGTAATCTATATTCCATTATATTTAATAAATTAAACTTCAATATTATGGTAATATTGGGAAAATACTCCAATTTACCCCAAAGTAAATTACCCCTTTATGTTTCATTTCATTTTCTTTTTGCTGTAATTTGGATTCAAATTCCAATTGAACATCATGTGTTCAAATCATCAAATGATTTTCAATGAAATTAATTGAATGAATTCAAATTAAAGTTTCATCTCAGGAACTTAAAGGGAGAACATTTTGTAACACTTTGAATCCCTGCAAAATAGATTTATTCTCATAAATGTTTGCTGAACTCTTACTCTCTCTCTCACACACACACACACACACGCACACACACACACACACACTTTGGTCTGTTTGAGAGTGATGGTGAGACGCTACACGACCTTGGAGGAATTCTTAAACTGGCTTGTGTTTCTTAGAATTAAGAAATACGACAATCCTGCCACACAAAGACTTGAGTGTGTGATAAATATCACTGAACACTGACTCGTCTTCCTTGTGCGGGACTGTATATTTGTAAAGGGTTTCAATTTGACATTTTATGCATTCATTTGTGGAGCATTCATAATTGAACATCATAATAACATTTCTGATAAAAGTTGCCATCAACAATTAAAAGTTTCGCTTAAAACCTGTATGCTTCATTTTCTGCATCATTTATATTTTCTTTACTATTTATATTTTCCCCTGTGTGAACTTGAAAGTAACTTGCTTTGGGGTTTTAGGAGTTAGTTAAAATGCAAAATGGCTCAAAAAAGTTAAATTAGTTCTACGAAAAGCTGTTTTCTAAAGCAACATTTCTAAGCAAATATAGTGGTAGATATTTTATTTATTTGCAGTGAATTTCATAGAAGTGTGGTTTATATATATATATATATATATATATATATATATATATATATATATATATATATATATATATATATATATATATATATATATATATATATATACACACACATTATGTAACGCATGTAAGCATGGATTCGATTTTGCCATGTTATCTTGTTTTACTGGTGTTGTCAGGCTATTTTATCCTCACATCTGATAAGACTATTGTCTTTCTGGAACAAGTGGTGTGACATCACGTATGGTAACTTAGCCTGCCGCTGTTACATTACTAAACAAACTTTGTGTTTGTGAACATGTGACAGAAGACCACAAGAGATGCTTTTTAATATATGATTTATATTAACAAATGATCTCTGGTGAAATTATTGCTAGTAATGCCTCAAGAAGATTCGCTTGCAAAAAAGTGTGTTTGTTTGTCTGTTTGCGGGAGTGTCTGAGGTGCATGGATTATTGATGGTATCTATAGATGTACAAAATTCCTGGTGTTTTTGAGGGTGGTTTGATACATGATGGTGTTTTGGAGTAATAATGTGATGTGTTTAATTAATGTAAGTCATTGTCTTCAGTCAGGCATAGCCATCGCTATTAGAATCACATTCATATATCTGATCGCATTCAAATTGTGATTTGTTTTGGATCTAGTGCTGACTTTTTGGTTTAAGTTGGCTTATGCTTCAGTTTTCTCAGAAGAGACATGACTCAGCAATATGTTGTGAGATATTACTACGCTTTATGCACTAAAAATGAGCCTTTACTGACTATACTGAATGATGTACCATTTTTCAAATAATAATTTAAAATGGAATAACAAAATCAAAATAAGCACAGATTTTATTTCTCTATTAAATAGATTTTTTACAATCCTGAAATTTTAGGTGCAAAACAACACCAACAAAATAGGTAACTAGAAGACATAAGATGTTACCATTATAAAGGTCACTCTCAAAAACGGTTGACTTTTTGGCTTATAAAATTCTGAATAGTTCAATTTCCTAACATAAAAGCTTATCATATGTATTAAAGTCTTATTAGTAATCATGTAAAAATTTTATGTTCTAATGTTATTTTATTTTTTATTTTTTCCACACCTATCATTTCCCTCTTATTTTAGGTAGAAGTTATGGGTAGGGTTACGTTTCAGGGCAAGGATGGGTGGACTTCGTGTACATTTCTAATGATTAATTCGACCCGCAAATTCATGGTTAACCGCAGCTGCACAGACGCAAAATAAAAATACAAAAATTTATGTATTTTTTATGTCAGTTCCTCAACTACCCTCTGAGAGTATTTAAATTTAAATGTATGCATTTGGCAGATACTTTTATCTGGGGGAATTTTTTTTTTTTTTTTAAGAACTGTATCTGTTACCATATTTGAGAATGACCCATATGTTCATTGTAGATGTAGATCTATGTTTGTCCTGTATATGTATTGTGTCTATTCTGTGTTTTAGGCTCAAGTGTCCAGTGTAACCCCTGGAACATCATACACCATCACGGTCAATGCAGTGGCCTCGTCAGGGTTCAGCTCACCTGTCAGCCGAATACTTGTCACCACTATTGAGTCATGTAAGTCTGTGTATTCCATTCTTAAACCACTATCTTCTTTCAATAAAAATGATGCCTTCCTTTCGTTATTTATGTGTAGTAATTCCTATAGTTCCATAGTTCCTATATATTCCTCTAGACTACCTCCTGTTTTTGTTTTTAAGTTTCACTTTATCAAGTGAAAACATTCTATTCAGTCAAACAAATGTTGTAAATAATGTCACACAAATTCCCTAAATTACCATATTAATGTAGAAAATGTAATAAAATAACATACTATTGTAATGTAATATGTAATAATGTAATGTACATGAATCCATATGGACTTTTTTCCATTTGAAGTATGTGTGTACATTTATGTTTGCATAATTGATGCTGATTCCATGCTTTGATAGGTCGGTATCATATTCCCGGGTCGCTGGTTTGCTCGTCCATATGAGAATGGCATTGGCGGGTCACGCTTTCTGATAGCTTCATATTGTTATTCTCCTAAATGGCTGACACCTCCACAACAACAGATAGCTGTTAGCGAGCCAAGCACCTTCTGAAAGCCCTCTACATTTGATAATGACCTGGACGATATTATATCTAGGTTAGAGTAACAACATCCGTCCTGCTTCATTGCAGAAGATGAGGATATAATGGCAACACAAATCGGTTGGATAATGGAAGTGACAATCAATTAAAAAAGGACATGAAAAAAATTGCTGTAATCAACCAATTTGAATCAAGTAATCCATAAAGCTGTCATAAAAATAGGATAAAATATCAAATGCATCATAAGATTCTCAAGTTTTTTGTGTGTTTATATGTATATGTACGTAGTACCTGCGGCCCCCTCTAAGCCAGAAGGTGAGCGGGTTGGTTCCAATGGAATCCTGCTGTCCTGGCGGATGCCGATGCCCCTTGACCCCACAATTCACTCATTTGTCATCAAATACAAAGAGATGTGTCCATATCCCGACCCTACCTTCACAGAGGTCACCAAGGGCCTGGACATCCCAGAAACTCTTCTGAACACACTCACCCCTGGAGCAACCTACAACATCAAGGTGCAAAAATCTAAGTCTAATTTAACCACGGCATATATTTTCACATTATAGAATCAGAATATAGTGTATTTTAAACTGCTTAAAGGATGTACACAACACCATAATACAAAATGAAACTTGTACTGCAGTTTTTTTTTTGTAGGAACTGTAAAAAAGAACTAAATTGAAATAACAAATGACGCAGACTTGAAGGAAATACCAGTTCTCGACCCAGCCACAAATGTATTGTTCAGAAAAACTATAAAATTAAAGTGTCAAAAATAATAGTTTGTGGTTAAAGCTCACCAAGAACCAGCACACTCCAGCTGATAGTTTCTAAATGTCACAAAAATACATCCTCAAAATTACCTGGCAAGACTTCTTTAATGAAATTGCTTGTCACAGCCACATAAAGCCTGTTAACCATAGGAGCAAACACACACAGAAATGGACAAAAATACAAATGTTTTGATGAGCTGCTCAAAACTATATACAGTCGGCATGTTATTTTTTTATTTAGTACTGTCCTGAATAAGATATTTAACATAAAACATATAGTCCACAAGAAAAAAATAGCTGAGTTAAAAAAATAATCCCGTTCAAAAGTTTACATACCCCACAAGCTTAATACTGTGTGTCATTACCTGGATGGTTGTTCTTGAGTCCCTTGTTTGTCCTGAGCAGTTAAACTAGCCAATGTTCTTCATACAAATCTAATTCTTCAGTTTTCCATCATCTTTTGTATGTTTGAACCCTTTCCAGCAGAGACTGTATGATTTTTGAGATCCATCTTTTCACACTGAAGACAATTGAGGGACTCAAACACAACTATTTAAAAAAGGTTCAAACATTCACTGATGCTCCAGAAGGAATCATGATCCATTAAGAGCTGGGGGGTAAAAACTTTTGAACAGGATGAAGATCTCCACATTTTTCTTTTGTTTAAATATATATATATATATATATATATATATATATATATATATATATATATATATATATATATATATATATATATATATATATATATATGTGTGTGTGTGTGTGTGTGTAATTTAGTACTGTCCTTCAGAAGCAACAGAAGATATGGTACTTGTATGTTTCCCGGAAGACAAATTAAGGACAATTTACCTTCATCCTAAAATTCTAAAAGTTTTCAACCCTCAGCTCTTAATGCATCGTGTTTCCTTCTGTCATTTTTATAAATTCATTAAAAAAAATTCTTGTGGACTATGTAAACATCTTTTATGTTACATATCTTAAAGGTGCTCTAAGCGATGTCACGCGTGATGTTTTAGGCCAAAACATTTTTTCTCACATACAGCAAACATCTCCTCACTATCCGCTAGCTGCCTGTTCCCTGAACACAATGTAAAAAACGCGGTCTCTGTAGACAGCCCAAGCTCCACAAACGGCAACAAAACAAACTGCGGCAACCCGCTCTACGAAACATAACAGTTTTCCAGCCAATAACCGACAAGAATGATTTGGGGGTGGGGTTAGTGCGTGTACACATGAAGGGGGGTGTGGAGGAGAGAGAAGCATGAAGAGGGAAGTTAGAATTATAACTCTTTAAGTTTGATATGACCGACACACGACCAAAGAGACGACGTTCCGATGAATGCAAAAATGCAAAGAAGAGGGAAATGGAGAAAGGAACGTGCGAAGTCCCGAATTTACATTGGAAAAGCCTTTGAAAGGTGGTGAGAACTCCGCCGGCAGAAGGGCTTCCAATCCGACATTCAGGTAACGTTAGCTCTGTTTTTGCTGGACAGGTGGGTAAATCCAGTTTGGTTTTTCTAAATGGACTTTCATGTTCGCCTAACAAACACAAGGATATAATTAGCTAGAACAAGGCAGTCAGCGCTAACTTTGGTGAATACAACATTCTAGCAGCTAGCTATCGATCTCTATTGTAAATGATCACGCAAACTCACAGTAGGGCGTCCTTGTATGGGAGCTAAAGTTATAACCTCGGGTGGCGAAACGTTTTATCGTGTTGTTCTTGTAATGTTTCTCTTTTTCTGCATTATATGAAAGCATTTATCTAACTTGGCGACATTACACCTTGAATGAAGTATCAGTAAAACTACAGGGGGAGGGAAGGTCTAGCTAGCCTCCGTTTTGTTTGACAATACTTCGAATGTGAACAAGAAGTGACGTCACCCAACATCGCTTAGAGCACCTTTAATTAGGACAGTACTAAATAAATAATAACATGCATTTTGTATGATCCCTCTTATTTTGTTAAAATAATTAACATTTATCAGATTCTGCAAGGTGTATGCAAACTTTTGAGCACGACTATATATTGAAAGAATGTGCTACTTTTATACCAGCAAGAATTCATTAAATTAATCAAAAGTGACATTAAAGATATTTAAAATGTTACAAAATATTTCTGACAGAATATCAAAACTATTAAACAGCAAAACTATTTTCAACATTGATAATAAGAATCAGCATATTAGAAATATTTCTGAAGGAACATGTGACACTGAAGACCAGAGTAATATCTTTCAAAAACATTAAAATATCTTTCCGACCCCAAACTTTTGAATGGTAGTGTATATGATGCATAATAATGCACAAAAAAATCACAAGGGGGGTGATTTCCATCCAACTCCATGCTAAAATTCTGATGGGACTCATGAGAAACTACCTTCCATACACTCTACAAAGACTCCCGATGTCTAAACATCATGGGAAATTCTATAGATTTCCAATTCCTTTTAAACTCCAAAGAACTCCAAGCTTCTTATTGAAGAATGGTGCAATATCCCACAGTTCAAGTTCTGAATTTCACTATTCCCCAAAGAAACTGTAGCTCTTCTGAAGGCAAAAGCACAAGTCCTGGAAATTAAGACAATTATAGATGTTGTTGCTGATATTATATCCAACCCATGTATAACTGAAATGTTAGAGCCCCCTTAACTTCCCTTTTTAGTGTTTTCCATTTATTTGATGTCTTTGTGGGGTAATGTTTTGTCACCTAATGAAACGGCAGCAAGCAACAACTTTTCTGAAAATGGTTTTCATTAAACTGGTCCAGCGTTCAGCAGACACCACTGGATTAACTGTCCATGGGAAAGTTGCCAGTGGCCTCTATTCCATTGATCTCACTCAATAATTTATCAACTGTGAATTATTCATGTCCTACAGAGAACTCTGGATCCACGAGGGATCTCTGTTTTCCCTCATTTGTCTCGTGAATTCATTGGCTGGGTACACCGTGAACTCTGAATTGACTCTCTAAGCTTTTGTGTGAGCGTGTGTTTGCATGTGTGACGGTCTTTGATGGATCTGTTGTCTGGAGTAGATCATCTTGCATTGGAATCTTCATTCACAGTGTCTTTATAACCACCTCTGCTAAGTCATGGTGATAAATCAACCAGACGTTCTTATACTGTGTGCGGTTTAAGTACATTGCTTTTTAAAAGCTTTTCTTCTGTCTTTTCTTTATAGGTTGCAGCATTAAACAAAGCAGGAACTGGACCCTTTAGCCAATCTCTTTACTACAAAACAGCAGAGGCCCGTAAGCACTATCCATGTATTTCATATAAGCTGTTTTCAAAACCCTAATGAGCTGCTTTACTGTCTAGAGAGGTAGCTACCATCAAAGGTGCAATATTGCATGAGCAATATTGTTAATGATCACACGTATAAAACACAATTGGCTCTCCTCCTGTGAAGTGCATTGGAGTCTACTGTTAGCCTTCTATTCATCAAAGAATTCTGAAAGAAATGAATCCCAGTTTCCACAAAAATATTAAACAGCAAAAGCGGTTTTCAACATTAATAATAAGACCCGTTTCTTGAGCAGCAAATCAGCATATTAGAATGATTTCTGAAGGATCATGTGACTCTGAAGACTGGAGAAATGATGCTGAATAAATCACAGGAACAAATTACATTTTATATTAAAATAGAAAATTATGGAAGCTTGTTTCCGCCACAGCATAAAAAAATTATTAAAAAGGTAATTGCGACACAATTCTGACTTTTTATCTCACAATTGTGAGTTTACATCTCGCAATTCTGACTTTTTATCTCACAATTGTGAGTTTACATCTCGCAATTCTGACTTTTTATCTCACAATTGATTGATATAAAGTCGCAATTGTGAGAATCTCAATGACTTGCGAAATATAAACTCGCAATTGCGAGAAAAGTCAGAATTGCAAGTTTATATCTCGCAATTCTGACTTTATAACACGCAATTTTGAGAAGTAAACTCGCAATTGTGAGATAAAAAGTCGCAATTATCTTTTAATTTTTTTTATTCTGTGGCGGAAACAAGCTTCCATAGAAAATAGCTCTTTTAAATTGTAATAATATTTCAAAATATTACTGTTAACTGACTTTTTGAACATTGACCAGCATAAGAGACTACTTTCAAAAACATTAACAAAATCTTACTGACCCCTAGCATAATTTTGCTACCTAGTGTGTAATGCCTAATACTGGTGACTAAGTGGGCAGCTCACTGGGTTCTAAACAAATGTGTAGAATTCATTCAATTTGCACAGATAATTGCATTCTGCTTGTTTAGAGGATGTATATGTTTTAATCCATGTGTTAATGTTCAATCTCAGCCCCTGGTCTGGTGTCAAACCTCACAGCGTTTGCTGATGATCACACATCAGTGTTAGTGACATGGTTTCTCCCCGTACGCATCAATGGCCTTATCGCTAAGTTCGCAGTGAAAGTCAAACATGCCCGAACAGGACAGATCGTCCGCACGCTGGAGCTCAATGCAGAGGACATCATGAACGGAGCTCTGCCTCACTGCAACGTACGTCTTTGATTGTATTAATGTTTATTTGAAGTGATACAAGACAGCTGAACCAAATTCAAACCACCTTAGAGGTATATGCATTGATCTACCAATCTTTTACAATTAGTTTCAGTTGTTTGTGTTTATGTGTCTCCTAGGATGCAGCAGACATCTTATCTCGTGGGACTCCAAGCCCGTCCGAGTCTTCCCAGTTGACGTCTGCTGTGCTCCCCTCTGTTACACTCTCAGCCGTTCCCCCCGCCTCCGTCTGGAGCGTTCCAATCAGTGTAAAGATTGATGAGCTCCGCCCCTACACACCTTATGTGTTTGAAGTCTCCGCCTTCACCAGTGAAGGGGAGGGACAGATTGCCAGCACTATGGTCCGCATGCCGGAGGCTGGTATGCTATCACACACACTTTATTCTTTTATATATATTTATATATATATATATATATATTTCTGGTTAAAGCCGAAATTAATGCTTCTCTTCAGCAATGGTACATGAAGTTGATCAAAAGTAAAAGCATTTATATTGGTATAAAGGATTTCAATTTCAATGCTGTTCTTTCTATTCATCCTGAAAAATCTTATCACGTTTTCCACAAAAATATCAAGCAGCACAAATGTTTCCAACACTGAAAATAGTAGAAAATGTTTTTCTGGAGCACGAAATTATAAAATGAATCTATATTGCATCATAAATTATAATAAAAATCTATAGTTTTTACATTGTAATAATATTTCACAATATTACTGATTTTACCGTATTTTTGATCAAATAAATGCAGCCTCAGAGATTTCTTTCAAATAAATCAAATAAATCCTACCGACCCCAAATGTTAATCAAAATTAATCCTATTTACTTGCATGAATGTTTTTTTATATAATAATACATGAAATTATGGAAATACCTGACAATACAGAAGCTAAATTGTGTTGCAAATTCTGTTTTATGTTGTCTTGTTCAAATAATCGCAATTTCCACAATTATATATAATCTCAAGTTTCTGTAACAAATCAAAAATGTAAAGACAAAAATGTGTGTTGCAGCCCCTGAAGACCCGCCGCAAAACGTAGTTTTAAGAAACATCACTTCTAAATCTCTGTCTTTAACTTGGGACCCACCAAAGATCACCACAGGACGATTCAGTTACGTCATCCAGCTCCACAGCTCTGAAGGTAACACTTTCTGACACCCCATGACCATCAAACCAATATCTTTGCCATTAAAGGGATAGTTCACCCAAAAATTTTGGGTTAGCCCAATTAGCCCACGATTTACTCACCCTCAAGTCACCCTAGGTGTATATGACATTCTTCTATCAGACGAGTACAATCGGAGTTATTTAAAAAAATGTCCAAGCTTTATAATGGCTGTGAATGGCTGTTTCTGTTTTGAAGTCCATAAAAGTGTATCTATCCATCATAAAAGTGCTCCACACGTCTCCGGGGGGTTAATAAAGGCCTTCTGAAGCGAAGCGATGTGTTTGTAACATGTTAAATATGAATATTTTTCTTACACAAAGTAAAATTATAGCTTCCGTATGGAAGCAAATAAGAGACATAACTATTTGAAATTTAACAGCCACTGAATACTTAGTTTTGAAATATTTTATTTTGAAAAACATTTATCTGAATTGATTTGCTCTGAATTCACCCCTTTGAAATGATTTTACTTTGGAAACCATGTATCTGAATTTATTTGTTTCGAATTTATCTCTGAAATTTAAATAGGCCTACAAAAATTCTTGATTTACATTTTAAAAACCTGAATTTCGATTAATATTTTTCAATGCTCACAAATTCAGATACAAAACGAAAAAATAAACTTACAGAATTTCAGATCAAATAGATTCAGGTTGATCAAATTCGACTGCTCAAATTCAGATCTCAAATTCGACTGCTCAAATTCAGATCTAAAAATTCAAGTTAAATATTCACATGGTAACATCCGGGCTACCCAGGATAGGAAAAACAGCTGAGCCTGTGTAGAGAGCCGTATTTAGGCCACGCCCACACCGGGGAGAAACAATCCAACCGTCTCCATTAACTTTGCATTGCGAGAGGCTGCCTCCTTATAACATATAACAAAAGACAGAAAAATGCCTAAAAGCTGCTGTGTGACAACGTGTACAGCAAACAAGCTAAAAAAAAACAGAAATACATTTTTATAAGCAGAAAAGCCAGCCTTTAAGGAGACAAAAGTAGATAGGCTACTGAGGCAATAAGACGTGAAGCATCAGGTTCACAATAGGGTGCATGGTGAAATAAGCAATCGACATGGTTAAAATTATGAATGTTTGTTGTGTGTTTTTTTTACAATATCATGTCGTGGTCCAGTGGGCGTAGTAGTTCTCAGAGAAATAGTTGCGCTCTTTCTCAATTGATCCACTTTTATGTCCTGAAACAAACCGTTCTTGGGTTAGACAGCTTATTTCTGGGTTAAAATAATTTCTGGGTTATTTAGCTTGTTTGCTGTACATCTTGTCTCACAACAGCTTTTAGACATTGTTTTGTTTTTTGTTATAAGTCATAAATGACAAGGAGGCAGCCTCTCACAATGCAAATCAATGGAGACGGTTGGATTGTTTTCCCCGCCGGTGTGGGCGTGGCCTATCCTGGGTAGCCCGGATGTTACCATGTGAATATTTAACTTGAATTTTTCGATCCGAATTTGAGCAGTCGAATTTGATCAACCTGCATCTATTTGATCTGAAATTCTGTAAGGTTTTTTTTTTTTTTTTTTGTATCTGAATTTGTGAGCATTGAAAAATATTAATCGAAATTCAGGTTTTTAAAATGTAAATCAAGAATTTTCGTAGGCCTATTTAAATTTCAGAGATAAATTCGAAACAAATAAATTCAGATACAAGGTTTCAAAATAAAATATTTCAAAACTAAGTATTCAGTGGCTGTTAAATTTAAAATAGTTATGTCTCTTATTTGCTTCCATACTTCCGGCCAAATGGCCATACACAGTCTTTTTGCGTCTAAAGCGCAACTTACGCATCTTGTGATGTTAGAAGTAGCGTAGTGCGATCATGGCTTAACGTAAATATCAGCAGTACGTCGCATTACTCGCATAATTTGCGCTTTAGACTTGCGTGCAATCTAACTTTTGCGCCATGACGCTCTATACTTTTAACGTCACAAGTTGCGTAAGTTGCTCTTTAGACGCAAGTAGACTGTGTATGGTCGTTTGGCCGGAAGCTAGTTATTTTACTTTATAAAGTTTTAAATATGAATATTTTTCTTACACAACTCATCGCTTCACTTCAGAAGGCCTTCATTAACCCCCCGGAGCCCCGTGGAGCACTTTTATGATGGATAGATGCACTTTTATGGACAGCCATTCACTGCTATTATAAAGCTTGGAAGAGCCAAGACATGTTTAATATAACTCTGATTGTATTTGTCTGAAAGAAGGATGACTTGTGGGTGAATAAATCGTGGGCTAATTTTCATTTTTGGGGGAACTATCCCTTTAATACTGTACTATCAGACAGACACCACACACAAGCCCTTAACCTAAACCAGCTGGATGGCCTTGCGTTTAGCACACATTCTCCAGAATACTTAGTTCAAAGCACATCCTCTCATTGTTTGTATGTTAATGTGGTGCATGTATATGTGTATTTCAGGGTTAATTAGTGAGAACAGCACAATCGATCAAGCGTTTATTTACACTGGACTGACTCCATACACACAATACTACATCCATGTGATGGCCAAATCCTCGGGGGCCACAGGACCGGCAGCAGTGGTCAACATTACAACAAAAGCAGAAGGTAAACACACAAACACACATGTTGTGTTTTCATGTTTTATGGAGACTTTCCATATACATCATGATTTTTATACTGTGCAAACTGTATATTCTATCTCCCTACACTAATCCTACCCATCACAGAAAACATTCTGCATTTTTGCATTTTCAAAAAACATCACTTAGTATGATTTATAAGCTGTTTTCCTCATGGGGACCAAAAAATTTCCCCACAGATATTGCCATCTTGGTGAGGACGTATTGTCCCCATAATATAGGGTTTACCAGGCAACCCACCCACACACATGCGCGCGGCTTACCAGGACATCAGACTCACTCTTACCCAAATCCAAACCGCTATAAGAGAACATTTTTGCTTTTTTATGTGAAAAAAAATAGATTTCTTTAATGTTTAATTTTGTTTTCCAGTTTAGTATGTCCCCATATTTTCCTAAAGGGAGGTTTTATCAGATTTTCTCAACTCCTGAGAACAAATTTGTTTCTGTACTATGGATGATAATAGATTTACAGATCTTACATGATGTGTTTCATTGGTTTTTATGTCACAGTTGATGTTTTAAACCTTTAGACATTATATAATATTAGATAAAGAGAACCTGAGTGAACAAAGTATATAACTGAACTGATTTTGTTCAAAAACGACTCAAATTATTACTATTAAGTTAAATGGAAAATGTTTTTTACTGGAGTAATGGCTGCTGAAAATTCAGCTTTGCCATTATAAATTAACTAGTTTTCTATTCGAATAGATTTTATAATATTTTAAGTTGTAATAATATTTCACAATATCACTTTTGATCAAATAAATGCAGCCTTGGTCAGCATAAGAGACTTCTTTTAAAAACATTAAAAAAAACGTACCGGCCCAAAACGTTTCAATAGTAATCAAAATTAAGTCTATGCATTACCTAGAGATGAACCCTATTTAGCTGTACTGACTGCAACTTAAAGAAGCATTAAATCACTTTAGATTCCGCTGATGTGGAACTGCTTTTGTTTTGTTCTCCCCATTTTCTTACTGCATGACCCAGCTAAACTTTAGCTGTGAATTATGGATGAATTGCCACAAATTCATCTAAATTCATGTATTTTCCACTACAGTGGCGAACTAATGGTTCCTTCAGCTGTGGCATTCAGGTTTTCATTACATGATCTCCATTTTGATTGATTGTTGGTGTCGCGTTTTCTCAAACTGTGTTTGTGTATGCTTGAAGGAGGCATATTGGGAGCCATGTTGACCAAAGCAATTCCATTTTTTTGACTCATCTGTATGGAGATTGGAGAACATACTCTCAAAAGGCTCAGGGAATGTGTACATGTTTGTGACTTCTGTAAGTGTTCAGACTTGGGGGTCAAAATAAGTGAGTTATAAATTAGGTTTATATTCAGCTGGTCTGGTTGTAATTAAGTCTGTCTGAAATCAGCTATCTCTAATTATACCTTTAATTGGGTTAATTTAGCTGGAGGAAATTACTTTTTCACACAGAGCCAGTTTTTGCTGCATAGCTCATTAAATGCATGGAAAAACAAGAAAGGTTATTTGTTCACTTAGGGTTGCTTTTATCTAAAATTAGATTTTGGTCGAAAGCCTCAAAGCATCCAATGCCGAAAATATGTGATAAATAAAGGGCTGCATTTTTCTCAGCAATGTATTGTACAATTGGGAAAATTTATCAGCAGTTCCTTGTAATGGACATTATTTATCCAACCATGGCTTTACTGTACATACGTATACACAGTAAGATTTTTTTTTCTTGAAAGGTATTAACACTCTTATTCAGGAAGGATGCATCAAATTTAAATTGCTCAAAAGTGACCGTAAAGATTTTTTTTTTACTTGTTACAAAAAATTCATATTTGAAATAAATGCTGTTCGTTTGAACGTTCTATTATCATCAGAGAATCTTGAAAAAAATGATCCGTTTCCACAAAACATATTAGCAGTAACTGTTTTCAACATTGATAATAATAATGAGTATCAGCTTTACAGGAATGAATTGCATTTAAAATATTCAAATTGAACAGTTATTTTAAATTGTAAAAATATTTCACAATATACTGTAACTGATCTTAATGTATTTTTGATTAAATAAATACAGCCTTGTTGAGCATGTGTTCAGTCACTGTGTTCATTCACTCGTTGCGAAGTCTTGTTGGTGTTACACTGCATTCATTTGGATCTTCGAGTCTTGGCGCAGTACATAACAGAAGACTTTGCTTCAAGTGAATGAACACACTGGATTTAAATAGGCAACGAGATAATGACGGTTGGTTGCAGTAATCAGAACATGATGAGTCCAGGCAATGGATTTTGGGAAATGTAGTTCATGAAGCGGCAAAGGAGACCGCTAATTGTACTCTAGTGGTTATCATAGGAACTCCTGCTGGCTGGTGTAACAATAGGTTCTCAACCTTTTTGACTCCAAGGCTCCTCATTGTCAAAGACAGTATTTTAAGGCCCCCCAAGATTTCTGGTACTTCTGCTGTAATAATATATATATATATATATATATATATATATATATATATATATATATATATATATATATTTTAATTTACATAAACTAGGAGTGAAAATTTGTAGTCGTGTGTTATTAAAGCATGTTTTATTTAACAAAAAATTGCTCTTAATTTTATTTTAAAGCATTTTTTAAGTCATTTTAATTCATATTGCGACCCCCTCTGAACTTTGCTGAGGGCCTTGGCTAAGTATACGGCAAGGTGTGTTAATAACTGTATGTGTGTGTGGTTTATTTATTTCCATGTTAGCCCCGAGTGCGGTGTCTCATCTAACAGCAGAGGCTGTGGACTCCACGTCGGTTCGTCTCTCCTGGAGATCCCCGAGCCAACCAAACGGCTTGATAAGCCACTATCGGATTCTAGTACTGTACCGTACTATGCTTGTACAGAACATCACCCTAAGGGGACAGGTAAAACAATAAATTACACAAGCATGCACAGTGCACACACTCACTGTATTTTTTTTGGTTTAGCTTCTCTGATTTTATGTTGTTGTTACAGAACGCTGTCTCTCAACAACTTCGTCGCAATGCAAGGTCACTTGACATCACCACAGAATCTGCTTTCACTCTCGCCTCATATGGAACATTTCTCACTTTGGGTCGCGGTTTAACCAACACTGGCTCGGAACTGACCTCTGACCTTCCTTTGACCCCAAGCACCCCCCACACGCCTCCACCCTGGCTCACAGTCACCCACGACAGAACCAATGCATCTGTTCAGGCTGAGACTGAGGCTGTAACCGAGGACCCTTTGACTGAACTTTCACCTCTCACTCTAGGCACTGACCAACCGCCATTGGTTAACTTAAGCCCCTCCCAGCCCCGTCGTGTCACTAGGGCGGTGGCCACAGATAACACCCAGCAGCAGACGAACCTCCCAACAAGAGCTGCCACTACCATTGGAATAGAAGGTAAATAACTCCTCCCACTGACTCCATCCACTATGACCTCACTTACATTTCAAGGTTTTTGCGATTTGGATATTAATAGTACTGTTTAAATTACAATTATAATAACAACTCATAATTTCTGTAAGTAAAGATACAGTTTAAAGATAAAGTTTTTTTCAGCAATGTGAATAAACCTGTCAAGACAGACCTACTGTGTTATTTTAGTCATTGTTGCCATACAAATAGACATTGGTCAAAAGATACCGAAACAAGTATTTTACTATTTTTATATAAATGTAAAGATTCATGGGCAATGAAAAGGTGGGCAGTCATTGTTGCACTCTGTTAGTTGTGCTTTCTGTTTTCTGATTGGTTGTGCCTGTGTGCTGTGTTTTGATTGACAGTTCAACCAGCCATTGAGGAGACAGCAGACCTGTCGTCTGATCACATCATGTATGTGGTTAGAAGACTGAGCCCTTTCACAGAGTACACATTTAGCGTGTCTGCAAAAAACATTATTGGAGACGGACCTTCCGCACAAGTAACAGTGAAAACAACTGAACAGGGTAAAATACCTTCAGACCTCTGAGTAGAATTACAGTAGTTATAAATATTATACCACGGTATAAAGTAACCCCAGTGTTTTCCCACAGTGCCAAGCTCTGTTCAGAATGTGTCCTATCAGAATCTTACCTCCACCTCTATCCGTGTTACCTGGGAGCCGCCCCTCAACCCCAACGGCAAGATAACGCACTACGCTGTGTATGCACAAAATCTCCTCACAAAACAGGAATTACGACTGATGACAGACAACACCACTGCAGTGCTCACAGGTAAAACAGCCAGGACAGATTAAATTGACCAAAAGTGACAACAAAGACATTTATAATGTTACAAAAGATTTCTATTTCAAATCAAATTTGAATAAAATTTTTTGTTCATCAAAGAATCCTGGAAAAAAAGCAGCACCATCGTTTTCAACATTGAAAATAATCAAATGTTTCTTGAGCAGCAAATCAGCAGAGTGATTTCTGAAGGATCATGTGACACTGGAGTAATGATGCTGAAAATTCAGCTTTGCATCACAGGACTAAATTGCATTTTAAAATATATTGCAATAGGAAAAAGTTATTAGATATTGTAATAATATTTCACAGTATTCCTGTTTTTACTGCGGTTTGGTCAGATAAATGCAGCCTTGGTGAGCAAAAGAGATATTTAAGACATTTCTAAGTGTGACTCAAGTGTTTAATAGTTTTTGAGGTCAATGTATGACACTATTTATGGTCATATCCACAGGTCTGGACAAGTACAGCAGTTATAAGGTGCGTGTGGCGGCATCTACAGCTGTGGGGGAAAGCCCCATGACCGATGAAGACTACATCTTCGTTGTGACACTAGAGGATGGTATTGAGACATTTATTTTTCATACACATGCAGAAGTACTCTTACACACACTTGGACACGGGAGATCCCTCAGTATGCCTCTGTCTGTCTTTTAGAGCCGGATTCACCCCCACAGGATCTGGTCGTAGTGAAAACCACCTCCTCCACTTCTACTCTCTCCTGGTCTCCTCCAGAGAAGCCCAACGGCATCATCCGCCTGTATGAGGTCTCCTACACAAACGGCTCATACAGCAACACCGTCAACAGCACATCACTCAGCTCCACACTGCACTACCTGAAGCCGTACACACACTACAACGTGACTGTCCGTGCGTTTACTCTGCATGGACACGGGAACCAGATTTCTGATACTCTACAGATGTTGTCCGGGGAGGATGGTGAGTCATTGTGTGTGTTTGTATTTAATTGGGAAAACTAGAAGAAACATAAAACGTTAATCTCATCCTGAAATCCCACACTCTTTCCCCTTCAAAAGGTTCCTACAATTAAGGGTCATTCACACATACTGAGATTAAATCTTTGTTTTATAGTTGACGCTTCTACTCCAACTCTATCAGCCATTGAAACACATGAACTTTAGTGTCGGTATGCCAGTTGCTATTCACTCTTTGGTCATTAAGACTTTTTCTTTTAAAGAAATGAATACTTTAGTTCAGTAAGAATACATTAAATTGATCAAAAGTGAGAGTAAAGAAATGTATAATGTTACCAAAGATTTTTATTTAAAATAAATGCTGTTCTTTTGAACTTTCTGTTTATCAGAGAATCCTGGAAAAAAATGTATCACGGTTTCCACAAAAATATGAAGCAGCATAACTGTTTTCAGCATTGATAATAATAAGAAATGTTTCTTGAGCACCAAATCAGAATATTAGAATGATTTCTGAAGGAGCATGTGACACTGAAGACTGGAGAAATTATGCTAAATATTTAGCTTTGCATCACAGGAATAAATTACGTTTTAATTTGTTATAACATGTAATAACATTTCACAATTTTACTGATTTTACTGTATTTTTGATCAAATAAATGCAGGCTTGGTGATCATAAGAGACTTTATTCATAAAGCACACGGGTGATCGCAGTTCAATTCTGGCTCCCATCATTGGTCGACCCCATTCCTCCTCCATTCCTTAGTAAACAAAAAAGCCCACTTGCAAGATGTTCTATTGAATATCAGAAATTTTCAGGCTGAATTATATTTCACACACAATATGGCCAGCTTATTTATTTATCTGTTGTATAACATTTGCACTGAGTGCTGACTTTTCTTGTTTGTTGCAGTGCCTGGCAGCCCACCTTATGATTTGACCTATGAGAGCATCGGATCCAGCAAGGTGAACGTGTCGTGGGTGCCACCGCTTCTCGCAAACGGCATCATCCTGTTCTACAACGTGGAATACTGGAACGCCACACACAGTCTGAACCAAACCACACATGTGCCTTATGTTGTCCTGTCCAACCTGCGGAAGTATGCGCGTTACCGCATCAGCGTGCAGGCTGCCACACAGGTCGGCATGGGCAACCACACGAGCGAGATCCTGAACATCACCACACTGGAGGACGGTGAGTGTTTGTTTTTAACCAACAGACCCTGTGGTGTTTAATTAAGCTATTCTTCCTTTTTAGTGTCAGTCATCAAAGTGAATATGTCTGCATCTGGCGAAAGTATCAGGGTCACATGTAAACATTTCTCATTTTTACAGCTTTTCGGTGGACGGAAATGGGAGTGTTTTATTGTTTTTAACTATTTTTATTTCTCCCAAATACTTTCTGACAGCACTCGGGAGTGTTATGGATCAATTTTGTCTTTAAAGCAGGTTAATCTTTCTACCTCAGGAGTCAGAGGAGCTTACCAACAATGTATTTCTTTGTTTCTCTGTGTTTGGTTGGTTAGTTGTTCCATTATCAGTTGTCAAGATGGACACATACGGATAATGCACATGGCATGGGAGACAATGTCTTACATTTACTAACCCCAATCACTATCATGTTTGAGAGTAAAGCCCATTTTCCCCGGTTTTGGGTCTATAATAGCTGTTTTTCCTAAACGGCAGTACCCAGTTCCCCTCCAAAATTCCTAATCGCCAGGAAATTGTCAGATACTGAGGTAGAGTTGTCCTGGAAACCTCCCGTGGAGGCCAACTCTGAGATTTTATACTACATAGTGAGAGTGTGGTAAGTCCAGACGATTTAAAATCAGTTTTTACCATAGACCAGACTGCAGTCATACTAGTTTGAAACTTACATGTATGTTCGTTTGTTAGGAATCTGAGCTCTGAATTTGTGGCCAATGTGACGGAAACGTCAGTGGTGGTGAGTGTGGAGGGGCCAGGCCGGTATAATGCCTCCGTCAGCAGCTGGACTCGACTCGGAGACGGAGGGCTACTGATTTACATCACGTTCAGTACTGTAGAATCAGGTGAACACAAACACGTTCTGCTCCAAACAACCTAGACACTTTTAGATATCATAATGTGAAGAGTGCTGCTTTGTGCTCATATGCCAAATCTAAGGCAGCATCAAAAGTATCATTGAATAAACTTGTGGAAAAAAAGAATATTGGAGATGAGGGAAATATTAGATTTAAATTTAAAAGTGTGGAGTCAGTAAGATTTTTTTTTAATTTATTTAAGAAATTAACACTTTTAATCAGCAAAGGATGCATTTAAGTGATCAAAAATGACAGTAAATATTTTTACATTGTTACAAAATATTTCTATTTTTTAAAATATATATATTTTCTTTTAAAATAAAAATTAAACCGCACAACTGTTTTTAGCATTGGTTGGTATTAATAATAGATATTGATGACTGCTGAAAATGCAGATTTGCCATCACAGGAATAAATTACATTTTAAAATATATTCAAATATGCAACTTATATTCAAATAGAAAATTAAAATATATTCAAATAGAAAAGAAAGTTACTTTAAATTGTGATCAAATGATAAAATAAATGCTGCATAAGAGAGTTCTTCCAAAAAACATAAAAAAAATTTGACCGACCCTGAACTTTTATACCGTAGTGTTTATTCTGCACTAAAAACATTGATAGAAAATAGAGCAACATTTAACTTGTTTCAGGGCATGTCAGTTAAGTCACTTGTAAGGTTTAGTTTCAGTTAGAATGCTGCTCTAGAAGGTAGCTAGAGAGTGAGGCAGCTCACTAGGTTTGAAAAGGATTCATAATACATAATAATAGCACGAAACAGCATTGCCCCGTATTCATAATGTTAAATTCTTTTTCTGTTTTGCAGCCCCATCTGACCCTCCACAGAATGTATTATTCACACTCCTTACGACCACTACAGTGCTTCTCAGCTGGAGTCCTCCAAATGAACCCAACGGCATCATCCAATACTACACTATCTACTACACAGACAATTATACAGAGTATACACAGGTATATGCACTCACACAGATGTGTATTGATCTTTTTGGAGACACTAAATACTATGTCATTTGACAAGCTATTCAAATGACTTTAATATAAATCCTGTAAGTAATTTTGATGGTCTGTAGCACTGGGTATTTAATACAGCTATGTAGTAAGTGACATATAGTGTAAAGTTTGGGGTTCTTAATATAAAAAAAATAAAAAAAAACATCTTATGTTTACCAAAAGCTGCATTTATTAGATCGAAAATACAGTGAAAACGGCAATATTTTGAAATATTATTACAATAAAAAAAAATTTTTAAATGTAATTTATTCATGTGATGTTGATTTGGTGCTCAAGAAACATTTCTTATTAGTATCAGTATTGAAAATAGTTTCTTAATATTTTTGTGGAAACTGGAAACAATGATTTTTTTCAAGATTCTTTGATGAACAGAAAATTCAAAAGAACAGCATTTGAAATAATAAATTGATCAAAAGTAAAGACATTTATAATGTTACAAAAGATTTCTAAGTATTTAAATATTTATTCATTGGTAATGGAACATTTTTTTCTGAAATGTTTTGGTTGGACGTTTGTCTCACGCTTTTTAAACATTATTACTTGTTTCAGAATGTTCAGAGAACATTCAAAATTAACATTAAAAAGTTGTATTATACTTAAAAAAATAAAATCTTTCTAAACCCAATGGCAGAATTTGTTCTGATTGGTTGTTAGTGTGTGCTGTCGTGCAGCAATTTCACTTTCAATGTGGACAGAAAAAGTGTTTGTCACTGGAAACTTGTCGCGCCTGCTTAGTATGGAAGCTTTTTTCCGCCATGGAATAAAACTTTTTTAGAAGATAATTGTGACTTTTTTTATCTCACACTTCTGACTTATTTTCTCACAATTGCAAGTTTAAATCTCACAATTCTGACTTTATAACTTTATAGCAATTGCGAGAAAAAAAGTATGAATTGTGAGAGAAAAAGCAGAGGTACCTTATTTACTTTTTATTCAGTGGCGGAAACAAGCTTCCATAGCTTAGCACACAGTGTATTCTAACCACAATATACTGTAGATATGAATTGTTTAGATATGAGTTCAGACATTTACTTCTAAGGTTGTTTTTCTAGTGTTCATCTCTTCACAAGATACAGAAAATTTGCCAGGTTTTACTATCATGATTAGCTGTGCAGAAAAATGAAAGAAATAAGTAGCAAACTGTTCCATGTGTTTTGGAGATTTACCATTTATTCTTTGAAGTAGCTTGGACTGTAAAAAATACAATGAAATACATGAACATAATTATGTTAATCATCAATACAATCCCAGCTAACAAAAATATGTTTTAAGAACGTTTTTCTATTGTTCATATTAAGTTATGAAACCTTTTATGTTCTCTGAAATATTTTTTTCTTGGTCATGCGAATGTTAAGGTTACATTTCATTTAATCATTTGGCAAATTATGGGAACGTTACTTTTGAATGTTCTCTGAACATTCGGAAACTAGTAGTAACATTTAAAAAACTTTAGATGAATGTCCAACCAAACCGTTTCAGAAAAAAAGTTCCATGAACGATGTATCAATAATGTTTTTGTTCTAACGTTTTGAGAACATTTTTAAAGAACAGATAACTTTGAACAAACATTCTATTAAAGGTAGGGTAGGCAATTTCGGAGCGGCTAGCAGTAGCAAGCTAGCTTTGAAAGCATGAGATCCAGCCCTCCCTTCAGAGGGTCTCCAAAGCCACGCCTCCTTCAAAACACATGAACGCGGAGGTCGCACACAACCCGAGCAGATTCAGCGAAGTGTCATTAGAGATGGCATTAAGTTACCTCATGTATTAAAGCACATAACATTACAATAATAATAAACGTAAACAACTTGCAGAGCTCTAATTGACCTTTCGCCGGCCCCTCCCGCAAAACGGCCATTGTCCAATCACACATCATAGCAACCGTTACTATGTGAGCAGGTCCGTCAAACATTGACTCCAAGCAAGATGGTGAAGCGGTGCGCCCGGCAAATCGGACACTAGCTACCCAGAGAGATTGTCTGGAGGAGTTGTGTTCTTTCCATTTCCAAAGCCGAAAACACAACGTGAGCGGTGCCTACAATGGATAAAACAGTGTGGACGGCCCCACTCCCAGTTAAATGTGTCGAACATGGTTAACTCGCGTGCAGCGTGCGTGAGACTGAGACACTGAGATTAGTCAAAGAAACATGGAGAAAGCAGATCAAGAGGATCCACAAAGGAATTACGTTTTCTAAAGGGTTGTTGTTAACATGATATTCTCGGGGGAAAATGAGCAGTAGTCAACTAACGTTTGCAGTGCAGCACCAGTAGACTAACTTACAGTTTAGAGGAGTGCACGTTCACAACGGGGAAAGCATGAAGCTTACTTGACAACATCAGTTCATAAATCAATATCGTAACGAATAGAAATAACCTTAAATAATGTATGGTTATCTGCATCTTTCCGTCTCTTATGTATAGTTATCTTTTTAAACACGAAAATCGCATTCAGCATGACACGCAAGCGGTTGCCATGGTAATGAACAACCTGCTTGTTAAAGTGATTGTATAATCCTCTAATGTTATATGCAGCGCGAGTTATATATTTCTAACTCCAAACAATTTGCCACTGAACCAGCTTATAAAATCTTCTTCAAGGCTGTGCTGGTTGCATTTAAGGTAACGTTACAGGTCATGGGGTTTCTCCGATTTGGCTTGAGACCGGTAATCATTCGCCTCGATAGTAGTCGTGTCTTCTTCATTGCGTATTTTTATATTTTGAATATATCCCTCCACTGCGTACTGTAACCCCTTTTGCCTCGATCTGGAGGATATCGCTGAGGTATTGCTCCAAAAAAGGTCACTGACACGCACAGGTATACCTCTTCCCGTCATTGCAATCTGTCGCGCTGGTCATGTTTGACCATTTGTTTGTCGGGCGTAGTAGCAATAACTAGGGGGCGTGGCTTTTGCAAACGGTCAATTGTTCCAATTGACTGTGGCAGATTCGTGCAGATACGCCATGCTGTGAATGCAACATAAGCTTGTTGTTTTGGTTCAGGGGGAACTGTAAAAATTGGCTGCTGTTTGTTTGCAGTGCTTTGTGACTATCTGTCTACAACTCTATATGTGAAGAGAGTTTAAATCAGAATAACAAAAAGTATTTTTGAAAAAAATTGCGTACCCTACCTTTAACTTTACTGGAAGAATGTTAATAACTTTGAGAGAACGTTCCGAGTTCAAAGTTTTGAGAATGTTCCCTGTTAGCTGGAAATCTATTATTATCTAATACCACCACTTGTACCATGAAACCAACACAGTACATTCTGTAAGGGTCGGGGATTCGATCTCCATAAGAATAGCTACATCAATTCAAAATCTCATAAGCACATTTTAAACTCGCAATAAAATGCTGATGTCATGCAGTGAATCAGCAGGTTCTTTTTCTCTCACTGTAGAGGGTTCCGGGTTCAGAGCAGTGGCTGGTGTTGTCTGATCTGATGGCAGGACAGGAGTACAGTGTATGGATGAGTTCCAGCACTTCTGTTGGTGATGGGGGAGTGTTCAGCCCCCGTCTAAACTTCACCACGTTAGAGGACGGTCAGTCTCCTCACACGCTCAGGGGAGAACTTCAGCTCTGCACCACTTTTCCAAATGATTATGCTCCAAAAAATCACACTGAAACTCATACACACACACACACACACACAGCACATATTCAGCATGTCTTGTGAAAGGAGACAACTTCCTCTAAGCTGCAAACTTGGGATTGTTGAGCCCTCACCACGAGACTGAGTGTGCCTGATCTCAAAGCCTTTTATTTGATGGTCTCCAGACTATCCCAGCTTGCATTTCCTCTCACAGGATTTGTTGAAAAATAGAAAATAGCACATGCTGTTTGCTTTTTTTTTTCTGCAATGGCAAGTTTCTGGGTACATTATGTAGCATGTTATATATTTGTCTTCAAAAACATTGTAAATGTGTCGATCTGAATGATCATAAAACTTCTTGTTCGACAGCTATCGGAGACTTTTTTTGCTAAAGCATCCTGCTTCATGTGTTTGTCCTGAGAAAAAGAGCCCAGCAATTTCAAAAGAGATTTCAACAATGTCTCAATATGTGCTCAGATTTGCCAAAATCTACATTATAAACTCAATATGAACTGTCTCTTCAAGTTTTCCTAATTTGAGCAAATAATTAAAGAGTTAAAATTGTTATAGTTTTATACTCTTACTCTATGACAACAGTTGTCTATTTGAGGCCAGATTTACTAAACAGGGCAAACTAGGATGAGAGCACAATTCCATAAAAGCGCAGATGGGAGTGAAAAGTTCTGCGCGGGATCTACTGATGACACGCAAATTAAAGAACACAGAAGCACCCAGATCATTTCCATTATGACCAACACAATCTACCAAGTGTAGCGCCATTTAGCGTCTGGTTTAAGACATGCTTTTTTGGGGCGGTAATGGCGCAATACCATTAAATTGACTTACTCAAACCTTATTAAATTACCTTGCATGATTCATTTAAATACACTCCTCCCATAAATTTTGTGTCTGAAAGGGAAACTCCTACAAATGCATATGCAATAAGATCAGCTGCAAAAATAACCCTGTCCACACCTTCACAGTGCTAATTTTTCACTGAGTGTCTTTAATAAATCCTGACAGTCGTTTTTTTATCGCCAAAAGAGGGTTTACGCTGGCGCAGCTTAGTAGGTAAATCTAGCCCTTTATATACTGTTCGAAGAAACATTAAGTTGATACTTAACTGAGAACTCCATTAGGTCTCCTGAACTATGAAAGAGCAACATTTGAGCATTAAAATGTCCCCATGCGATACTTGGCAAGTGAATATGTTGACCTAATTTCAAAATCTATATGTCAAGGTTTTGTGTACGAATCATAATAAATGGTTTTTGTGTGATTTTGGGAAAAATGGTGCAGAGGTGACCTTTTGAAATAGATAAAGGTTTTCTCCCCTGGTGTCTGAGATTTTGAAAGTGTTCTATATGAATAAATGATGCTAAGGTCCTGTTTGGTTCTTTGTGAGTGATTGCATCTGATTGGTTTGCAGTTACTGGAGAATCACCCTGCTTCAGCGGCTCAGTACAGCCCAAAGCAATATCTCGGACACAGAACATGCTCCAAATGGATTTTCCTTCTAACACAACATGTCTTTCTTTCTCTGATTCTTTATTCTTCCCTATATCTGTGATCTTTCACCTTGACTCTGAATTTTGCAGGTGCCGCGCAGGAGTTTATTTACCATTTTTAATTTCCACAGACTTACAGATGTGTTTAATGTGAATGCTGAAATTGATGTGTATTTGTGTTGTATGCATTCTTGTGTACAGTATGAATATTTTAATCTCTGGGTTTAAGATACAAGATTTATTCTCACTGCTTTTAATCATCATTGAGTGATTTGATGTTGCAGTGTGCCATTTTTTTCTTACATATAGAAATATATTTCTATATTTATTTATAAATTAGTTTAACTGTCATGTCTATGTAAAATTGATCATTTATATAATTAAAATGTATTTATTTCTTATTATTATTGTTGTTGTTTTTAGGACTCTTATGAGTTTTGAGCTCTGTGGCACTATTTTCTTTACAATTAAGCTCATTCTCATCCCCAATTTTCTCATTACTGCAATGCAAAATATCACCCTTAAATATCATCTTTAAATTAATCAATAAAATTGTATTTTACAAATGAACATTTCAATTTAAATACCAATTTAATTCGTTATCATTGTTTTTTTGCAGAAATGAGACTCTTTTCACATTTCAGTAGGCTATTGAGATTTGGAGAGGAAAATGTGCTTAATCGTCAAGATGAGTGTAACAGTGAAAAACCTGTTTAAAGGGTTAGTTCACCCAAAAATAAAAATTCTGTCAGTAATTACTCACCCTCATGTTGTTCCAACCCCGTAAGACTTTCGTTAATCCTCGGAACACAAATTAAGATATTTTTTATTAAATCTGAGTCTCACTCCATAGGCTTCTAAGGGATTGAAACTTCCCGGCCCAGAAAAGTTATTAAAGATATCGTTTAAACAGTCCAAGTGACTACAGTGGCTCAATCTTAAGTTTATCAAGGGACAAGAATACTTTTTGTGCGCAAAAAAACAAACAAAAATAACGACTTTATTCAACTATTCATTTCCTTCTCTGTGGGCCTCGAGTGAGTGCACGTAGTGTAACATCGCAGCGCTTCTGTGTTGTACGTCACACGTAGGCTCACTCTTGGCCGACGCTGGTCATGTGTGTGATGACGTACAACACAGAAGCGCTGCGCTGTTACACTACATGAACTACCTGAGTAATAACTGACAGAATTTTAATTTTTGGGTAAACTTACCCTTTAACGGCCCTTTAATAGGCTTAGTTTTCATGTAAAATCTTTTTTTTTCTTTTGATTTTGAGGTGAAATATATCCTAATATTGGCAGATTTCATGAGATGAATCCTTATTTTATCACAAAGACATGTTTCACATTAGATTGGGGAACAAAGCCTCATTTCATTTCTTGGTTCCACATCGAAACAACATCTTTTATTTGGACTGCAATGATTTGTTCCCCATTCTAAAGGGTAACTGTTGGCCATTCATCACACATATTAATTGTATGTCTTCCACCCCCTTCCCCTGCTGCAGTGCCAAGTGGTCCGGTCCACAACCTCACCGCTACGATCTATAGCTCTACGGCTGTAGTGATCAGCTGGGACCCTCCTCTGGAGCCCAACGGCAGAGTCTTCTACCAGCTGAGCTTGCAAGAGGCGGGAATGACCCACCCGTCCATCAACCGCACGGTCAACATCACCATCTCCAAGACAACCACAGACACCATCTACCTCTTCACCAAGCTCAGGAAGTATTTTCCCTACATCATAAAAGTCACCCCAGCAACCGGTGCGGGATCAGCTGTAAACCACACTGCAACCCTCCAACTTCGAACAGATGAAGACGGTGCTCATCATTTCCTGTATTTTACATGCACATGTATACAAAGCATGATGGTTCATACTAATTGATTGTATACTCATGATTGTGTCTTTGTGTGTCTGTGTTCTGACAGTCCCAAGTTCTCCTCCATTGCCTGGAGCTAGTAGAAATCTCTCCAGCACCTCCATCCATGTGTCGTGGTTCCCCCCAGTGGAGGCCAATGGCGAGATTATAAATTACACTGTAGTTTTACAGGGTCCTGGGGCCGTCAACAGAACCTACACCTCTGAAACGCACCTAATTCTCTCAGAACTCACTCCGTTTTCAACTTACAATCTCTCCATCGCTGCGGTTACTCGCCAAGGTGTCGGCCCCTCTGTGATTATTCCACTACATACTGATGAAGCAGGTCAGAGCCATATATTTATTGCTATTCTTTTAACTGATCTAAAATATTTGATTCTTTGCTTTGAAATTTGGAGTTTGTTTAAAATTTGAACATTTAAATAATGTGGATAGGCTGATGCTTGATCTTTGAAAGTTTAAACTTTTGTTGAACTTTTTGTGTGTCCAGGTCCAATGTCTCCACCACTCAATCTGAGTATTTTTAACCACACTGCGAATTCAGTATGGCTTCACTGGGAACCTAGTCCAGAGCCAAATGGAATAATCCAGCACTATGGATTCAGAATACTCGAACTGAACACATACACTTTCAGATATCAGGTAGTGCATCTATGTACAGTATATGTGTGATTATGATCTTAGATTTTTCTGTGTGTGTAAATTAAACTCGCATGCCTCTGTTTACCCAAGAACTCATCAGATGCGTCTACACAAGCAGAACTGAGTGGCTTCAGACCTCATAATTCATATGAAATCAGTGTGTGCACATTCACTAGAGCAGGAAATGGGGATCAGTACACCCTGCCTGTGATATTTACCACCAATGAATCAGGTAATACACACTCGCACATCCGTCCGTGTCACCTGATCATTCAGAAATCATTCTAATATGCTGATTTGCTGCTCAAGAAAAATTTCAGGTAACACTTTAGTTCAGGGTTCAATTCTCACTATTAACTTGTTAACATGCATATTAATTGGATTAGTGCAAATGTCGGACTCCAAATGAACCAATCAAAGAAAATGTGGATGAAAAACCATCAAGTCAAAAATAGCTCCATCTATATCAGTTCTGAAAAGATTGACGAAGTCAATAGTTACATCTACCTGGGCCAAGAAGTTACAGTTGAGCACACCATCAGCTGTGAGCTATCTTGCAGATGGAAAGCAGCAGCATTGCGAAGCTGTGCACTGAAAGTGCAATGGAGCGAAGAATGCTCAGAATCACTCGAGAGACAAGATCACAAACAAATGTTTGCGGGAGATGTCAAGGGTGAAAGATGCGATCACGGAGGCAGCAAAGGAAAAGCACAGATGGGCTGGGCATGTAGCTCGAAAAGAGGATTGACGCTGAACGCGACAATGTGGTACCCCTATGAGATTAAGCGACCTCTCGGACACCCGCCAACTCTATGGTCAGATTCCCTAAAGAAGAGTTTTGGCAAAACCTGGATTCGCACAGCCAGAGACAGAAGCAGATGGGAGAAATTCTGTGACCTGCATCATCCACCGGAATGATTGATTACAGGCCGAATAAAAGAGAACTAGGATATTGGCTGTTTATTAGTTCTTATAAAGCACATATTAATGCCTTATTCTGCATGACCATATTCTACATTCCTTAATCCTACCCAAATACCTAAACTTAACTACAACCTTACTAATTATTAATATGCAGTGATTAAGAGTTTATTGAGGCGAAAGTCATAGGTAATAGTAAGTGAGAATTTGACCCTAATCTAAAGTGTGACCAAATTTCTTATATCAATGTTGGAAACATTTGTGCCTCTTGATTTTGTAGAAACTGTGTTGCATTTTTTCAGGTTTCTTTGATAAATAGAAAGTTCAAAAGAACAGCATTTATCCGAAATAGGAATCTTTTGTAACATTATAAATGTACTTTACTGTCACTTTTGATCAATTTAATGCATCAATGGTTAATATAAGTATTTCCTTCTTCTTTTTTTTCATGTCAAATGTGAAAGACCTTAACCTACGGCATTAGACTGCAAAGTAATTTTTGTTCAAAATTGGATTCTTTATTTTCAAGTGCGTTTGTTATATATCTGTGGTGTTGTATGTTGCAGTGTCAGATTCAGTTGGAAATCTGTCCTGCTCTGGATTGGATTGGAATTCAGTGTACATGGAATGGGAGCTTCCGATTCATCCTAACGGAGAGATTCTGCACTACCTCATTCGCTCTGGCGATCTGGAGGAGGAGGCCCATCCTCTCACACTCACATACACAGTGGCGCACACTTTTACTGGCCTGTCGCCTGACGTTTTCTATGTCATCAGCGTGGCTGCAGTTAATTCAGCCGGAATAGGGGAGGAAGCCAACTGCACGGCACACACTCCACCAGAGTCAGGTTTTGTGTCATTTGGTTGCTCATATGTATGATTTGAAAAAAAAACAAAAAACAATGCTAAGTACTTTGGGATGCAACTTGCTCTGCACCATTTATGCTACAGAAATGATCATGCAGATTGTTTCTTTCTCTTTCTGCAGTTCCTGGTCCTCCCCAGACGCTGACCATAATCAACGTTACCTCTGACAGTGTGTCTCTAAGCTGGCAACGTCCCGTCCATCTTCCTGGACTTCTGCAGGGTTTTAATGTAGAAATTAAGCAATTGGCAAGAAATTGCGAGCAAAAGCAGCCCGTGGAGTCCTGCGTGGAGAGTGAACTTGTGGAGTGGGTTGAAGGACAAACCAGTGGAGTCACACTTTCCCCTCTGCTCAAATATAGAGAGTATCGTATGAGAGTGGTGGCGTTCACCAGGGCTGGGGCCGGAGAACCCTCAGAGTGGATCCACACACAGACGCTCGCAGGAAGTATGTTACACTTGTGTGCATATAGACATTCTCATAAGAAAACAGAATCACAAATGAGTTAGAAATGTTCTCATCTCACATGTTTCTCCTTGACGGCAACATGAGAATTTAGCATGAATCTCCTTCTCGTTTCCCTTGAGAAAAAGATCCCAACAATGTCAGATCTCAAACTCAAAAACTCTTCAGAAACTCAAACATTTATCATTCAATTATTTCAAAGCACTAACCATATTAATTTGGATTCTATAGTCTCACTGTATGTCTGCAATTCTATTATGTCAGGTTTTTGAGGCAAAGTTAATACTTAATTTTGTTCAATTAAAATGATCACATTTTTGTAATTTAATTTAGCAATTTATTTTCTTTTTTTTTCCAAAAGTTTTCTTATAAACTAAAAATATGGGAATATATAGATAAAAATATTATTTTAAATATATATTTATTGAGTTATATGCATACTATATTTATATAAATACAATTTTGTGATTTAATTTGTTTTTAGAATGTGTTTCTAATAAACTAAAATATAAAGATGTATATTTATTGATTGATTAATATAAAATATAATTATTTAAATGTAATTTTGCAATTTCATTTGTTTTTTCAGAATGTGTCTATAGTTTCTAAAAAACTAAAAATATAAATAGATATATAAATATATATTTATTAATTCCTATACAATTTAATTACAAAATTAGATTTATATAATTATATTTTATATGTAATTGTCTATAGTTTCTGAAAAAATGTAAATATATAAATATATATATTTATTAATGGATAAATATAAATATATATTTATATAAATGTGTAGAAAAGATATAAAACATTATCTAGTGGTCATACATTATTTTATCTCTCTCTCCCAAAATAATCAGCAAGAAAACTTGATGTATCAGTATTTTTGTTAATGACTTTTGTTATTTTGAGAAAATTAGAGAAAGTAAGAAAGGAAAGTAATGCATGACCTGACCTCTGTGCATGACCTTTATTGAGTTTGGAATACATAATTTATCTTTCAATTCTGTTTTATACGCTTCTATGAGATTTCCGCAGTATGCAGGTATCTTGTGAATCAGCTACATTCTCACAGCTTTAGTTCCTTACTGAAAATCAATGGACTGTTGTTGAAGCACTGCCCAATCCATTAGCTTTGATTCAAGACATCTCAAGATCAGCATGTTTTCCACCCATTTTTGAGCATTTGCCTTTTGCAAAGAGCATCATGACTGTGTTACACGTGCAGCTTAAAGGGAACCTTCATTAAGTCTCCTGAGCAATAAAATGTTCCTCTGGGTTGTCACATACATATAGCACAACAACAACAACAACCACAAAAAAATTGCCCCAGCTCTTTATCTCTACCTCTTTACCCTAGACCCTGATGCCCCTCCTGGTGCCATCTCACTGGTCCCTTCTGCTACTGGGTTAAAGATTGAGTGGGACGAACCATTGGTCATCTCAGGGCCCACCTCATACATCATTGACATCACTGCTGTGAGTTCATAAACTTTAGAAATCTTGTTCATCTGTTCACTTTCTGATAGTTTCTACTTCAATTTCTCTTTGTTCTCTTGTAGTTGGATGGTTCGGGATATAACATTAGCTTTGTGCGGTATTCAGAGGAGATCAGGACGGTGGTTGTCGGGAACCTGACTGCATTTACCCTGTACTCTATTACCATCACCGCCTTCACGGGGCAGCTTTCCAACGCTCGCAAAGACGGCAAAGCATCTGAACCCGTACTCGCCAGAACGCTGGAGGATGGTGAGGACGTTTGAGCATGCTTGTTTCTCAGATACTTATTTGCGCTATTTGTGATATTCACGGTTGTGTTTTCCAGAGCCCAAAGATCCTCCCCAAAATTTGTCATTGACGGTCATCCCCGAGGAAGTGACGCGTGTTTATGTAACATTCTCTCCACCGGATAAGCCGAACGGAAACATCAGTTTCTACCACGTCGCCATCTACCGCAACGGACAACTGGATTTCTACATCAACAGCCTGTCTGTGATCAGCAACCCTAATAACACCATGACGGCCATTATAGATGGACTGAAGGGTGGATTCAATTACAGCATAAGGGTAGGAAACTAAAACCAACTTTGTTGGTGTTTTCATACTTGGTTTGATTGCTTGGTTTAACTCCAGCCTCTTCACCTGCAAGCACAGGTCTCTTTCTTTTTCATACTGAACTGTGGTACGTTTGCATCTTCTAATACCATCTAATATTACCATACCACTAGCGGCAGCTATTTAAAATCGTATCTAAGTAACTACAGAGAATGCAGCACCAAAAATGGAAAGCAATATTTGCATCACTCTTTTTAATCATGTTAGAACTCAAATATTGCTTGCACAAAATGGTACTTGTAGTTGTTTGTTGACTTTCACAATTAGGCCAAATGCATTTGTTTTCTACTTGTTGCAGATAGCAGCCGTGAACGGAGCAGGTTTAGGCCCAAGTTCTGAGGTTCATGTCACCACCGGTGTGAAAGGTATGAGAAAACATAATACTTGAGTAAATCAGCTGCTCTATTTTGTTGAAGTGACCTTGACTTTAAGTTCCTGATGGGTTTATTTAGCACCACCCAAGCCAACAAGGATGCCGCGGGCTGCTCTGAACAATGCAGGTGTTGTCATCGCAACCCCCAAGACCATTACCATCGAGATGCCTGAATGTTTCTTCACTGATGACCATGGACCAATCCAAAAAGTCCAGGTCATAGTTTCTGAACCAGCAGGTATTAAAATCTGACATTTAACACAATATATACTGTATATATATATATACATATATACACAGCATTTTTGGAAAAAAACAAATCCAATTCACAATACAGAAATAATGATAAGCACTTTTTATAAGCCATGTTTATAAGATTTAAAAAAAAAGAAATGAAGACTTTTATTCAGCAATTTAATTGATCAAAAGTGACAGTAAAGATATTTATTATGTCACAAAAGAGTTCAAGTAATTTAAAATAAATGCTGTTTTCAAATAAACTTTTATTCATCAAATGTATCACGATTTTTTTTTATCTTACCCTTTAGTTTATGTGCTATATATAGCTACACACACAAAGGCGTTGTGTTGTGAACATTAGAGTATGTTTGTACAGTACAATATGTAAAAAATTATTTAAAAACAAACAAATGATTTTTTTCAATCAAATGTGTAGTAAAATGATTTTATTGAAGGGTTTATTGTTAAATTGTTCTAATGTTGATGCAGTGATGGACTACGGTAATCTGTCCAACTGGAAGAGTGTTTTCCACCAACCTACTGCTCCGTACCTGACCGACGAGGGCTTCTTGAACCCAGGCTGCTTTAAGAAATCAGAGCGCATGAGCACAAACACTAACACGTACATCATAGGAGCAGACGAGGGCTGCCTGTCTGAAGATGCCAAGACTCTTTGCAACGGACCCCTCAAACCTAAAACACATTATGTGTGAGAGACATATACACACACGACTAAACTGGGTTGTAAATATCCTAATCCAGGAATCTTTTTAACCTGTTCTTTACTGTTTATTTTTGTATTGCAGGTTCAAATTTCGGGCGACAAACATCCGTGGGCAGTACACTGACTCTGAGTACTCAGAGAGAGTCAGAACTGCAGGTATGGACGCAGTAGCTACAAACTAATGTTACAATAATAATCCACCAAGAATTGTGATTTCTCACTTACATTTAGCCTCTTTCCTCTCAGATTTTCATTCTTTCAGTATTCTGTTGTATTATACATTCAGTTAAAGGGATAGTTCACCCAAAAATGAAAAATCTGTCATTTGTTTACCATCGAATGGACTTTTATGATACTCTTAAGGTGCTTTTTTATTTTAGAGCTTGGCAGCCCCAGTACTTATTCACTTTCATTATTTAAAATATATATAATTTTCCATGGAAGAAAGAATGTCATACAGATTTGAAACGATTTTAGGGTGATTAATAATTGTCACTTTTCATGTTTGGGTAAACTGTTCCTATATATTTCTTTAACTCAGTAAACTTTTAGTTTTTATTTATTGCTTATTACTAATTATATTTTCTTTAGTATTGTACTTTTTATCATACACTTCCCCCCCAAACATTTCAAATGTTCATATCGTTATATTGCCTTATGATATTTCTGTTAGCATTTCTCTTATTATTGCTACTTTTATTCATCAAGGGTGCATTAAATTGATAAAAAGTGACAAAAAAAGGCATTTAAAATGTTACAAAAGAGTTCTATTTCAAATAAATTATGTTCTTTTGAACTTTCTATTCAACTGTTTCCACAAAAATATTAAGCAGCACAACTGTTTTCAACATTGATAATAATAAGAAATGTTTCTTGAGCAGCAAATCAGCATATTAGAATGATTTCTGAAGGATCATGTGACACTGAAGACTGGAGTAATGATGCTGAAAATTCAGCTTTGCATCACAGGATAAAATAACATTAAACATATATTAAAGTAGAAAACAGTTATTTTAAATTGAAAAAATATTTTTACTAGATGTTTGATCAAATAAATGCATTGTTCATTGTGAATAAATACTGCTTCTGCTGCATATAAATATTGACTTTGATTTCAGATGACCGCCTGCTAACCAGAAATGAACAGATCATTCTTGGTGTCCTGCTGTCATTTTTCCTGGCATTGTTTTTCATTCTGATAATTTACGGATCTGTGAGGTAAGTTGATTGTTATTGTAAATAGAGGCTCAGCGAAATACTCAAATAGTATTTCCCCAAAAGCCCCAGGTTTTTCCTGGTTTAACAACTAGACTCACTCTCTCTCTGATCCCAGGATCCACCGCAGGCAGAAGGAAGGAGGGACGTACTCTCCACGCGAGGCTGAGATTATCGAGACAAAGTTCAAGCTGGATCAGCTCATTGCAGTGGCCGACCTGGAGCTCAAAGAGGAGAAGATTAACCGGTGAGATTCATACACTGTACATGAGCAGTGGGCTTTAGTTACATGTGGATATATGTGCTTTAGTCTGCACTTTCTGACTCACTAATTCCATCATTGACTCACTCACTCATTCATTATTTCCTTAATTCACTCATACACTCTCACTAATCCAATCAAACACCAAACACACTTACTCACTATCCTCTGTTCTCAGGTACTCCTCCTTTTTCTTTAGAAGGAAGGAGATTTTTGTCATCCAGTAAGTAGACAGTGATGTTGATGTTTAGCTGATGCATGGCATTACAAGATGTGTTGTATCAGTATTGTCATTCGTTTTAAATTTAAACGTTTTATTTTCCCAGTTCAGTTGCATGTTGTGCTGTTAGTTCCTGGCTTTGAATCTGTTTTATTATGAATGACTGTGCCAGAGTAAATGATCTCCCTTGCCATCATTTGTGGCTGTTCGGTTTCATAATGCTGCTCTGCAGTTCTGCTCTGCTTGGTGTATTTCTGCCTGAAAGATCATCGGAGTGACTCTCCGAATCGTTTTATGTTTGTGTGTCTTCGTCTAATTAGATCGTGTAGTGAACTTCACTCAGATTCATTTTTTATTTATCAATGGATTTGAAAAGTAACCAATTTTTTTTCAGTCCAAGGCCAATTTCATAATAATTCTCTACTGTCTAATGTTCCAGGCTGCTAAGTTACAGGAAATCTCTCAAGTAAGTGAATGAGACGTTATGGATTGATTGATGTTTTCCTCATTTCCCTATTTTTTCTTATTTTTTTCTCTAGTATCATTCAATAAGCATCATTCAATAAGCAAGTCCCAAAGACAGATGATTATTACCCTTTACCACCTGCACTTTAGTCTTTAGTGGTTTGTTTAGAGGTCATTAGATACATATCCTGTAGAAATAATGCTTGTTGCTGTGGTAATAATTCAAAAGATGATGATTATTTATGGTTTTGTGGGTATTTTCATGTTCTCTTTATTGCTCTCTAACATATTTGCAGGCCAATCAGTAAGAAATCATTTCTTCAGCATGTGGAAGATCTTTGTGCCAATGACAATGCCAAGTTTCAGGAGGAGTTTGCTGTAAGTTTTAGTGTTTAGTGTGTGTAGGTGGGTGAGAGAGAGAGAAAGAAAGCACTAATGAACTGTAAAATGAGTTTCAGTGACACATCATTCTGATTGAGCATGTAGAGTTATGTGCTTAATGGTGTATGTCTTTTAGAAAATCTGTTGTGTAGTTGATTAATTTTCTTTTTTTAACCTTTTCTACGGTGTGTTTCAGGAGTTGCCGAAGTTGCTTCAGGATCTGGCCACTTCAGACGCTGACCTTCCCTGGAATCGCTCCAAAAATCGCTTCACGAACATTAAACCCTGTATGAAAATTTTTTGAATTCTGTCATTGTTTGTAGCTCTTATGTCGTTAACCTGTATGACCTTTTTGTTCTGTACAAGACAAAACGAGACGTTTAAGAAAACGTAAACGCTGCAGTATCCCATAATTAACCTATACAATGATTACATGGTGTCAAGGTCCAAAAAGGACATAAAAGCACCTCAAACGTATTCCATATGACTTTTGTGCTACTCTATCATTCAAAGTTTGGGGTCAGTATGATCTTTTAATTTCACTTAAGCTGACCAAAGTTGCTTTTACTTGATGATAAATACAGTAAAAACAGTAATATTGTGAAGTATTATTACAATTCAAAATAACTGTTATTAACGGAATTTTTTTCCTGTGATGCAAAGCTGTAGATAGATAGATTGATAGATAACTTTTACATTGTAGTGTATATAGACTTCTGAAGACATATGGTAGGTTTGCATGAGGAACAGTGCAAAATTTTAGCTGTTCTTAGCTGAGAATTTTCAACAAATCTTCTCAACTTTAAATATGTAAATACTAGCTTCTACAAATAATCATGTCACATAGTTTTCATGGCTTCAGAAAAATTGGATTGCTGTGAAGTCATATGGACTACTTTTATAGTTCTTTTATAAAGCTTTTTTGTCATTTGGGGTGCAATATAATTCATGCTATATGGAAAAAAACGTCTGTAACGTCTGTAAACGTCTGTTACTGTTACTATATTTTTATTTGTGTTCCATGAAAGTCATGCAGGTTCTGATCGACATGAGGGTAAGAACATACTGACAGAATTTTCATTTTAAAACGTACCAGGCTTTCTTTATACAAACATTGTTAACACATATTTTAACACATCTTTTTTAGATAACAATAACCGAGTGAAGTTACTGTCTGAGCCAGGAATGCCGGGGTCTGACTACATCAATGCCAGCTTCGTCTCTGTAAGCGCTCGAGAGCGGCCCACATATCAGCTGTCTCTTATACTGCGGCACAACTTTTAATTGAATTGGCCTAAGCTCCTGTTCTGTTTTGTCTTGTCTCTGTGTCTCAGGGCTATCTGTGTCCTAATGAGTTTATAGCCACTCAGGGTCCTCTGCCTAGTACTGTCGCAGACTTCTGGAGGATGATTTGGGAGACGGGTACCAAAACCATTGTCATGCTCACTCAATGCTTCGAGAAGGGCAGGGTGTGTATGAGTGTTTAAATATAACATATATACACATATATACACATATATTATGTAAACAAAAACTTTTATATTAGATGCGATTAATCACGATTCATCGATTTGACGGCACTACTTATTTGTTTATTTATTTCATGTATAAAACCCATTTATACAGTGAAAATGTTCATTTTAGAAAATATTTCTCTGGAAAATAATTGCTTTCTATTAATTTTCTAGCCACCATTACAGTGTTGTTTGATGTATAAACCTTAAGAGAAACTTAAAACCTGTTAATAGATTGAAATTTCCAGTAAGTCTTTAGTAAACAGTAATAATATCAGATTTGATTTGATAATAATTTATATATTTGCACAATGCACATTTTTTGCACTACTTTTACTCTTCAGTGTATAATATACTGTTAATTTATTCAGACTTTTATCCATATTCATTTCATTTTACCTGAAAAGGAATTAGTTAAGTCCATATGAATAATTTACATCCAAAACACTACTAAAACACAGTTAAATAAATGTGAAGGTTTGACAGCGATCTGCTGAAATATATGCGTTACAAGTAATGTGGCTGTATGTTTCAGATCCGTTGTCATCAGTACTGGCCAGAGGACAATAAACCCGTCACTGTTTTTGCTGACATCATAATCACTAAACTCACAGAGGACGTGCGCCCTGATTGGACGGTCCGGGCGCTCAGAGTGGAGAGGGTAAAACAATGTGCATCTTTACATTGTCAGCATTGTCTTTACATTGTCATTTTTATCTTTCAGTTCAATTACTGTCATAGCAGAGCAACAGTTTACGAGAATATTGTTGAGCAAGTTAGTTAAAGTTGCCAACATTGCAAGCTGGTTAATTTTACATATCCAGTTAAATGGCATCCAGTTTAACTTAAAGAAAACGTCTCCGGTTTCTATCGTAACCCTGGTTCTCTTTCAAGCATGGGTTTCGGTGTCTCACTATGGGATACACCCCTTCCGCGTCTTCCTCAGAAGCCCTATTACCGTATATACCCGAATATAAGACGACCCTGAATATAAGACGACCCCCCCATTTTCCAGACTTATTTTTGGGGAAAAATAGATTTTTGGGGAAAAATTCAACAGAGCAAATTTACGAGGCGTTGTTCCAAATGCCTCGCATCACCTGTGCCTCGTGTAGAGGCCCGCTCGTCGGCGGAGACCGGCACATATGTGCTTCCTGATTGGCCATGACTGCAGCTGCCCTGAGTGCGACGGGATGGATTTAATCACCCTGCGGGGTCGTCTGGCCGTTTTCGACGACGATCCGGCTCCCGCTCTCTCTCTCTCTCCCTCTGCTCGAGCCGCGCAAGAAAAAGCGCCGTTCACAGAGGATGTCAGAGCGGACGGAGACAAGCGAGCAGAGACCCGCCCCAACCTGTTCACATATCGCGTCTTTTGCGCGGATGTGCGCTCAAGTTCGTTATTTCAAATGTAGGCGCGCGCTCATAATGAAAGCGACGTGCTCGTTTTTTCCAAGCGCGTCCGCGTCGCATCGAGATCCGCGGGGCTCTCGTCAGTCGACGGCGCGGGAGAAAAAGGCTATCAATCGATTCCTCCTCTCGAATATAAGATGACCCTGATTATAAGATGACCCCCCATTTTTCAGCCTATTTTTAGGACAAAAACATCGTCTTATATTCGGTATATACGGTACATTATGCCAGCCCCATTACATTACGCCAGCCCCAATTGGCTGGCAGACATGACTTAGTGTCTGGGAGTGGCTACCCCACCCCTCAGTATAAGAGGAGCAACAAAACGTCATTACGAGATTAAAAAACCTCTTCTCGCTTCACACCAGAAGCCTAGAAACTTTTCAACGAACTTCTGGACGAATTACTGTCCACCACACAGTTTTTCGCCTGGTTCCTTCGATTCGCATTCCAGCTGATTGCAAGGATTGTTCAACACTATGATGGCTGCTGCAATGCAGACTATCCCGGCTAGTGAGGGAGATTCTGTGCAACTCTGTTCATGCGGGAACAAAATTTCATGCAAGGACACACCAGGTCTGCTCTGCATGTCTCGGGCTGAAACATGCTCAATTGGCGATCGAGAATCCCGGCTCATGTGAACACTGCGCACACTTCACCATGAAGAGCCTTTGTCGCAGGCTAGCACGCCAAGCTACCCTGTCGGGCAAGGATCCCCTTATGACACCTAGCCCCATGCCAGCTGCCACTCCACAGGTATCCATTCCTGTAGAGCTGCCCACCACGGCAGCTCTATCCTGGAGTGAGCTGCTTGATGTGTGCATACCTCTGCCCGGTCTGCTCAGCACAGACGAGGAATTGCGCTTGATTTCGAGGGAGAGGGGCAATCGGAATTTCTTCACTCTGATGAAGAGGAAGACTTCGAGGACTCTCCATTCCTCCCCCCTGCGCACCCGGCACAACTCCTCGCTGCGGCAGGATCCACGGAAGAGGCGGGCAGGGCACCCCATCCTCCCTGCTTCTCAGTGTTGATCTTCAGGATGTGTGCAAACGCACTGCAGGGAAACTAAATATTCCGTGGCCGACCGTGGTAGCAGAGACTGCAAAGTCTCGCTATGAGGGTAAGAAGCTGCCGAGTGCGAAACGGCCAGCACGACAGCTCCTTCCTTTTTTCCCAGAGCTCCTGGAGGAGGTCGCGGTTACGTGGAAGGACAAGCCGTTTACCAGCAGGATGCCCATGCAGGGTGGCTCCGCTCTCGATGTGAAGGGAATGGAGAAGAAAGGCCTTCTCCGAATGCCCCCCATAGAGCCACTAGTTGCCGCACACTTGCAACCAAAGCGCACGGCGGCTGCAAATCCGACTTTGCCATCTAAAGCTGACCGTTTCCAGTCGAGTATGACGGAACACGCTTATAAAGCAGTCGCACTCTCTGTCAGGACTATGAACAGTGCGTTCATACTGACCGCATATCAAGCGGAGCTGCAGGATGAAGCGTCTACCATGCCAGGTCAGACACACTGGGAAGAGAGTGGGAAGAGATCTGTGTTGTCACAGATCTCTCTCTGCGTCTTCAGAGATGCGCGGTTCAAGCCGCTGGGAAAGCCATGGCCACAATGGTCATCCAAGAGAGAGGACGATGGCGTAATCTGGCTAATCTCTCTGACAGGGAAAAAGAAGCCATCCTGGACTCATCGGTCGTTGCAGAGGGCATTTTTGGCTCAGCTCTGACACTGATGCAAAAGAGATGCGGAGAGAAAAAGAGGGAAGATAAGGCCTTGCAACTCTGTATGCAGACTGCAGCAACTCCGCCACCCCGACAGACCATCTTCAGGGAGCGAGGAGGAAGAAGACAGTTTGACAGGGTCTTCCCCGGGGAAGGGAGTCAACAGCCCCTCAGTTTGCTAGCTCCCGACCCTCAGTCGTTCACCGTTCGACAAGTCACGAGTTCCACTATTCAGTGTTGTGAACTTTTCTTCGAAAGTTTAGGAACTCAGAAGCGAAGACCAGGAGACTCAGGTTGTATCTTAAGTCGGATTCTTTTATTGAGAACACGAGCTGTTGCGTTGCAGTAGTCTTTCCATCTAAGTCTGACTAAAATAAAATACAGACTGTAGTTTATACATTTAGAGGGGGAGGAGTTACATCGAGGGGGAGACACTCTGAAACAAAGCATGTAAACTCAGCATGACTATTCAAACCTGCTCAGCATGACTCTCTAAACGCTGAAACACAAGAACAGGACGGGCAGGACTTCACGTACTGAGACAGGAATTCAAAGACAAAGGGTGACAGAGAGATCAGGACAGTCAGGAATACCTCGCTGGGAACCCCTACCGTTTGCAAAGATTTCCTGATCTCATCGTTTATGAACTTTCTCAATATAAAATACCATCAGCCCCAGAAGCCTCTGAAATCTGAAATTGTCTCTATGTGCTCTTGAGAGAGGTGGGTTCGCATCGCCACCACGCCCAAATATGTTATAGTCTGACTCAGGATAAACACGTTCTACTGCACATTCACACGCAGTCCCAGTGTATCCAGATGGCAAAGCAGCATTTCCAAATGACTGATTAGCACATCCCTTGAGCGAGCTAAAATCAGCCAATCGTCCAGATAATTCAAAATGCGCATTACGCTCGTTCTGATGGGAGAAAGTGCCAGGATCTGCTTCATTAGCCGCGTTTCCACTGCCGGGCCAGGGCCGGGCCATGGCTAACAGCGAGCCGAGCCGAGCCAGTGGCCTTGGGCCTCAAGCACCGGGCTTGCGTTTCCACTGCTGGGCCAGTAGCCCCGCAGCGCTGCCCTAAACCCCGCCCCTAACACACCTTTCTGGATCAAACGTCATACAACCCAACCCATTTCAGCGGGTATTATGAATTTATTTATTTTTTAAGTTAGGAAGATAGCATGTATATTAACTCACCGGCCATGGCTGCACCCTGCAATAGTGTCCAGATTGTCTCGCGAGTCGCCACTAACAGAGGGACGGTGACCCAGCACACCGTCCATCAAGTCGAACCATGGAATTTGGAAAGTTCCTTCTCTGGGCTCCGCTTTGTCCATTGTGCGTTTGAATTGCCTTGTACCACACATTACTCCGCCCGCAAATTTTTTTTCCTTGAACTTGAAGCTTTGCTCGCTGAATGCTTAGCTTAGAAAGTTCAGCATCGATGTATTTTATAACGTCTTCGTTTCTTCACACGCCGTCAAATTGACGTTGTACCCTTTCTTCTGCCCAAAATGCTCAGAAGAGCTTTGGTATCTTCGACAGACCAGTAAAGATGATTCACCATTTCGAGCAGCGAATATTTTTTGCGGGATATAAAAAAGTGAAATGTGCATCTTGCTTCAGATCATAACGTTCCATAACACCAATAAACTCCGCCTTTTACCTTGAGCACGCCTCTAGCCCGAGCTGGCCGGGCTTTGGCCCAAGGTATTCGACGGGCCAGAAATCCTGGCCGTTGGCCCCGAGTAAGCCCCGATCAAGCCCTGGAAGTGACAGTGGAAACGCGACTGGCTCTGGCACGCACTAGCACGGCTCGGCCCTGGCCCGGCAGTGGAAATGCGGCTAGTGTTGTCATTTATGAAGTGCTCGGTTGATGGATCTCAAGTCCAGAATCGGATGGAGTCCTCCATCCTTCTTTGGCACCACGAAATAGCGGCTGTAAAATCCGCTCTCCTGCTCGCTCGGAGGGACACGCTCTATCAGTCCTTTCTCGAGCAGACTGTGAATTTCCTGTCTCAGAACAGGGGTGTTTTGGGGCAATGTCAGTGACGGGACCACGCCATTGAAGCTGGGTGGTCTGCGTCTGAACTGAAGAGAATATCCGTGTTGAATTATTCACAGTAACCACGGTGAAACGCCCGGAATAGCCCTCCACGCTTCTAGGAAATGACACAGTGGTTGCGTTAGTTCTACGGCCGCCGTTGCCATTGGTGACATGTTTTGATTGGAGCCCCGCCCCAGCGAGGCTAGAAGCACTGACGGGGGAACGGCTTGTGGAGGATAGGCAGGGCGAGTGACAGTGTTGGGTGTAAGAGGAGGAAAAAGCTCTTTTTGTGAAGGGATATGTGTTTTTATTGTGGAACTCACACAAACAGACACAGCATTTACACAAACATTGCATTTGTCGCCTACAGGAACACAGGGGACACAATATAAACACGCAGAACTCATGTTCGTCGGGCGGGTCGATGGGGCCCGCACAAATCTGGCAAGTTGAAGCCATCGGATGCTTAGAGAAAAAGATTCCTAGTCCTCCTGGTGCAGCTTTCACGATGGCAGTGTTAAGAAAGAGATTCTGACACAATTGTTGCGCCCATGCATTTTATACTTCCCTCGAGCCTGTCAGTATTTGCTTACTTTGCGACAATTTTCCAGCTGTTCCAAGCTGGCGTTAGCCCATAATATTTCAAGAAAAGTTGAGAAGGGAGGAGTTCCCGCAGCATTGCCACGCAATGTAGAGTTACCGCTCTCGAAACGGAACTGCTGCCCCTGGGGTAATGAGGTTTTTTGACACGCTGTGTTGATTGAGTATTCGGGTCTGGATACATACTTGAGTATATTTGTGGCCTTACTCTGAGTCCTAACAATGCACAGCAACACACAGGCCTACACAGAGATGTGGGTGTTTAGATGGATAATTAGTCCCCAAGGACACATTTAACCCTTCCTCTCTCTCTCTCTCTCTCTCTCTCTCTCTCTCTTTCTCTCTCCAGCATGGCAACTACATGATTGTTCACCATTTCAACTATACCTCATGGCCAGAACATGGCGTTCCGGAGTCCAGCTCCACACTCATCCAATTTGTCAAAGCGGTCCGCTCCAACAGAGGCCATGAAAACACAACCATCGTTGTCCACTGCAGGTGTGTGCTATCTGAGGTCTTGAAGCTTTTCAATTGTGCTATTCTGAATGAGCATGTGAACGCCGTCAGCGTTAATCACAGGTTCGCGTTTAAAGTCTGATCATTTCAATGGAGGTGAATCAATCAAAGTTAACTTTAGCTGGAAGTAACATTATTCAAGAACCGCTATAACGCCAAAACAATCTGTTACCTTAAATGATATGTTTATCTCTGTAAAGCTGCTTTGAAACAATCCATTGTTAAAAGCGCTATATAAATGAAGATGACTTGACTTGACTTTTCTCTACAGTCTCCTTCCATTTTTATATTTGAGCTGCATGGAAGCCCGTTTTTGCCTCAGAGTAAAAGATTAAGCTAATTACAACTTCATATCTTTATTTTTCGCAACTGCAACTATGTTTCTAGTATTTGCAACTTTTTATGTCATAATGTGTATTTAGTAGTTATAAGTCAAATTGTGAAATAAACTTTATTTCTCATAATTGTCTCTCTACTTCTGCTTTGTCTCACAATGTGCCTTTTTTATTTTAAACTATTCTTATTTTAAACTCACAATTATCTTTTTTATTTTATTTTTTTTATTTATCTGAAGCAAAAATAGGCTTCTACAAAAATATTTCTACAAAACTGTTTTATTTCAAGTAAAAAAAAAGGTTTCATGGTTGCAGTTTAACATGTTTATAGATCTTATGTATTAATATCTAATGTGTGTATGTGCAGTGCTGGTGTGGGCAGGACTGGGGTGTTTATAGCCCTGGATCATCTCATTCAGCATTTGAGGGATCATGACTTTGTGGATATATATGGCCTGGTCGCAGAACTGCGCAGTGAGAGGATGTGCATGGTGCAAAACCTGGTAAACCCATTAAAAAACTGACAGATTTCATTTTATCCTGCAAAAGTAGTTGTGTAGACTAGTGTGAGAGAATCATTTTTCAGATGTTGATATCTGCCTCTCTCTCTCAGGCTCAGTACATGTTTCTGCATCAAAGCACTCTGGATCTGCTCTCTGCTAAAGGAAACAGTCAGTCCATTTGGTTTGTAAATTACTCCGCTCTGGAGAAGATGGACTCATTGGATGCGATGGAGGGTAAAATATATCCTACAATCAATGCCTTGTGCAGTGCGATTAAAGCTGTTGGTTAAAGATCTCTGTCGTTCTTTTGTCTTGTCTTGATGGAACTGTATTTTGTCACGTTTGTTCTCTCAGGTGATGTAGAATTGGAGTGGGAAGAGACGACAATGTAACAGGGACACTTGCGTTCTGTCAATCTGATGGTTGTGAAGGAGACATGGAGACTCATGAAATCCCTACACAGATGCTGGGACTTTGGAGCCTGGGGCCAAACACTGAGCAAAGGATAAAATGAGGAATAGAAGTGATTCAGAAGCAAACTCAAATATTCTCGCCTAAATGGATTGACTCTGGCTCACAATCTCTCATTTACATCCAGGAGACACTCTCATCCATCAAAGTTTTTTCCCATAGTTCTTGTCCAACTTCTGTAATTATTTTATCTCTACCTACTGTAGAATATAGGCACTGCCTACTTCAACAAAATGGAATCAAAATGGATCAAACTCCAGAATTATGTGTTGTGGAGAAAGTAAGAATATTCAGCAGCCAGGAAACTAGTTTTTTTATGTCCTGTAGTCAGATGCAGAGCCGGATTAACGCAAAGGCAAACTAGGCACGTGCCTAGGGCCCGATCGGCGGGATGGGGCCCATACAGAGGGACAAAAATAAAAAAAATGTACAAATGTCATCTCGTTCAGGCGGCGATAATAGGCCTACACTCGTTTTGGAGTCGGGATAGACGGAATTGTCATTTGCATGGGCCAGCATTGCATCATGAGTAACTACAGTTTACCATTTGCACGTCTTAAGTCTTGCCAGTTTAAACATTCACGCGATCTTGAACTATTCGGGAGGCTATACTTGCGCGCTCTCTGAGAGATGTTTTTGCGCGCTGTCGGAGAGATGTTTTTTTCTGCACACATACAAGCCGCCTCACAAGCTCGCGGGTAACAACAGTTATTTTTCGTGGATTATATCGCTTTAACAGTCAAGAACATGCGAAAATTATCTCAATTTCGGTCTTGGTGAGTATCCTCTAAACACAGTCGGTTATGTCTTCAATAAGCATACATCGCACGTGACCGTATAATGTTAGTGGCCACAGGATCTGTGCACGAGCTCTTACAGTGACAGCAGCCGTGGTCTGTCATTAATTTGGTTGTCAAAACAACAAAACATAGCTTTCATTTTAAGGAATCAGGATTAATATCCTATGTATTTAATTTAGTTCTCAGGACTATAACACTACCCAGTGTTATTTTGCATTTGATTAGGCCTACTTTATTCAGTCTCTGTAGTACTATTTCTGAATACTGGTGTCAGACCTAAGCAAAATCTTTTCTCTTTATAGGTTTCTTTATTCTATTGTACTTTTGTGGTACTTTTTTCAATTTAATTCAAAGAGTGAAATCAAGCTTCCTTGTGTTGCGTAAATTCTTAAGAACAAAATTACCCCATTGGGAGATAAATGTAGGCCTAATTAAAAAAGTCTAAAAAAGTCTAAATAAAGAATCACCTAAGGGGAGATTCCCATCCCCCCCCCCCCTTACTTCTGTATATCAGAACATTCCCATAGACAGTGAATTAGAGTTCCTTTAGAATTTTGTCATTTTGTACATATCAGGCATATTGCTAGACATGAGTTTTTCAGGTGTTATATAAACCCTTGTCAACCATTTATACTGTAATAATTTAAGCTGCGTGTTTATGATTTGTTTTTGCGCCTTTAAAATATGCTTCAGTCCATTCAAATTCCTCTATTTCTTCTTGAATGTCTTTCCTCCATGCGTTTAATTTGTCTACAGCAGACTCTTTAGAGTTAAACATTATTACATTATAATATTTTGACAATTGGCCCTTTTCACCTCTTTTTCCAATTATTTCCTCTATTAATGACAGTTTGGGAATGTACATAATATCTGTAGACCTGGAAGACATAAAACTTTTAAGCTGTGAATATTTCTAAAAAAATGTTTTGAGGGAATCTGGTGTTTATCACACAATTCTTGAAATGTAAGAAGGATTCCATCCATATACAAGTCTTTAATAGTCTGAATACCTTTAGTTTTCCATAGTTTAAATCCTCCATCCTTATATTTATTATTATTTATTGTTAGACAGTTTCTAAATGGTTTTGATGAATGTGAAGGGGTCATGTTTGTCTTGTTCTTAATTGCAACATTTATAAATGTTGTAAGCTATTGCATTTTGCAGAAAATCTTAATTGAATGTGTTGATTAAATCTAAACAGAGCAAATAAGATAAACTTATTTGCTCTGTTTACATCGTTTACCTATTGATTATTTACTGGTACTACTGCCTCAATGACACTCCCAATGGATAAGATGAGGATCATTTAATAGCATTTAATAGAGCCGTGTAATGACGTATAAATAATGAATATCAAAAAATAGTCTGATAGACTGTTTAATTTACAACACATGACTTATTTTGGCATACAAACAACCAATTTGTAACCAAAGATTAGGCTATGTAAAATGTGAATTAACTTTTATTAGTAACTTTGGTAAGTTTCAGATTTCAATTCATAAATAAGGTGGAGGGGGGCCCAAAAAATGCTGCTTGCCTAGTGTTGTCCATTTATTTAATCCGGCTCTGGTCAGATGTATTATTAATTGCAATTATTAGGGATGGGAGTCATTAAGAATTTATTGATAGGCCTACTGGTTCCAAAACGATGATTCTTTTGGTGATTTTTCTGAAAACATTGTGTGATTATTTCAGCAGAAGAGTATTTTTATTCACATAGAACATGTTCACACGTCTACGGAAGCCCTCCATCAACGGACAATAACTTTGTTTATTTGCGCGCGCTGGCGCTGCAGATACGTTCTGCGAACATAACGTGCGCTTTAAAGACGCATGGATTTTGAATATCTGTTGATGTTTTATTGTTCATATCGCTGGAAAAGTCACCCTGAAAGACTATTTTACAACACCTATTTTAGCGTCCACAACGGTCCATCAACGGACGTTTAATGTCGAGATAAGGCCTATTGCTTGATTTGCGTTCTTTGAAGCTAATCGCATTCGCAACGCGCGCTTTACTACTGGCTGCACTTGTTGTTTTATACGAAAGTTGTGTCTATGACTAAAGTTTTTCTAATCAATAACTGTGAAGTTTGAAAGAAAGATCTTTCACAGAGCATCTCTTCATCATCTCTGAAGTTTCGAACAATGGTGCTTTTTAGTTATTCAGTTGGAATCCTTTATTTTACAATCTACCTTCTGTTAACTTATCCTGAAGCTGGGACATAGTAAGGTAGGCCTAACGCTAATTTTATTTGTTCATTCTTTTGTAAATAACAACTTGATAGGCTAAGTCGTTCATTTTTCTTTTATTGCTTCATTTGTTCATGTTACACAGGTAGGCTACTGAGTGAGAGCAAACCAACATTTGTTATCTCACAAAATTGTAAAGCTCTTTCAGAAGTTATCTTTCTTTTGCATAAATTATTATCAAGCCAAATGAGTGTCAGGATATGAATTTGTTGTGTGTGTATTTGGAAATCAACAGTATTTGTGTTTTGAAATAAATATATAAATATATATTTTTCTTCTGAAGATCACTGCAGATATTTTTGACTCCTGGTTGTTCAATTTTATCTGTTCTTCACACAAAGCTATCATGACTCCGCTTTTAAGATATTTTTATGGTGTTTTTGCTCATTCTCTTCTTCTTTTTTTTCTATTTTCTTTTTTGTATACTGAAAAGATTGAGCTCGACTTTTGATTCACCTTTTGTGATGAACGGATGTACTAAAGTCATAGGTTTGGAATGACACAAGAGTGAGTAAATTAAATATTTTTAAATGGTGACAGTAATGGAAATTGTCTGGTGTTAATGATGTTTTTTTTTTTTTTAAAGAACTATTAAGGTTTCCAAAATATCTGATTGTTGAAATGATTTCATAGACATCCCAGAGTGCAAGGACTGTCATTCTCTGTATAGTTGCTTTGAAGAGTGAGAGAGGAGCCAGTGTGAAAGCAGCAATGCAGGACCCTGAAGAGCAGCATTAAAGCTTGCTGTCGACTTGAGAGGACGGTTCAGGACAGGTATAAGGGATGTTTGGGGGTACAATAAGAGGCCATAAGAGGCTCTGTATTACTTTGCAGTGACACCAGTGTTTAACAAATAATCAGAAAAAATCTGTAAATAATAACTTAACTGATGAAATGAAAGCACATGTGTGCTGTGCATGTCTAGCTACTATTTTACATTTCTTAAAGGTTGTATCAGTGATTTCAGGCCCAAAAATAAATGATCACATTCATCTATTTTTTTCCTAACGATCCGCTAGCTGCCCGCCCCATAAGCAGGCTGTCAAAAAAACGCGTCTCTGTAGGCAGCCTAGGCTCTGAGATCTGCACACAACAACATTGGGGTACAACCACTCAAAACCAAAATAAATATTGTTCCAACCAATCACCGACAGGGGCGGGTTTTGCTCCCGACTTCGCGTCCAGCCGTGCCAACCAAACCGCACAAGCGCAAAACCTCACAACACCCGCCCCTGTCGTGATTGGTTGGAACACTGTTTATTTTGGTTTTGAGTGGTGGTTGTACCCATTTGTTTTTGTGTGCAGATTTCGGAGCCTAGGCTGCCTACAGAGACGCGTTCTTTTGACACCCTGCGGGTTTGTGATCATTTTTTTTGTGCTTGAAATCACTGATACAACCTTTAACTTTGAGTAAGAAAGTACTACGGTTCATAAGTTTGGTTATGTTTTTTAAGTCACTTATGCTCACCAAGGCTGCATTTATTTGATGATAATTAATAGGGGGGAAAAATACAAACAGTAGTATTGTGAAATATTGTTACAATTTTAAATAATTGTTTTCTATTTGATTATATTTTAAAATGTAATTTATTCCTGTGATAATAATAATACCGTAATATGTTTTAAGGCTCAAGGACGCTTTACAATAAATAAGCAACAATAAAGGCAGTGGACAAAGACAGCAGACAAAACAACAGTGGGTAGATGAGAGTGTAAGGACTGACATAAACTACTGGCAGCTGTGGTTGCCAGCATCATACCGTAACAATACGGTGTGTTGCTGTTTGTGTTACAGCATATAGCTGTTAAATTAAAGTTTTATACTGTAGCTGACAATACGGTATTTAGCTGTTAATTTTAAAAACAGTAACGCACTGTATTTTTACGGTATGATGCTGGCAACCATAGCTGCCAGTAGTTTACTGTTTTTTTACAGGATTATTTTTTACAGTGTAGCAAAGATGAGCATAACTGATGTCTGTCGCATATCCAGGTTGATGTCTAACAGTGTGTTGTTGTTTTATCTTCTCACTAACATGTAGATATTTAAATCAAATAAAACACCCAAATAAAAATAATTAACGTTAGCTAGGTTAGCTGATTACCTAAAGATATCGCGGTCACTTATTGAGCGGATGCAACGAGACCTGTTTTCCTGTTTGTTCATGTGACGTTCGGCATAAAACCTATACTGTTTATATTTTCATAATATGTTTTCTTATTCAGTTTCCTCTTTTTTTTATTTGGCAGCAGTTTTCTTGTATGTGGATGCAACTAATCTTATTTCTAATAGTGGTAATATTTCGATAAGTAGAGTTGTTAATGTTTATTCATGTAAAAAAAATCTTGTGTTTATAATTAGTTCTAATTAGTGAGCAAACTCTTGAATGTCAAGTTTAATCAATATGCCAACTGCATTTAATGGATCCAGTCAATAGTATTTGAGAAGGTCTAGCCGAACAATAGATTTCCAATATTATTTAACAGGCTGCTGATTGCGGTCATAAATACCATCATGATATTTAAGTGCAATAGTACTGAAACACAAACAAGACACACAAGTTTTTCTATTTTCTGCACGTTTAATGATTGTTGAGATATGATTGAGTGACATTGCATATACAGGTTATGAATGTGAGCGTATCAAGTGTCTTTACACTATATAAAACTTCATAATAGTGCTCAATATAAATATAAATCGTAAAAACCTATTAGATGGGACCATTGCACTGACCATCACAAGGCCATATTTTGACAAGTTATACATGAATTTCAGCATTGACTTATTTTTTAGCTTCTCTTTTTAATAATGAACTTCTGGGAAAGAATTTGAGTCAAGAAGTTCTCATTAGACTGAAACTATATGGACTCTAGGATGCAGTTTTTGGTGCATTTTCACAAAAATGCAGTGCATGTTCACAACTTCACAGTCAGAATTCGGCCCCTCGCTGGGTTTAAATGTGTCAGGGATGTTCTTGGAAACAAATATGTTGCTAAGTACTAATTTAACCTAGAAAATAAATAGCTTCTGACTCGTCATGGTGTGTGGTAGAGGAGCGTACATGATATGAATGGTCCCAGAAACATGTCAGAGCAGGTGTACAACAAGAAAAGACTGTATTGGATCAGCGCATCTTAATGAATAAACAGCTGTGCAAAGTATACAATAAAGCTTTTCATTCTCCTACTCTGTATGAATAAATATATTTATAAATAAATTTTTTTGCTGCTTTTCTGTAATGTCTGTGTCTAAGCACAGAATGACATCAATAATGCCTTGGAAAAAAACGGATATACTTGTTATTAAAAACTAGTTTTGTGATTCAAAAACCAAGCAAAGAAAATAGAAACATAAATATTAGTGTCGATATACTCCCGATAAAATCTTTTTATAGATATCTACACATAAACATGAATCTCTTATGACATGCAATACAGAAAACGTGAATTCAAAGTGGCAAACACAAACATAATTCACCAGATCCTTTTAAAACACAAATGCCCCCCCCCCCCAAAAAAGATTTTAACATAATATTTCAATAAACATTTTAAGTGATAAGTTTTTTTTAAAAATATACAATTTCTCAGTCATAGCCTTGTAGTAATACAACATTTGATATTTTCTCAGAGGTTTGATGTGCACCTGGTTTCACATGAAGCTACCTGAGCACCAGGCTTGGTCACAGTAACACGCTACAGAGAGTCGCTCTATAGGACCGGACAAAATAAACAGGTTGATTTTAAGATGATTCGCTGGGTTAAAACCGGCCCCTGGCTCTATTGGTAAACCATCTCACCACCCTCGTTCAAATTTTGTATTTTTTGCTTTGTGTCGCTCTATAAATATGTTGTGAAAATGCATTAGCAAAGAGAAAATGAAATTTGGAAACGCTTTTTTTCTTCCTCTTTTAACTTCCGTTTATACCAGTACTATCAGTAATGCCGAACAGATTAATACTTGATGTACATTCAAATGTGAGTATATATTAAAATAAATCAATCAAATAAAAAGTCATTTCTGACTATTTGCAAATGAATTAAGTTTTTCAGCAGGATACTATATAATGCTTGTCAAGTCAATAATGCAAATACCTGATTTGGATAAGTAAGCACTAAGCTACACCCATTAGATCAACGATCATAATTACTGAATATTGATTAGTGCAGAAATACAGTAAAGCTGCTATTCCTTGCAGGTATCGCATAGAAGTTGGTTTCAACACAGATTAGTAATTCAAATGTGCTTCTTAAAGGACATTAAAATACTTTTGTGGGAAGGCACAAGTCAAGAGCCGGGTGTCCAAACGTTTTAAAGGGTTTATAGAGCTCAGTCAACAGCCTTGTTATGAGGTGCACTGCTCTCACGATCAAGCGCTTCCTCCACACAGGTTGGTAGTGTCCTCAATTTCTCAGCAGCTGAGATTGGGACTCTTGACAGGATAAAAAACAACAGTAGATGATGCCATACACAGACATAATCTGTAGCTTTTATCTTGGAAATTAGATATGTTTTAGATATGTGGCCACGTCCTGACCTAAATATCATCCAAAACCTTTGGATTCAGGACATTCACTACACCAATTGAATAATTCACTAAAAGACAGTGATTTGTCTTTTAGAATCATTCATTTTCTGTGAGATTTTGCCATTCGAATGCAAATGTGGATTCACATGATGTGACAACCACCAATGGGAAAGCAGAAGAGGTCACATGATTTTCCTTGGTTACTGTGGTTTAGTTCAGGACGCCTACTGCAGTGATGTGTGTGCAAATGGTTTGTCTTGTTGTCTAGTTACTTTTGCATTTTTCTTTTTCAGAAATGTTGAGGTATTATGGATATCCAAATACTGGAATTGGATTTCGTCTTTGGAATTTAGACTAACAGGTAAGACCTTTGAAAGAGGGTGGTGATTTCCTATTTCCATACAAAATATGATGTGAACATAAATATAATTGCAAACATTTTGTGTCTTTGAACAAATTCACCTTCACAAGCACTCTCTCTAAACTGCATCCATCTATTGTAGTTCAGGTCACACAACATGGGTGTTTAAGGAGAAATCAAAATATAAACACTTAATTTGAATGCAGGGACATGGTGAACACACACAAAAAAGATCTGAGAAAAAAACCCTCTTAAAAAAATACTATACATCTACTCACTTTAAATGCACACTTTAAGTCCATGAGGACCCAACTATTCTAAGAATAGCGTCTTTTGAGCGATCAGAGCCTAACAGTTCAGGCCGGGTTGCTTGTGCTATTTTGTGTCTTCAAAAAAAGAGTGTACATGATAGATTAGTTTTCAAAGCAATAGTTCACATAAATTTGAACATTCCATCAATATTTATTCACCCTCATGTTGCTTTAAAATCCATATGCCTGTTTTTTTTTTTCAAGGAACACAAAAAGTGAATTTTTGAAGAAATTGTATAGCTTGTTTCCATGCAATGATAGTTCATTGATTAAAAATGCTTTTGTTAATTGGAATGGAGCTGAAATAAAATATAAATATTAGATGAAAAACTTAAACTTAAAAAGTTTAAACAAACATTAGAAGTGGTGCCTTGCCAACCAACTGAAATAAAATATTTGTATTATAAATATTTATTATAAATTTAAAATATTTTTGTTGAAGTGCTAAAATGGCTAAAACTAAATTAAAGCAAAATAGAAATAAACATTTTAAAGGCACATAACATAATTACTAAAATTAAAATTAAAATATAAAAATATATATTTTTTTATATATACTAATAAATACTATAACTGCCAAATATGTCTTTCCAGTTAATTTGTCTAAAGTGCATTTAAATGTGCTAGTGAAAGTCATTTTAGAATTGCAGTGGAGATTTTCAATGAATACGAACATAAATTTTGGTCTTGGACACACAAAGCTCACTTATGGGTTCAGAAGAATTGGAATATATATTTATATATGTTAGCAGCATGACTTTGAAACGACGTGTGGGTGATTAAATAAAGACAGAATGTTCAATTTAGGGGGTTTGTCCTTTCAACAGGTATACACTCATCTCTGAGTGTGTGTTATTCAGACTAGGCTGCGTGTCCCGCTGGAGTACCTGCGTTGGCTCAGCAGGTGGCGGGGTGGTGGAGGGGTCGGGGGACAAAACTGATGCGGGTGATGATAAGGAGGCGGCGGGGGAGGGAGGGGTGGCTGCTGCTGTTGCTGCTGCTGCTGCTTGCCCCCCTCCCGTGACCTGGTGGGCGTGGACACAGCCGATTGGATGAGGCGGTGGCCGGGGTTTTGGCTGAGGAACGCCTCCACATGGCCACGCCCGGCGGCATCCATGACGATCACCTTGACGATCTGCTGGCACTGGATCAGGGTGTCTGGGGAGATGGTGAGGGTGGAGCCAGGGGCGGGGCTAGGCATGACGGCCAGGTGTTGCTGAGCGCTGGGTGGGGCCAGAGGAGAGCTGAGTTGGTATGTTTGGAGCCTGTTGTGAATTGACACCTAGTTTAGAAACAGCCAGAAGCAGGAAGCGTTATCAGCCTGGCCTGCTGCACTCTCACGGCCCTCTGGTGCGGATCACACAACGAGGCCATGCCACAGAGCATGCAGGCGGCAGAACGTGACACAACTACGTACATGCAGCGCAGTCGAAGTGGGTGAAAGCAGGGCGACTTCCTACTTGAACTGCCGGGATTTGGATAATTAACTGCTATCTTATGCATTTCCTTTTATTACCACGCTGCTAATCAGACTGTTATATGTTTATCCGTCTGTAAGAAGCATTAAAGTGCCCCTGGAGGGCCTAGACGCTTGGCAGCGAGGGTCTTTATTGCATGCTGGATGATTTGCACCTTGTCTTGACAGACCTTGTGTGCGTGTTATGTGCCGTGCAAGGCATCTCGTGAAAGCAAAGTCATGTAGCCTGTCGGTCCACACTAACCACTGCTCATTCCTTTTCGTTTCGGCTCTTTTTAATGAAGTATTTGAATTTTAATGAGTTCCAGTGCGAGAGCTCCAGTTTAGGCTGTGGGCCCTATCATACACCCGGCGCAATGCCAGGCACGACGCAAGTGTTTTTTGCTAGTTTCAGCCCGATGCAGTTATAATTCTAACGTCCTGCGCATCGTTGTTTAAATAGCAAATGCGCCCATTTGTGTGCCCATTGGCGTGCTGGTATGAAAACGAGGTGTGTTCAGGCGCATTGTTGGCGCGTTGCTATTTTGAGGCAAATGAAATAGACTGTGCCATTGACCAACAAAAACCTGGTCTGATTTCCATTACATGAGAGTAGATGTTAAAACTTCATGCTGATTTGTACTCGGCTTTCGCCAAGATAAGCAACACTAAGACGTAGCTTTACAGTAAACTATGCTTCACCCATTTACGCTTCTTTCCATATGGTGGTGTGACTCCCCTTCTGTCCGGCGTTAACGGCTGCAGTGTACTTGGCGCGTCAGCACACACGGCGGCTGCAACTACAGTGTGGTCTCCCCAGTGGACCAGCACGACAACCGTCTGGATTGAGCCGAGTAGGGGACATCTCTAGGGTCTTCAAGTGGGCACCTTCCATCCTCAGTGTTTCGTCGACTAGCCCACGACACCTCAAGAGGGCTCGACAGTGACTCTGGCGTCCCAGAGTCAACCCCCTCCGTCCCCCACTCAACTCAGCCCAGCTTACTGACCTCTACATCTCTCCTGCTGCTGAGACCTAACCACAATCTCACAATCTCTCCGCAACCCAACCATACGCGCCAACCCGTTTGACTAAGGCTGTCGAGCCCCACTGGTGCGTTAATGCAGTTTCAGTGGCAACGGTTCCGTATGGCATACCACCTACAGCAAGACACAATATCTGCCCAACCACCCGTCATTCACGCAATATACACAGGAACGTAATGACTGTAAATACTATACAACCTATACAGATAAACCAACAGACTCTTCAAATGTTTCAAGAATTCTACGAAACCGTAGCGTGGCGGCCTGTACACAGCCAGCTAGAATCTTTCCGTCTCAACCACAGCCAGTTTCTGCTCCTTTCTGCTGCTTCAGATAAGTTCTTTACTGTGTGACGCAACTCTTGGCCACTGAATCCGACGTCTCTGAGGAACCGGGTTGTAGAGTGTGCCACAAAACCTCGACAACCCACTTCCACTGGATAAAACAGGACTCTCCATCCTCGCTGTTCTGCTTCAGCGGCCAGATGAGCATACCACAGTTTCTTCCTCTCATATGCCTCATCTACCGCATCCTCCCATGGCACTGTTAACTCTATCAGTTGAACAATGCGTGCTGATCCAGACCACAAAACAATATCTGGTCGTAGGTTAGTGGTGGCAATCTCAGGTGGAAAAATAAGCCGTTGATCAAGATCAGCCAGCATCTTCCAGTCCCTAGCAGCTTCCAGTTGTGCTGGGCGAGAATTGGTGTTAGCACCTTTTCTTGGTGGTTGCTCGCCTGGGTGGAGGAATATTGTCTTAATGCCTTAATGTGGCAGGTGATGAACACAAAGGGCAAGAGGGATCCTCTCCTACCCAGAGGTTTAGGTTCTGCGGTGATGGGAGAACATCATATGTTGACCTTATAAGGAAACTGATCCTACTCTCTTCCATTGACCAAAGGTTTTGCCAGCCGATCTTGCGTTGTTCCACACTCTCCCATCTCATCCACTCTCCCTGCTTGGCCTGGGAAATGGCCTTTATACACCTCATATACACCTTAGACTATCCTCTCCCTATGGAGGATCCCTCTCCCACTCTACAGATAAAGCGTTGTTGAAAATCCGGCTCGCGTACCCCGAAGTGATAAAATAAAACAAAATTCTGTATCAAAATTTATAGGCAAGACAAGTAGTTTGTTTAGGCATGGGTTGTATGGAATTACAAACCTGCGCACATATTTTCAAAAGCACATAACTATAGAATCAATTCTTAATGCGCATCTGAACGCCGTCAGCGTTAATCACAGGTTCGCGTTTAAAGTCTGATCATTTCGACGGAGGTGAATCAATCAAAATTAACTTTAGCTGGAAATAACATTATTCAAGAACCGCTATAAAGCCAAAACAATCTCTGTTACCTTAAATTATATGTTTATCTCTGTAAAGCTGCTTTGAAACAATCCATTGTTAAAAGCGCTATATAAATGAAGATGACTTGACTTGACTTGACTCATCCTCTCCTCCTGCTTTCGCACCTCGTTGACTACCAGCTTCCTCCTTTGAGCTGGGCCTGCCTTGTGCCATTTAGGAGGAGCTAAACTGAGCCCAAAACCCCCTCTTCCATGCTGTACCTGTCCCACAAATATCCACAATTTGAAGGTCAGCCTTTGCCTCTACTACAGATTTCTTTGCTGACCACTTTGCTGTCTTAAGTCAATGGCGCAGTATTTTTTTGTTATTTCAAGGGGGCATTGGTAATATGCGTCTATAGGCGGGTCCAACACGCACATACACTCTTGTTATTACACACACAGGGACGCGCAACAGCACACAAACTAGCCAAATATTAAAAATGAAAGGATTACAATGTAAAAGATTAACAATGTGTACATAAAGATATAGTGGAATCCGGCTTGTCCAGTAGATGGTGTGCCTGCACGCTTTAACCTCGCGCACAAGCTGATCTGTTTCCTCTCTGGAGAAGCGTTAAATTTTTTCGCTTGCAAATTCCGCTATGTAAATAGTGAATCCGCCATGGCACAGACGCTACTGGCTTTTAAAGGGAATGGGAAAGTACACTCTGATTGGTTATTTGCACGTTACACCCAAAAAACACCCATTACTCATTAAGAGAATAGGGACAACGCTTTTAGACCATGCGCACCGACCATTTTCCCCGTCGTTAAACTAGCAAAAGTGCACTTGTGCCGTGTGCTTTAGACTATGCGTTTAGATCGTTAAAATAGGGCCCTGTATGTGTGAATGCGCTTATCAGTGCGTCTTATTTGAATACACTATCGACATCATTTCCACCTATGGACTGGCATAAAGATTTTTAAGTTGGAAGAATTTCACCCCACAACAACAGCAGCTGTAGTGAGAAGCCATAGATTAGAGATCACGACGAGGGGCAGTGGGTGCTGTTTTCTGAGGGGCGGCAGTGCTGTTATTGCTCTGCACGAGTGGTGTGTGATTGCAGTGAAGACACCGAGGGCGGGCGTCTCCATTCTGACAGGGACAGAGTGAGCTCAGGGGTCAAAGGGCAGGGAGTGGGGGCCAGTGGGGAGGTTATCTCTGATTCTGCAAGGAAATAGTGATGTTAACTACAATACATGCTGTCACCATCTAAAAAAGTTTGGAAACACCCTAGGTTTAAAAATGGGACAATATCAGCATACAAATCCTCAACATTTTTGGTGTAAATGCATTGGCATATTATGCAATTATCATTGAAGACAATAATAATAATTTTCTTCTTGATGGCACATCTTTTTAGCTTCACTGATTGATTGACAGAGCAACAGATCAATCAGAACACAGTTTGAAGATGCTTTATAAACTGCTCTTGTACGGTATTTTTCTATGCTTTGAATTCATTGATTTTTTTTAATACATTTCAATAGTTATATACTGTATAGACATATATTTATATATTTCCATAGTCCCTTGCAACTTAATCATTGCAAAGTCATCACTAAAAATAATACAGATTTATGCTGATATTATCCAAAACCCCACTTTGCCTAGGGGTCCAAAATTTTGGAGGACACTATAAATACATGCACACAGAATCAGACCATAATTTGAACTGCGCTCACACCACGATATACTGATACAAACCTCTACTGTGTTGCTTCCTGTTTTCTCATAAAAATCATCCCCTGCAAGCCATACAAATACACAAGACATGAAAAATAGTCTTATTTTTGTGTGTGTAAGTGTGTAAGTGTGTGTGTAAGTGTGTGTGTGTACCTGAAGCAGAACTAGGTCCAGCGTGGATGTCTAGTTGTGTGCCGTTCTTGTTAGTTTGATTTCTCACAACCTGTTGTCTTTCTAGTTCCCCTGAGAACCACATGCATAATTCACTTTAATGTTGGCCACAACCATAGCATTCAAACCACAGAGGAATGTAGAGAATTCATTTTTATTCAAGCTAACCTTTAGATAATGATAATGAATTAAAATTATTGTATTATTTATAGTGCTAATAAACAACACTGTTCTATTACATACACAGCATAGCCCACACATACAGCCTATACACAATAATGTACTATAAATAATGATGCTATTCTAAAGTGTGTTAACCGGAAAAAGCACAAAACTTTTAATAATAAAGATTCTTTATTGACATCGATGGTTTCCGTGAAGAACCTTTACCATCCATGGAACATTTCCATTGCACAATGTTCTATAGTGGAAAGGTTCTTTAGATTATTTAAATACTCTTTGCACTAAAAAATGGTTCTTTTATGAATTTTTCACCGAAAGGTTCTTTGGGGAACCCAAAATGGTTTGCTTGCATTGCTGCAAAACCTTCTTTTGAACTCTTTATTTTTAAGAGTGAATAGACCAAAACTTTTCTGAAGCAAATGTGAGTGATGTTTGCCTGTGCAAAACTCACCACTAAGATTGTTAAACATGTTGCTATGTGATTGCTAGGTGGTTTCTTACTGTTCCCTGGATTTTAGCTTTTAATGTAGATCTATGGGATGTGTTTTAGACAAAACATGGACGTCCAGAAACATAGATTTTATTTTAATGTAGAATTTAACAAATGTGACTATCACTAAGCTAAAGCATGTGAACATGTGTAAATGAGCAAAATGAGCAGTAACATACAAAGACACTCACACTCAATCCGAATTTGTTCCATCTCTGCCACCTCTGCGATGCTCTCTCTCAGGTCCTCTACAAACTTGAGCAGCTCCTCTGAGCTCTGAGAACAGAAACTCACCACCTGCTTCTTCTCCGACGAGAACGGAGACAATATCGTGATTCCATGAGGGTAATCTGTGATGGAGAAAACACGCTGTGTATCACACATCTGATACTCCAAGTATTGAGTAAGGTCCTGCTTTGAGGATTATCCTCAAATTCCTTGAATTTTCCTGTTTTTATCATTAAAAAAAAAGAAAAGAAATGTATCTATTTAACCTATTTAATTAGGTTACAGATGAAAAAAATGGTACTTCAAAGACAGAGACAATTTAAAAAATTGGTCATTTTTCAGAAGCAACTGAATTATATAAAAAGTGATATAAAGGGTTATTTATTTATTGTAATGTTTTTCAATATTTAGACATTTTAGATCTTTTTTTTTTTAATTTTTTTTTTTTACATACAAGTCCATGGTAGTACTACCCCCTGTAGTACTTTCATGGTCAACTATAACAGTAACATACTTTATTAACATACAATATTAACATATACAACATTTAGCTGTTTTGTGTGTGCTTGTGTTCTTACACTCATTCTCAAACAGATGGAATTGCATTCCCAGTAAACCCATGGCCTTGCAGAACGTGTATGTTGCGGCACTCTTCTTCTTAGGGCATAGTTTTAGGATCTAACATCATAAAAAAAGATTTAGTTTATTTACAGTTGTTTGTACATGTGCGAATATGCTTTCATCTGTGTGTCTCTCACCACTATCAGATCATTGAAGAGGAACACCTCTCTCTGATGTGAAGCCTGTTTCTGCGGTTTATTTACATCGGTGACCTCATAGAGTCGACTGCAGCACACCAGCCTACGGTGAGGAACTGACAGTATCTGAGGAAGAAAGAGAGAGATCAAATATCGGGTGAATTCAATTCCGAAGGTACAGCTTCCGTCAGCACAGGAAATGAAAAGAGGGATTTCTGATGCTGCATGGGCTGATGAAAGAAATTAATATTTCATATGGAGGTACAGTGTTTTGCTGCGCTGTCATGTGGAATCTAAAATTCCAGCGCCAAACTAATGAGCAGTTTCAGTCTCAAGTTTCCTTTTTTTATACCCGTTTTTATCATTTGATTCACTCACCTGTTAGCATACAGAGGTGGGAAAAATAATGACTAGAAGCTGTAATGTGAATTTAACTGGCTGATGCTTTGGGCAAAGTTTATTTTGACTTCATCATGTTAATCAAACTTCAGACTTGCAAAAGTGTTTCGGGTCATACAAGTTAAAAATATGATCAAATTTAAGTTTCAGACTTGTATATGAAACCCATGTTGTTCACCTTCCCTATTTTTCAGCAAGTTCTTATGCAGAACCAGGTTCATTTACATAAAGAAAAAATTATGAACCTTTTCCGTTAATAGCGCAAAACATACAAAGCGACCAGTGTAGTTTGATTACAGAACAAATCACTCTTTACTGAGCTGGTTCTTTTTAGTGAATAAAAAAACATACAGGACAACCAGTGTATTCCGCTTCACAAGCCGTTTCTTTTTAGTGAATTAAAAAACATACAGTGTAGCACAACCAGCATCTGAATCCTGAACAAATGACTCTTGAGTTTTTTTTAGTGAATCAAACGCATTGATATATCACATATCACATATGAACAGATATATTTAAAAAATGAATTCCTCCAATTTTTTATGGTTTAATCGAACTTGTAGGATCATAAAACACAAATCTTATTATATACAGTATATACACGTATGTCACGGTGTGGTGTGGATTGAAGAAGACTCAAAGTCTAAAGGCTCCAATTCAAACAATTTACTTATATTTTACTCACAGTTACATACAGGCAGGATAACACACACTCTAAACACAACCATGAACAAAGTAGAACCGACCAGTGGTGCGTTTCCCAAAAGCATCGTTGGCCAACTATGATCACAATTCCCATTGAACTCTCTTAGTAACGACGGAACTTGCGACCATAGTTGGCTTTGGGAAACGCACACCAGGACTGACTGAACAGAGGGAAACTAAATACAGATACCAATGAACACTAACGAGGTGAGGACAGGTGACACGGATGATGAAGACGATGAACAGGTGTGTAATGAGGGAGTGAGTTCAGGTGTGAAGACACGAGGGATTCTGGGAAGTGTAGTGAAGACGAAGACAGGATGGTGCAGATGATGACTGTGACTATGTATATATATATATATATATATATATATATATATATATATATATATATATATATATATATATATATATCAATCATCATTTGGCAATAACAATTTCATAATTGTTTTTCCTAAATATTTGTTCTTTAAAATGGTTAAGAAGGATCCCTGGACATAAACGGTGCTGGACAAGTTCAAAACCTAGTGTGTTATGGTTTGTTCAAATCACTTACACTACTACAGGGGTGTCTAATCCTGCTCCTGGAGGGCCACTGTCCTGCAGAGTTCAGCTCCAACCCCTATTAAACACACCTGATCCAACTAATCAAGGTATCCAGGCATTCTAGAAACTTCCAGGCAGGTGTTTTGGGGCAAGCTGGAGTTAAATCTCTGCAGGACGTCGGCCCTCCGCTGCGCTAGATGAGTAATGGCAATGTTTGGCTCAGCAAGACCCACAGTAAAGTTGAGAAGACAGTTTGGTCAGCTATCTCACTGTCTCTAATCACCTTTTCAAATCTGTAACTGGTACAAACCGAACTAAAAGGTGATGCACTTTTCACTTTTACATGACCTTTTTGGTTAATTGGTAGAGAACTGACTCACCGTCTTCATTCCAAGAATGCTTTGCTCCACCCTGGTAACGTAGGTCACATGGTCCTCATTGGAGCGCAGCTCCCTCTGCTGAATCCGCTCGTAAATCCCGGCTAGCATCTCCCGTGGAATGTCTGCCCCATCGTCCACTCCTGAAGGGAAATTTCTTTATTTATTCTTTTTTTTCTTATATCATAATACAAAAGTAAATAAATAGTTTAAAGGGATAGTTCACCCAAAAATGACAATTTTGACATAATTTACTCACCCTCAAGTTGTTCAAAACCTGTATGGGTTTTTTTCTTCTGATCAACACAAAAGAAGATATTTTGAAGAATGTTGGTAACCAAACAGTTGATAGATAAAAAAAATACTATGGCTACCGTCAACTGTCTGGTTACAAACATTCTTTAAAATATCTTCCTTTGTATTCAACAGAAGAAAGAAACTCGTACAGGTTTGGAACAACATGAGGGCGAGTAAATTATGACAGACTTTTCATTTTTGGGTGAACTATCCCTTTAAGGCAGGAAAAACTGTATAGCCTGTGTAATAAGAATACATCTTTTGTTAACATGGACCACGGCATATAGAAAAGCAGAAGTGACACTGTACTTTTAAGTGACTTATTGCTGTTTAAATTGAGGATTTATTTGGCTCTGTGGAAAAGTCCTATTATAAACTGGAGCTTCACTAATAACAAGCTGATTTCATTCCAGTCCCCATGTCTTTACATTCACTTTAAAGAAGAGCTCTCTTATACTGTATGGGTTTGCAGGAAGTAGGCAACAGATCAAAACTTATATGATCAGAGACCAGGAATCTGTCCAAGACACACACACACACACACACACACACACACACACACACACACACACACACACACACACACTGCCTACACTCCTAGGAGATAATCAAAGTGACTCTTTTGATATGAAAAAAATGCTAATTTAAACATGGAGATTGAAAGCTGATTTCAAGTCAAATATTTAATCTCTGACCTCAAAACACCAACAAGCTCTGGTTTTAATTAACAAAGCACACATAAACACACCTCGTAGGTTGCGTATGAAGTCATCCAGCAGCATCTTGCGCTCTGGTTTTATGTTGGGACTGTACATGTCTGTGTTCAGCAGCACGATGGCAAAGGCCAGGATGAAGATGGTGTCGGGGTTATGAAACTGTTGCACCACGTCAGGGTTACACATACAATATCTCTGACTGAAAGAAGGAACAACAGATGACACAGGAAGGCGCATTACAGTAAATGTACCGGACCCAGGAAAAGCTGTGGATAAAATTGCATGTGTGTTTAGGAAATGACTCTATACTGGCGTGTGTGTGTGTGTGTGTGTGATTCTCACCTGAATGCTTCAATGAGTCTCTCGACTTTTTGAGCTTCTCCTTGCACTCGCACGTGAGCCTGAAACTTCCTCAGTGCTTCATCCAGCTCCAGCATTGAAAAATCCATCTCATCCACCACACAGCTGAGAAAGAGAGAGAGAGGCCACATAAACCTCATAAATGTGCTCTGTTTGAATTAAGAGCCCAATTTATGAAGCTCCAGCACTGTAAGAAATGAAAATGTGCCGTTATTACCTTCAGTGGTTGGTTCCTAAATTATAAGCCCCAATCCTGAATATGCAGTAATATTCATGCGCTGGTTAATGCCGTTTTATTAACTCTAATCGTAATGTTTCCCTTTCAAAACAAGAATATAATTTCATAGTTCGTTAATTAATATTATAGTTTCATATTATTTAACAAAATATTTTTTGTTTAGATTTTCAATTTATTGCCATTGATAATTCTGTCCTTTTTTGCATTATCTTGTCAATCCCTTGCATAATTTTATTTCTATAAATTATATTTGTACATAGTTTTGGTCTATTTGTTATTCATCTATTATGCATTGTGAATATGTATTTATTTATTACTATCTTGTTGCTGTTCCAGTGCACTGGAAGCTTCTTTTATCGCCAAGACAAACATACTGTAAACATACTGTACTTGGCAATAAATCTCATTCTGATTCTTTTTTCAGGTTACAATTGTTCAAATAATTTATATAGATGGGGGAATATAGATAGATATAGGGCTTATATAGGACTAAAAATTTGCCTCATCAGACAGATTGTCGGCAAAATTACTATGATACATAGAAAACAATAGTGCATAAAAGTTTATGAAGACATGACTCACTCTAACACATCTCTGTTGAACTGCCTTTTGCTGTTACCCAGGAACTCTCCAATCATCTGTCGGCTCAAACCCTTCCTCTGCAACAGGAAGTGAGCCACACCAATGGCGGTATCTGGAATAAAGCCCCTGGATATCAAGAACTGGATGCCTTTGTCTGGATTTCTGCAGGAAGATCAAGAAAGATGTAGATGAGTACTAACAGGTACTAACCGTCATGATAATAACAAATGATTTTTCTTTTTCTAAAGAAAGCTAGAGCTAACACTTTATAATAACTATCATTTAGACAATTAGCTAACATTATATTATTTAATGCTAATTATGATATAATATACCTTGATGTACATTTAATATACATTTTTAATATTTATACCTCAATGTACACAACCTGTTTACCCATTTTTTAATGAAGTTTCCACAAAAATATTACAAACAAAAATAGTTCAACATTGATGATAATAAGAAATGTTTCTTGAGCATCAAATCATCATATTAGAATGATTTCTGAAGGATCACCAGTGGCGGCCCATGAATTTCACACTAGGCCTTCAGTGGTGTCCTACTTTTAATAGTGTAGCAGCGCACAGACTCTCTATAATTGTTGAGAAATTGCTGTTTTATTTTTTTATATTTTGCACCGGCAGTTATAGGGTTACTGCGGTGAGTTCGGGAAAGGCCGGGTACTAGAGAGAAACGAGCGAGTGAGTTCGGCTTGTTCGGTACAGTGGTTCTTGCGTTCTGATTATAAGTTCAGAAACGGAGCCTCCCTCGTCTTGTCCTTCAAGGGCTACAATAGTCCCTTGTTTGACATTACAATAGTATGAATGTGTTCTATTAAGTTGACTGTAAAATTAAGTTTCGATCATAAATTTCCAAGAAAAATTAGGAAGAAAATCATATTCACCACGGGAAACCCGGGGACAAAAAAGCATTATACTCACTGAAACTACTGATCAATTTACACAAAATCCATCCTAATTTCTTTCCTCAAAAAGACTTAAATTATTTTGATTCTGAAGGCCTCAAGGCAGATTTATTTGACCCTGGCAACACATGATGGCTGAAATATAATTGGATAAAAGCTCTAACATAAACATACACTACTGGAAGCAGCGCAACCAAGACGAGAAAAGCTATAAGAGAATGGACTATTGGGAATAATTTAATACTCATTCATGGAAAAATTCTGATAGTGTTTAGGCCAGCTGAGAAGGCCTTGCTGAACTATTGAATGGACACTTTGAATGGACACCAGTGAAAGCTTCTGTTTTATTTGCGCTATTGCATTGAGATGTTCATTTATAATAATACTGATATTTCCTTCTCAGTCTCTCTTTGTATTTGTCTGTTTCTTGTTTTCTTTAGCATCAGACTCCGAGAAGACATCACTCTAACGTGCATTATTTCCACCACTCCAAACATCTTCTCAGGTCACATACGACATTATACTGGCAAACGCACACACACACACACACACACACACACACACACACACACACACACACACACACACACACACACACACACACACACACGTGCATTACCCCAAACATGCTACGTTGCCCTTACTCATTGTGAGTGAATAGCTGAAATAAATACAATTCCTGCATACGGCTTGACAGAAACCTTGTAAAAACGACATTGTCCCTTGGTCACACAGCCTGAGTAAAACCGTGAGTGTAGATCACCTGGTTACCATGGCAGCCGTGGCACTACTCACGTCAAGCATGTCAAAGTGAATCTGATCTGAGATTTCAATTGAGTGCTGATGCACTCTGAATCCTCGGAGGATTGGCTTTATTCTCTCCCTCTCTCTCTCTCTCTCTCTCTCTCTCTCTCTCTCTCTCTCTCTCTCTCTCTCTCTCTCTCTCTCTCTCTGTGTGTGTGTGTGTGTGTGTGTGTGTGTTTGTCTGAAAGAGCTACACACACAAAATGGAGCAGAGAAAGAGCTTCACAATCACCCCTGAGGGAGTGTAATATAGTCTTCTTGAGTACGTGTGTATGTATGCATGTGCAAGTGTGTGTGTATTTGTCAGTGTGTATCAGCCAGCATAATGAAAATGCACTCAACTCTTTTGTCATGGGCAAACTGACCCGGCAAACAAAAGCTCTTTTGTGAAATCATATTTTTATTTACAGCAAATGTACCCGCCAATAAATTCTATTGTTTTTAAATTAGATTTAGTGGGTCTTACCGTCTGGCTAAAGTGCACATCACTATGA